>JAAKBH010000421.1:0-331434 GCA_019776075.1 Amaranthus palmeri
TCTCCTTCTCTTTCTCTCTTTCTTTCTCTCTTCTCTTCTCACTTCTCCCTTAGACTTACCCAAGTCTAATTACAACATTTTCTCAAAACCCATACAAGATTAAATTCTCTAAATTGGATGAACAAACAAAGATAAGCATAAGGAAAAATTTAGGAATTAATTTCGGTTTAGAACACTCAAAAATTTTCCTTTTCTTGATTCTTGAATCTCACGAAATTGTGGCACAAAATTTTTCGGAAAATTTTTTCTCTTAATGTTGATCACCAAATGTTTTGCCGGTTAGAAAAATGCTTTTATGAATCATTTTGAAGAAGTTATGCCATAAACCCATTATCTAAAGACAATGGATTAGTGGGCATTGACCGTGAGAATGTGAATAACCTACCTTGGTGGTTATTCAAAGTCAATCTTGACTCTAGCTAAAAATAGCCAGTTTCAAGAGACTTTTTATGAGTTAGTTAGTTTAATTCTTAGATTAATTCCTTGTGCTTTCTTGTTATTAACCGTACAACAAAACTAAAATATAGAAAAATTAACTTAAGACTTTTTCTAAATAATTTTGTTGACTTCTTCTCTGACCGGATTCTGGAGGAACAACGTACTGTCTCTATCTGCAACGTTCATCAGATTATCAATATCAGGAACAGTAGTCTTGGATTCTACTTTTGACTTCCTCATTGACCTTCTCTACTGACTTTGACTTTGTTGACTTTGACTTTGACTTGTACGATTCCCATTGACTAATCCTTAGGTACCATCGACGATTACAATAATCGGATATTTGACCTACAAAACAATCTCTACAAATATTTTGTTTGTTTATAATTTGTTAAGTCATCATCAAAACTCAAATGGGCCAACACAATCAGATCAGACGAAGAGAACAGGTATTAGTTATATTCCTAACTCTATAGGTGCCCATTTCATAAGAGGAAAGTAGAACTTTAATTGGGTGATTTTTGTGACTTTTAGTCGTGTAGTGAGGCTTACAGGTATGTACACGGAATAATTAACCCTTACATGCATCTTGCATTATATATTTATCGATATTGAATTATTGTCGAATGAAATATCGAAGTTATTGATTATATGATTTTCAAGTTTACCAACAGAGAATGATTCAAGTATACTAAATGCTGATGATGATTTAGAATGAGAACAATTCCCATAGTAATGAGATTGGTTATTAATTGTTAATGAGATTCCCTTAGTAACGATTCCCCTATTAATTGAGATTTGATTATTGTTAGTTGAAATAGTAAATGAGTTCCTTATTCATAAGATTGGTTATTGCTATCTTAAATAGGAATGATTCAATTTCCATGTTATTGAATTGGTTATTTTTTTGTTTGAAAGGGGAGCGAGTCCCTTATTAATGATATTGTTTATTGTTAGCTTGAATATTGAATATCTTCCTTATTGATGAGATTGATTATTGCTAGTTTGAATGGGAATGATTCTCTTATTGATGAGTTTAACTTACGTTAGTTTGAATGGGAATGACTCCCTTGTTATTAAGATTGATTTATGTTAGTTGAATAGGGAATGATCCTCTTATTAGTGTAGTTGATTTATGTTTTATGAATGGAAAGGAGTCTCTTAGTGAGGGAGTAAGAAAGTTGTTAGTTGTAATGGGAATGAGTCACTTATTCATGAGATAGCAGATTTGTTCGATTATTGTGACTTTCCTGATTAGGTGTACCCTAGTGGGTAGGGCTGCACACGGTCCGGTCCGGTCTGGTTTGACAGAAAAATCAGACCAAACCAGAAATTCCGGTCTGAAATTTTTTCAGACCAGTCAAGACACCAGACCGGACCGGACCAGACCGTTTTACAACGGTTTGGTCCGGTCTGGTCTACGGTTTTTCCTTTTTAATGCAAATATGAACCTACTAAACTCAAACCTCATGACAAAAAATCACAAGCTCACAAAACAAAATTGAACAAGTGTAAATTCTACAATTACAAAATAATGATATCAAACAGTAATAAAATGTTTGCAACTCTGGGTTTTTTCTTTCACATCAAATAGTAGGTTTTGACAAACAGTAATAATACTAACAAATCAACCATACAAATCAACAAAAAGATCCTAAAAGATAAAAAAAAACAACAAAAATTCGAAATACACAAAAAAATAAAAAAAATATCATAAAAAACCAACAATACTTTGAAATACACAAACAAATCAACAAAAACCTGAACCAAACACAAAAAAATGAACCAATGTATTTTCAAAGTATACAAACAATTAAAATACAATCATAAAAAAACCAACAATTATTCGAAAAACTACAAGCATACATACATTATAAGATTCTACCGCCGTGAAAATTAGCAGGTGGAATTGGCAACTTGGTGTGGATGAACGAATGAAAATAAGAATTAGAAAGACAAGAAATAGGTTTTTCTAGAAAAAAATGAATGAATGAAACTAAGTAGTTGGCTTGAATCTTGATACTTGAGTTGAGAATAAGATTTAGGGCAGCCGTTTGGAAAGTGAAAGAAACAAAGACAAGATTAGGTTTTTCATTTTCTAAACCTAATTTAGATAGAGTTGGGCCAACAGAAATGAGATTTAGAGTTGGGCCTTGGCCCCTAACTTATTTTCTTTACTCATATATTGCGGTTTCCGGTCTACGGTCTACGGTTTTCACCAGACCGAAATATATTACGGTTTTCCGGTCCGGTCTGGTCTGAAAATTTTAAAACCTAGACCAGACCGGAAACCGTAATTTTAAAAAAATAAAAACCGGACCAGACCATTTAGACCGTAGACCAGACCAAATACTTAAATTACGGTTTGGTTTACGGTTTAGACCAAACTTTGTTCAGCCCTACTAGTGGGTTTAGTTCCCGTAGGTAGGACCATTTATATAGTAATTGACCCCAATATGGTGGCCTCACATACGTTTAGGTATGTTGGCTCCATTAGTTTGGTACCCCAACGACTTTAGTTCCCGAAGGTAGGATCATTTGTATATGGTCGCTGTACGGGGTATGATCATATTTTACCATTAGGCGCCGGTATGGCCCGTCACCGCCCTTTGGTTGAGCTGTTGTCATGTGGGTCTTGCAAACCCCAATATGGTGGTCACTAGTCACATATATAGATATTTGAAAGTGGTTAAGCTCTTGGTTCAAGTGATATCGAGAAGTTATGAAGTCAAAAAGAAGTTAAAAAGATAGAAATGATTGTGAGAAGTAGGTTGTGATGTTTAGTGGTTATGATTGGCACTTGGAGTGTTGTGAAATCACCATCAGGCCCGGCCTTGGGGGTAGGCGAGGAGTGTCGCCGCCTAGGGCCCAACATATAAAGGGGCCTCATTTTGGAGACCGGCGAGACTGCAGTAATGGAGTTGGCAACTAGTTTTGAAAACGATGAAGGGAAGATGTAGAGCTTGAAGAAAGCAACTTTCTTTATAAAATTTAACATTGAAAAGTCTAAATTACCCTTAAAAACTCATAAAACTCACACTTGGTTAAAATACAAAAAAGTTAAAGAAAGAAGTGACTGATGAGTGATGGGCCCCATTTTTATATGCGCTACATTTCATTTTTCTATATTTGCACTTCAATAAATAAATAGTTGAATAAACCCATATAAAATAATGTTACTGATTAATCAAATAAATTGAATATTAATTTATATTTTATTCTTTTTTTAAGGTAATTTATATTTTATTCTTAATTTGTAAGTGAAAATATATTTAAGTAGAATTTTATTTAATTTGTCTTAGTATAAATAATTAATATCAATTTTATGTTATGACGGTGCATAACTACAAATAGTATGATTTAGTGTATTAAATATTATGAAAAATTGAGAAAAATATATATTTTTAAATACGTATAATAAAAAATATATATTATGATTTAATATGAATAATTAATATCAAATTTTCCTAATTAAAATGCATGGTAGAATAACTTACTACTCCCCCCGTTTATAAATATTCTTCCTATTTACTTTTTGCACAGTTTTCAAAGTAATTTTGAGCCTTAATATTTCTAAATACCTATAAAAAATTACAAAAAATATATAATAAGAACGTGTACATTAAGACGAATCTAACGAGATCTCATATGAATATATATTTTATCATCAGCATGTCTTAAAAATCTTAATCAAATTTCTCTCTCCGGAATAGAATATTCTTAACGGGAAAAACATTAAGAAATGGAGGGAGTAATTGAGAATATAAACAACCATGAATGGCATCCAATTAAGTATGAAGTAGCAATAGAGAAAAATAAAAATGAGTTTTTATGGCCAACGGTTCCTTAGTCTAAAAGAGAAAGTATGAAAATTAAAGATTAAAAACTGAACGAAATTAATGAAAACTTACAACTTTTAGAGGAAACTAACTCCACTGCAGATTAGAAAGAAAATAAATCGTTTTTTATTACAAAAAAAGTCATTGCAATATGTGATATCATGCTAAAATTTTTGTTAAATAAATGAATTAAATTATTATAAATTTCAAAAAAATTATATTACCCCTATAATAAGATCCAAGTACAGCAATCATCCCATATTAGCAATGAAGAAAAATATAATACTTGCAGCTTAATTAATTAATAGTCTTAAAAAGTACACTTATTGTTGGGGAAACTTCTTGCAAGCATCTTTGTTTATACTGTATAATAATAATTAAGAGCTTATTAAACTTTAAATCCCACTTGGCAACCATAAATTGCAAGTACATACTATTTTCATGAATACCCATTTTGCAATTAAGACATGCAAATGAGTTTCTATGATGTAAGCTTTATAGAGACAACATATAACTAAAAAACAATCATACGATCACAAATATCAACTATAGTTCAAACTGTTTTGGTTTTTTCAATTGATGCTATAGTTGAAAGTACATATCGAAATTTACTGCAAAACAAGGAGGATGATGGTTTTTTTCCAAGATAAGGCTGTGTTTTGGCTTCAACAAATGAGATTATAACTCAATTGAACGAATATGTCCTGAAAATAACTAAAAAACAATCATATGGTTTTTTTCCAAAATACATATCGCATTCGCATCCCACGACGGTTGAAAGGATTTATGTTAGTTCAGACTTATAAGCAAATCAGATGGATATTATAACAATAACAAAAATGCATTTTCCATCGAGTTCCTTAATACTTCAAGTGTTCCAAATTATGAAATTCGTTTGATAAAGATAGCTCTTGTAATGTTGTTTAGGAACATCGATCCTTCCGTTGGTTTGTTCAACGGTACAAGATTGGTCATCCATCATTTGGGCATCACATCATAGAGGCTAAAATTCTTACCGGATGTAACAAAGGTAGCTTATTCTTAGGATTACTCTCACACCGACTGATTCTTCACATTTGCCTATAAATTTGCAACGCAGACAATTCCCAATCTCTTTATGCTTTGCTATGACAATAAATAAGAGTTCGAGTCAGTATTTTGGGACATGTTGGTATGCCTAAACCTCACTACCAAACTTACTGACTAAAAATTTCCAACTAATCGTAATGGTCGGAAATTTCCGACTGATTTTCCGACTAACAAGCGTTAGTCGGAAATTCCGACTAAATTGCTACTAGATTTTTTTTAACGCAATTTTTTTAAAAATAAATAAATAAATCATTTTCCGACTAACTTCTGACTGAATTTTAGTCGGAAAAATTACCTATCATTTTTCGACTGAAATTCAGTCGGAATTTTAGTCTGGTAAGCTCAAATCCGGATTTAGGTGTATATTACTAAGTTAGTGGGTTTTGCTTGTTAGTGGGTTTTCATATGCTAACTAATTAATTAAGTTAGTGGATTTTGCTTCTTTTATTTTTCATATCCTAATTAATAATAATAATAATAATAATAATAATAATAATAATAATAATAATAATAATAGAGCGGCTCTCTCTCCTCTTTCCCTCTCTAGACCTTCTTCTCTGCTGAGCAACCCGCTGCTCCGCCATGGCAAGCAGGAGGCGAGGTCGTCCCCTGCGAAGGGAGGAGAGTAGCTTGCTAGCCACCTGATTCCCTTGAACAACCTCCGTTTAGAGCAATTTTTGGGTCTTTCAAACCCATTTTTTGAATTACCCAAAAATCAAAAGTTTTTTTTCTTTGGTTTTTTTGCCTTAATTAATGGTGCATTCCGGTCAGGATCTAGTGGGATCTTTATGGATTTCTACTATGTTCGTGTTTCTGAGGGAATTCGAGGTCCTTTCTCGTTTTTCTCAGTGTGTTTGACCAAAATTTGGGTGGCCCTGCTGCAAGTTTCAGATCTGAGAGTGGGGGCGCAAGGTATATTTGTCTATCTTTGTTTGAATCCTGGTTTGTCCTGTGGATGTAATTAGGTCTTGTGGGTGTTGATGAAGTCGAAACTATGTTTGGTCCCAAGTCTAGATTGACCTAGGGTTTTGGAAATTGTTTGGTTTCGTGAGGTTGAAGATGAAGTCGAGTCTTAGTTCGATTTTGGTCCTTCGAAGTCTGGGTAAACCCTAACCCCCAAATCGATTAAGAGATATAGTCCTTGACTTGTCCTGCTCGAGATATGGTCTGCGAACCCTATTTCGAAGGGTCTCCAAAAGACCTAGGTATTTTAGCTGTGTGAAATGGTTGTTCATACAAAAACATTTGACATGCTCAATTTAAAATTCCATGAGTTGCTTAAGCAACTGAGTATTGGAGTATAGTCGATGGCTATTCCTAACATGGTTCTTCCATATTGTAGCATTTAGTGTTTGTGGTTGAATTCTACGTGTGATGATGAAGCTTTGCCCGCTCCTCTTTGAACTGAGGGGTTCCCTGATCATGGAAGCAACTGCATCTCTTTGGGTCGTGTACTACTATGAGCTGCTGGTTTGCTTGATGAGGGATCCTAATAGTGGCATTAGGTTGCTGAAGATCAGAATTCATCTACCCCCTGGTTTTAAGGTTGGAAGCACGTTGGGTTTTTGCCTTGGGTTTAGCTTCTGTTTTGCTACTACTGCTGGTATGCTATGGGTATGGTCTTTTGAGTTCCTCATGAGCAGCAGGCTGGTAAATTGACTTTAGCTTCTGTTTTGCTATTCGCTAAGGTCCACAGCTGTGCACAATACAAGCATAAGTTATTAGGGGACTTGTAAAACTCTTGGTTCAATGGCCTTGAGTGCACTTTCAGGGCAAGGAGGGATGAAGAGCATCTATTGAAGCCATATCGGTTCTCGCGGATCAATTGGTTCGATGGTACTCGAAGTGTGAAGATTGTAGGCTAACTTCAAAATTTCTGGCTGGAGATGGTCCAAACTATGAGCCACAGGCTTTTTTGTTTGTTTTTTTTGCGTAGAATGGACTGGCCATGATGCCATTTTGTATATGACCTTGTATGGTGTTGCTCCAATAAATAGCCTAGGTTATATGGTTTTTGGGGATGTCGCTCTCTGACTAGCGGATGACAAGAGGCTTGTCTCTTGGAGCTTTGGCGGGGTGCGACATCTTAGTCTTTTGATCCGGTGATGTAAGCTTCGGCTATTTTTTCCTAGCATTTTATTAAACTTACTTTGCCAATAATAATAATAATAATAATAATAATAATAATAATAATAATAATAATAATAATAATAATAATAATAATAATAATAATAATAATAATAATAATAAGTTATACGAGTAATAATATACAAATTATACAACGAATCATATACTAATATAGATCATTAATACGACAAATTACTTCCTCCAGATTTTATTAGTTGCTACAGTTCCTGTAGCAACTACTGTTCACAAATTGATCTTATTTGATATAAATTTCTCTTTGTATAATGTAAAACATAGTCAAGTGGAATCTTGTTTGATTTGTCTTAATATGTATTTTCTTAATATTAACTTTTTAGAATTATTTATCATATGAAATTAGAGATATTAAATATTAAAATCGTGCATTGCATAGCATGAAAAACATAAATGTAGCAACTATTAAAGACCAGCGGAAGTATATACTAGCTAGTACAACTAATATTATACTAATAATACACTAAAAAGACTAATATTTGTGTAATAACTATATTGGATACGTGTCTAGTTAATTTATAACAGTCTTTCAGTTTTAAGTACTCAAGTATTTATATACTAATAATAATATTGTACGACGACTAATAATACATTAGTATGACTAATAATAACTATTAATGAACTAATACGACTAATACGACTACTAATACACTAATTTGAGTAATAATATAATAATAATATATTAATAAGACTAATAATATACTAATACTGTACGACGACTAATAATACATTAGTAAGACTAAAATGGGTTATACTAATAATGATAATACAACTAATATTATACTAATAATGCACGAATAATAATAATAATAATAATAATAATAATAATAATAATAATAATAATAATAATAATAATAATAATAATAATAATAATAATAATAATAATAACTAATTAATATTTAATTTAATTAAATGTTGCAATTAAAAAAGAACAGAAGAAGTACAATATAACTAATAATAAACTAATACAACTAATAAGAATAACACTATAAGAGAAACTATGCTAATAATAGTAACACTAAATTAATAATATGCTAATAATAGTAATATTAATATAATAATAATAATAATAATAATAACAATAATAATAATAATAATAATAATAATAATAATAATAATAATAATAATAATAATAATAATAATAATAATAATAATAATAATAATAATAATAATAATAATAATAATAATAATAATAATAATAATAACAACAACGATATACTAATACGGCTAATAATAACTAATACGACTAAATAACTAATAAAGTACTAATAATACATTGATACAACTAATTTTTTTTGAAGAAAGAGAACACTAAGCACAAGAACAATCAAAGTACAAAGCATCCTCGATCCAAGATGGGGCACATTCCACCCACAACTCGTCACTAGGAAACAAAAGGGCCCATCTAGCTATACGATGCGCTACCCCATTACAATCCCGATAACAAAATTGAAAGATACACGAACAAAAAGTCCTACTAAAATGAATACAATTATGAACACGGGTTTGAATAAAAGAACTCCTCTTCCGACGGCCATTCACGGCTTCGATGATATTGAGACAATCTCCTTCGAAGATCACCCTATACCATTTAAAATCAGCAGCCTTTCTTAAGGCCCAATCCAAGGCCAAAACTTCAGCCTGCTCCGCATTACCATTCCCAAGCCCAAAACGTGTAGCACCGGCTCCCAGAAATTTCCCATTATGATCACGAGCCACAAAGCCCACACCATACCACTCCCCACAAGAACTAACCGCCCCATCAAAATTAATTTTTGTGACACCAACCGACGGCCTAGCCCAATGAGCCGTAGCTCTAGTTTCCACACTATTCGATTTCGAACACATCATAGCATTTTGGTAATCTTTGAGCCAATCAAGAGCTTTCCCGATACAAAGACGAGGATGAGTTGAAACGTGCTCAAAAATTAAAGAATTGCGGGCCTTCCAAATACTCCAGCAACATACAACCAAATTTTCAACCTCCTTAATTCCCAAAGAGGTCCACATCCAATCAAAAATGTCCCTAAAGGAGATTGCATCCTTCGCTGGGCCTTTCCCCAAACCACAAGCCCAAACTTCCTGGGCCCAAGGACAGTCACGAATAATGTGAAGAAAAGACTCCAATTCGCCACAACGAGGGCACCACCGAAAATCCAACACACCCTTCCGGGCTAAATTAGCCCCATGGGGAATAATATCCCAACAAGCCCGCCAAGTAAAATCACGAACCTTAGGCGGAACATTCAACCTCCAAATTTTATACCAAATTGGATCTACCCCTTTAGAACTAGAAGCCACCGTTTTACGATCAATAGCAACGGAATAAATGTCTTTGACCCGAACCACACCATCGGTACTATGGGGCCATTGTAAAGAATCCAAACCATCCTCGATCTTGATAGGAGTAGCCAAAATTTTATCAACTTCGAAAGGAAAGAAATGGGACCGAACCAAATCCGAACGCCAAGAACAAGTAACGGGATCAATAAAGAAATCTAATGTAAGATTGACATCCCTAGACCCACAAGGCGTAATAACCCGCCCCTCACCTTTACCACCAATCCAAGCATCCTTCCAAACCTTAATCCGAGTACCATTGCCCACTTCCCATCGTAACTCATTGGCTAAAAGATGGCGAGCCGCCATAAGACTACGCCACCATTAACTAGGCTTGTGGCCCAATTTTGCCTTCCATAAATCATGATCCGGAAAATATCGCGCTTTAAAAATCCGGGCTAGAAGAGAATCTTTTCGCTCGTGTAACCTCCAAACTTGTTTTGCCAACATAGCCAAATTGAACGTCTCAAAGTCCCGAAACCCAAGACCTCCCTCCGACTTCGGCCGACATAAAGAATCCCTAGATTTCCAAGCAATACCCCTCTTCCCTTTAGCCGCACCCCACCAAAAAAGACGAATAATCTTACACAAATCTTGACAAAGCCCCATAGGAAGACGAAAGCAACTCATAGCATACGTAGGTATAGCTTGAGCCACGGCTTTTATGAGAACCTCTTTACCGGCCCGAGAGAGAAGTTTTTCTTTCCACCCTTGGAGTTTCCTCCAAACACGATCACGAATGGACGCAAAGGAAATTCTTTTGGATTTGTCAAAGACCGTTGGAAGACCTAAGTACTTCCCATGCATACGGACCTCCACAAAACCCAAAGAATTCAAGATAGATTGACGAAGCCCACTAGCCAATTTATTGCTAAAGGAAATCTCACACTTGGCCACATTAATTTTTTGACCCGAAACCTCTTCATAATTCCTCAAAATATCGCCAATAACCCTCGCTTCTTGAACCGTGGCTTTCGTAAAAATAATGCTGTCGTCTACGAAAAATAAATGAGTAATCACTGGAGCATCCCGAGCAATACAAATCCCATGTAACATCTTTCGAGTATAAGCTTGTTTAATAAGAGCCCCGAGACCCTCTGCGCATAAAAGAAAAAGATAAGGGGAAAGAGGGTCCCCTTGCCGAAGCCCACGAGAAGGAATAAGAGATCTAGTTAATTGCCCATTTACAAGAAAAGAATATGTCATGGAAGTCACACACTCCATAATACGAGCTACCCACCGCACCGGAAAACCCATCACCACCATAATGCCACGAAGATAATCCCATTCGACTCGATCGTAAGCTTTGCTCATATCGAGCTTTAGCGCCATAGAACCCCTTTGACGAGCCTCGCTAATCTTCATAAAGTGGAAGACCTCGGAAGCCAACAACACATTATCCGTTATTAAACGTCCGGGCACAAAAGCACTTTGGTGATCTTCAATAATATCCGGGAGGAAAGATTTCATGCGATTAGCCAAAACCTTCGAAATTAGTTTGTAAGAGATGTTACACAAACTAATTGGACGAAGGTCTTTCATGTCTTTAGGATTCTTTACTTTCGGGATTAATACGACATGAGTATCATTCAAACCGTCGGGCATACCCCCATTATTTAAAAAGCGCAAGACCATGTCACACGTTTCCGAACCAACTAAATGCCAAAATTTAGAGTAGAACATAGCGGGAAATCCATCGGGCCCGGGCGACCTGGCGGGATGCATACTTTTCAAAGCGGCCACTACCTCTTCTACACAAAATGGCTTAAGTAACCCCACACGCATATCCTCCGAAACTCGAACACCTATATTTTCGATTTGATGAAGCCCAATAGGAGGCCTAGACGAAGAGAATAAATCGGCATAATAAGCCCAAACCACCTCCATCATTTTATCTTGCTCCGAACAAATATTCCCATTATTATCAAGCAACGACTCAATTTTATTCCTTCGAAATCGATGAGACGCCCTATAATGAAAGTAAGAGGTGTTTTTATCACCGTCTTTGAGAAAAATCGGACGACTCCTTTGCCATGCCTCGGTTTCGATCTTTTTACGAATATCTCGGATTTCCCCTTCAACACGTCGCTCCTCCTCAACAATGTCATGAGATTGCACTAAACCCCGAAGATAAGCAAGACGCTTTAAGAGCCATCGCAACTTCTTGTGCATATTTTTAAAAGTATGTTTCCCCCAATGATCCAAAATTTGACCACATCTAGACATCTTCTCCGTCCACCCTTTCTCATAATCCGCACCACACGCCACCCATGCACGGGAAACAATATCATTAAAATCTTGCACATGAAACCACTTTGCCTCGAACTTAAAGGGTTTCCGATCCCAAGAAACCCCAAGATCTACGTTACCAATCCCCTTACTCGCTTTCACCAAAATAGGAGAGTGATCGGAGGAGCCCCACGTAATGTGATGGACCGAAAATTTCGGAAAAATATCTAGCCATTCCTCATTCGCCACCGCACGGTCAAGACGCTCTTCAATCAAATTATCGCCCTGCTTGTTGGACCAAGTGAATTTGTGGCCGGAAAAACCCATATCCCTTAATCCACACCTATCCAAGACACGACGAAAACTATGAACCGCAGCCAAGTCACAAGGATTACCTCCTCTTTTTTCCGATTCGTATAGGATTTCATTAAAATCTCCAACAACGATCCAAGACATTCCCGGACAATTATCAAGATTCCCCAGTAAATCCCATGTACGCCATTTCTGAGACGACTCCGACCAACCGTAAAGCCCAGTACCTCGCCATCGTCCACCCATACCATCCGCAACCTCAAAATCAATATACCGCTCACCCTTACCCCTAATACGCAAATCCAGACTATCCGACCATAAAAGAGCAACGCCACCCGCTCGCCCATGAGCTTCAAACCAAACCCCCTTATCCATATGCAGCTTAGGAAGAATTCTATCCATTTTCGCATCCGAACGTTTTGTTTCACAAAGAAAAACGATATCTGGAGAATGATTACGGATTAAATCCGTTAGACTTCGAATTGCATCGGGATTCCCCAACCCGCGGCAATTCCAAGATAAGATGGAAATCATTGATACCCGAGGGTCCATTCCGTGGGACCCGCCACTTGATTCTCGAACATACGATCCTCCTCTATCTCCATGAACTCAATACGACGACGCTGAGGATACTTGTCAATATCTAAAAGGACATCATCATCAACCTCGAGACCGGTTTTACGCTTACCCCCAAACTCCTCTCCCTTCGCCACCACAGCTCGGCCCAATTTAAAGTTTCTCGCCCGCCTTTTCCATCTCCTACTCGTAATTCGATGTTCCAACTCCACCTCTCTCCCTACGACCGACAACTCATGTTCCGAACAAGCCTTCTCAATCAAAACACCACCAAACGGCTGCACAGTACACCCCGAAACATTCTGTCCAGACTCCTTTTCGATCTCCCCAACACACCCAACTCGATCAGAACAGTCCCCGTTCTCAAACTCAGGTTCACTCTCCACCAACCTATTAACCTCAACCCCGTAGCCTTGCCCTTTCACATAAGAGTTATCATTCGAAAAGTTTTTATAGGAACACTCCTTCATCAAACTCGACGATGGTTCTTGAAAAATACCCACATTCTCCTCGACTGGAGATAAAGAAACCTTCGTAAGAAAGTCCGCTATATCATCTACCATCTTTTTTCCGGACAACCGTGCCTCTTCCTCCACCCTTTTCGAGATAAATATTCGGTTCGAACCCTGCACACCTCCATGTCGTTCTTGAACACCTTTATGCTTGAGACCTTCATCTCCATTCATTTTCCATGGCGAAGCCCGCAAAGATGGACCGAACCGCTGTTCCGGAGTGCTATCACCCTCGACCGCAACACAATCATTCATCCCGTGTCCCAAACAACCACAATAAAAACATACTAAGGGCAAACGCTCGTATTTCACCGGAATGTCACAAATTGTTCCCCCACGTATCTTCAATTCCACCATATCCTTTAAAGGCTTCCGCACATCCACATTCACCCTAACCCTTAAGGATTTCTCTAATGAACATCCCCCGCCCTTCGACATCTCCAAAAACTCACCAATTTTACTACCCAACATCCTTGCATTAGCTTCATTACCCCTACCTTTAAATGGAATGTCGTAAAAGCGCACCCATAATGGTAAATAAACAAACTCCACATCCGACGGTTTAACGGCCGAATTAATTTCTTCCAAGAGTAATGGGTATTTGTCGAAATGCCACGGTTGGCCATCGAGTATCTTTTTCTTGTCCCTCCAATGGAAAAATTGAAACTGAAAAAGATTACGACCCACATTAACCACTTCCACACCGTGTTTTACTGTCCAAAGTGTCTTCATAGTCGTTATGAAAGCTGCAGGATTAGGATTTCTATTCGTCCATATACGACCAAGAAGACCCAAAGAAACTCTGTCATCCTCCTTTTCTTCCTCCTCACCACTACAAGAAAAAGGGTTTTGGGCAACAAATGTCAAAAATATGGGCAACAATTTTTTTTTTCGTTGCCCAAATTTAAAGTAACGGCAACGAATATTAAGTTGTTGCACAAATAACATATAGAGCAACGAAATTTCATTTTTGTTGCCCAAATTACAATAATAGACAACAACTTTATTTTTTTATTGCACAAAATAAATATTTTGTGCAACAAATTTGATTTTTGTTGTTGATTTTAATTATTTGGGAGACAACTTTTATTTTGGGTTGTACAATACCTTAATTTGAGTAACAAAAATAAATAAATTTTTTATTTTATTATGTAAAGGGTTACCGTACAGAGTTACCGTACATAATCGGAGAATTATGTAAAGGGTTTGAGTTATTAGTTGATTTTGATCTTGTTTTAATCTTTCAGTTTAAGGTATACTGTAATTGATGATAATGATTCTTTGGAGATGGAAGTTGATTTTACATTTTGGTTGTTTTTGAATTTTGATCGATTTTATTAAAAGTATATATTTGATTAATTATGAGATTAATTGGATGAAACAAAATTTTTGTTTGATTAAGTCTTGTGAGTACTAGTATTTGTTTTGGTTTTGATTAAGTCAGCATCAGGTCATTCCACGTTATATCAGCAACCTCATACCATAATAAGCCAGCAGCCCCATGTAAGTGTTGTGCATCAGCAGGCAGCAGACCAATAACCAATAGCATTAACAAACTCAGACCAAGGAACACAGTAAAACAGCATCAGAGACAGAGCAGCAACAGAACAAGTGACAGAACAGGCAATTTAGCCTCAGCATCCAATACAGCAGCGTTGCAATGTAGCTATCTTAATAGTTGATATAACGTGGAATGACCTCACCCATCTTTAATGAGAACAGATTATTTGATTGGTTTTGGTCTGTTGTTGTTTACTCTTAAAATGATCATTATTAAGCATATAATCCAATAGTTGCTATCTTAATAGTGGATGAATTAGTATCACAAGTTAAATTAAGTCTTGTGAGTACTCTAAGTATCCCAAGTTTAATACTATTAGAAGTGATGTATTAGTCCGAAAAGCTTCATACTAGTTAAGAAGTTGATGAAGATCATGATCCTTCAAAAAGTGTCCAACTGTTGATGTGGAGGCTGAAATTCTACCACAACCTTTAATAAATCCCACAAGATGGAGTCAGTAGAATAAAAGTCATTTGTATTGTTTTGTTTGATTCAGAAATATTAAACTTTACATGAACAAATTTTTTGACCATACAATTTTTGAGCACCCTTCATTAGAACAGATTAGAACAGATGCTGGTGGGAGTTGTTGCTCACCCCAATATATATATATTTTAGAGAGTTTAGGGTCTGTTGGATTTTGATCTATCCTGAGGGGCAGACGTAGAATACATTTACTTTTAATGCTATTATTTTAAAATAAGTTATATTGTTTTTTTACAGGCAAAAATGCAACACACTGAGCATCCAAATGAAACTCCTTCAATACCTTCTCCACGACTTACTTTTAGAGAACAACGAAGAGTTGATCAACATGAGTTAAGACTTAAGTATCCTGGACGCAAGACAAGAGGTCCAACTAGGGGGAAAAAGTATGCTTTTCGAATAAATAGGAATTCCACCGAAAAGGTCAAAATCAATTTTATGGATGAGCTTCGACGTGTAGTTGGTGAGAAAGCTGATGAGTTCATATGTGACTGTAGTAAGTGGGTGAAGGAGTTTTGTCCACTTAATTCTAAGTATGTTTTTACTTTCATGTAATTGAACAATTTTTTTTATTTCTTATACACGTTTATATATAATATTTATTATTAATTATAGGAATTGGGATGGAATGGACAAAGATCGAAAAGCAAGATTGTATGCCAAAATTATGGTACGTTTTTAGTTATTTTGTTTTGTAAGGCTTCACGCTTCTGCTATGCTGGTGTTAGCTGTTAATTGCTATTTATAAATGCTTCTTTTAACGATTTGTAGGGAAAGTATGATTTACCAGAAAGAGTTGGTGGTCTTGACGTGATCGAGGCCTTAAGTTTTCAGTGTAAAAGTTTGTATAGGCATTACAGATTTAGGCTCAAGGAAAAACACTATAGAGGAAAAACAATAGAAGATGCTTTAGCTTGTAAACCTGAGGACGTTGATCCCGATGAGTGGAAATGGCTCGTGAATGACTATTGGAGTAATGAAAAGCAAAAGGTAATACATGTAGTATTCTTATGTTTTTTCTTATGTACGTAACTTTGTGTATGCATATCTACAACATTTACAATAATTTTCTTCAAAACATGTAGCATATTAGCAAGGTCAACACAGAAAATCAAGCAAAACAAACTATCAAACCAGCTAATGGAGGAAAGTCTATTGCAAGAATTTTTCATGATATGGTTCGTGTTTTGAGAAATTGTAGTTATAATCTTTTTAGGATTGTATATACATTATTAATTTATTTTCTTTCTTATACATGTAGCTTAACGAGCCACCATCTGTTCCTAATGAAAATTCAGAAGATCCATCTCAAGATACTGAAAACCAACAAGATCCCTTGTATATGAGGTTGTATGATAAACTTAAAAGGTAATAAAAGTTTGGGTTAAATCATTTATTTTGTATAATAATTTTATTAGTCCTGGTTTAATAAGCCTCATTAACTAATAAGTTTGGGTTAAATCAACATATTTCATGAATTAGGCACAAGAAAGATGGTAGAGAATTCTTTGACCCAGATGCTGAAAAAAATTATCAAGAACTCAAGAAACTTCATGAAAGTCAGATAGAGAAATTTGGTAAGGATACACTTAGTGTAAAATCAGCATTTATTGAGGTTTTAAAACCTAAGTCGGGATATGTGAGAGGACTTGGTCCCGGTGCTCGTCCACCAAAGCTTTCGTTGCAAGCTACAACCGATAGAGACACAACTGCATTAAGAGTTGATTTATCCGCTGAAATTCAACATTTGAAAGAAGTTTCCGCTGAAAAAGAAGTGTCACTTATGGGTCAACTTGAAACTCTCAAAGAATCTAATGAAGATCTCAAATCAACGAACGAATTTCTCAAGTCTTCAAACGAGGAGCTCAAAGCATCTCTTGTCCGTATGGAAAAAGAAGCTACAATGCGAGAGAAAAAGATGAGAGAAGATATGGCTAAAATGTTTGCTGAGTTCAGGTAATGTAAATTTTATTTATAATATTTATTTAATGCAATACACTTAGTTGGTTTTTGACAAACCATGATTTGTTTGAAGTCTGTTATTAGTATAACTAAATATCTATTTAATGTACACTTAATGACAGGAAGGGATTCTGATGATGGAGTCAAGATTACAAGATGCACGGGTTTTAAGAGATGAATATTTAGTAACATATATATACTTGATATAGTTTTTTTTAAGGGTTATAGTCTAGTAGGCATTATATACTTTACTTCTGTTAGAAAATACTTTTTTCTTTCTTCTAGATATATAGAACGGAGGATGTTTATCTTTGTATGATGTTTTAGGTTTTATTGTATAATGAATTGTATCATTTTTAATGCAAGTTTATGCTATAATAATCTTGTAAATGTTATTGTTTTTAGAAGTTAATTAATATATTGGGCGATGAATGTGTTTTTATCTCCAAAGCTCTTACATATACAAAATTGAATGGGCAACTAAACATTCATTGCACAAGGTAATATATACGGACAACAACGTAATTCGTTGCACTAAAAAGTTCTTTGGGCATCGACTATTTTCGTTGCACTAAATGCATTTTTAATGAGCAACGCTTACGTTTGTTGCCCTTGGTACTTACCTTAGACAACAACAAATTTTGTTGCTCTAGATCATTTCATTGGGCAACAATCAAAGTTGTTGCTCAAGACAATCTTTAGTTGTTGCTCAAAAGTATCTGTTTTGAGCAACAAATACTCACAACTCGTTGCCCATAATCTTGTGCAACGACCCTTAGGCAACGACTTCACAATGAATATTTTTTCGTTGCACAATACTTTGGGCAACGAAAAAACAATTTTGTGCAACAAATTCTTTTGTTGCCCAAAACCTTTTTTCTTGTAGTGCACCCCCTTCATCCCATTCGTCAACAGCCGGAACATGATCAGAATTCTCCTTACTCCGAATACCCTTGAGTATCCTCGATTCTTCATTACCCATAACTCCACCGTTCTTGAGTCCAAGAACATTCGTATCCGCCATGAAATCAAAAGAAGAAACGAAATCACCACAGAAAAACGCTAAAAGAAGAGACAAAAGACCACTCACTCAAACTCTTAGAAAAGAGACGAAAACCCAGACGAAAGGGAGAAAACACTCATAGAGAGAATCTAACGTAGAGAGAGAAACTCCTAGAGAGACTCCAAAATGGTGAGAATTACATTGATACAACTAATTAATAATAACTAATACGACTAAATAACTAATAAAGTACTAATAATATACTAATATCAGTACGTAATAAACTAATACAACTAATAAGATATTAATACTACCCTAATAAGGCTAATAGTATGAGTAATACGGCTAATATTATAAACTAATACGACTAATAATGCACCAATACAATAATAATAATAATAATAATAATAATAATAATAATAATAATAATAATAATAATAATAATAATAATAATAATAATAATAATAATAATAATAATAATAATAAATATGACTAACTAAACTAATATGAGTAAAACTACATTAATAAGGTTAACATTATACTAATACGACTATTAGTACACTAATACAAATAATAATAATAATAATAATAATAATAATAATAATAATAATAATAATAATAATAATAATAATAATAATAATAATAATAATAATAATAATAATAATAATGTAATACCCCAATAGTTCATGACACAATATTTCTATTACAAAAGGTATATAATGTAAACAAATTACAAACGGGAATTTGTTTCAAACTTCTTAGATGATGACAAAAATGAAATTACAATACAATTACAATGCAAATGGAAAGTGAAGATTAGTTTGTAACACAATATGTTACCCGGAAACTTGATACAAGTTGTAGGCGTGTGATCACTTTCCTTTTGTGATATTTCCCCCACAAAGGTACTTGGGTTTGGATGTGGAAATTCACAACGAGATACAAACAACTCCAACACTACCTTAGTACTTAGGAAGTGTTATGTAATAGCAATGTGTTTTGAGAAACTATGAGAATTGTATTGCTTAAACAAGAGTTAATTACTCTCTTGATCAAGCTAAGAACAAATGAGAGAAGAGATTAGAGAATTCAGAAAATACAAGTGAAAGGTGCAAGGAATGCAACACCCAAGGTCCTCTATTTATACTAAGTAGAGGAGCCTTTAGCCTTAATCACCATTCTGACCATAATGGTGGTCATAATCTTCAATGACATAATTCTAGAGAATTATGAAGAATAATGGTGCTTAATTCTCCCTAATAATGCAGAGAATCAAGTGCATTAGTGAGTATCCAAGACATTAATCACAAGAAAACGGGAAGAAAAGCAACGGTCTTTTCCAGAGACCCATCGCCGAGTCGGCGACGAGCCCACAGAAGTGGGCGCCGACTCGGCGCAAGCATTCTGCCCAAAACAAGATTTTCCAGTAGCCTAACGCCGAGTCGGCGACGAGGCTACATGAAGGAGCGCCGACTCGGCGCAAACCCCCTGACCAAAAACCCCTTGTTTTCTTGTGTTATCTTAAAATACCTATTTTGGACCACGTAAATTAATACGTATATTGTCCCACTATTTATAATAGCTTTAATCGAAATATTACGGACTTAAACTGTCCCACTACCTTAGTAGTACTTGGTGATTAAATATTCATGATTATTATTATACACTAAATGTCCAACAATCCTCCCCCATTTTGGGTATAATAAGCCTCTCATTTACCAAAACTCATAGTATATTTTATGCATCAACGCTAATATCCCTACGGATTGAATTAACGCCTAGTACAACACACTTAACAAGTGATCGAGCCAGAATTGATTTCCATTCGGAATTGAATCAAATGACCCTTCCGACCACTTGAAGATGTAGTACACACAAAACAAATAACACAAAGTTATTAACTTGACACATTATAAGGCCGTGTCCGTATCTTATTCATAAGTTTATCATAGTCATTATGCCAATCTTGACTACTTGAAGCGGCCACACTTCAAACTTATATAGGTAGGTTCTCATTACGTATAAAACATATCCCCGTGACGTGGATATAACACCAAGAGCTCTTCAACTCTTGATCTTGAGAACTTTCAAGACGACTACCTTATTCCATCACGGTACAAAGCAACTATGGGTCATTATGCTGCTTTAACAAAAACCAAGAGGACTTTACCACATTGAATTCAGACACGATGTTACTCATGCGTGAATTGGGCTTTCCCAAATGATTTTACTGACATAAACCGATCTCAACTGAGGCTTTCTCAATTGAGTCTCTATTCATGGCTTTCGTAAACGAATCCGCCACATTGAACTTAGTGTTCACATAGTCAAAAGTTATGACCCCGTTAATGATAAGTCCTTGCACAAGGCTATGCCTTAGAGCAATATGACGAGACTTACCATTATATACTTGACTATAAGCTCTACCTAAAGCCGTCATGCAATCCGCATGAATCGCCACCGGTGAAATTGGCTTAGGTAACAAAGGTATCTCAAACATGAGATTCCTCAACCACTCTGCTTCACTAGCTGCTGAAGCAAGAGCGATAAACTCAGCCGACATCGTAGAGTCGGCTATACATGTTTGTTTCTTAGAAGACCAAGAAATGGCACCTCCCCCATAAACAAACACCCATCCACTAGTAGAAGAGTTATCCTCTTCATTAGTGATCCAACTAGCGTCCGAATAACCTTCTAGAATAGGAGGTTCTCCGCTATACGCAATACCATAATCCTTGGTACGCAACAAGTATCTTAATACTCTCCTTATCGCCATCCAATGATGGGGACCTGGGTTACTAGTAAATCTACTAAGTTTACCCACCGCAAATGCTATGTCAGGCCTTGTACTAGTCATAGCATACATCAAAGATCCTATGACCTTTGAATACTCCAATTGTGAAATTGGTTGACCGGTATGTTTAGTAAATTTCATACCCGGTTCCATGGGAGTAGAGACCGGCGCTTTATCAAGCATATTAAACCGCTTAAGTATCTTCTCAACATAGTGAGCCTGACTTAACTTAATACGGTTCCCTTGCCTTATGATCTTAATGCCTAAGATCACATCAGCCTCCCCCATATCCTTCATCTGAAAGGATCTAGACAAAAAGTCTTTTGCTTCTTGAACTTGTGCTTTACAAGTTCCAAAGATAAGCATATCATCGACGTATAGGCAAATGATAACGCCATTACCATGGCTATCAAACTTGCTATACACACATTTATCGGCTTGATTCAACTTGAATCCAAAAGACAAAATAGTTTCATCAAATTTTTGATGCCACTGTTTAGGTGCTTGTTTAAGTCCATATAAAGACTTGACAAGTTTACACACCTTTTGTTCTTGTCCTTTCAAAATAAACCCTTCGGGTTGTTTCATATAAACTTCCTCATCTAATTCCCCATATAGACACTAGTGGAAAAAAAGCTATTGGATGCTCTTTATTGGCTGCGGTTTTAGTGTATACGCAGCCCATAAATAAAATTTAAAAAAAAAAATTGAAATAGGCTGCGGTTTGCTTAAAAGTCCGCAGCCAATAAGTGAAATATAGTCATGGGCTGCGGTTTACTTATTGTCCGCAGCCCAAAACCCGTTTCAATATACTCTAAAATAAACGGCTACTGGGTTGGAATTTTGCTAATAATAAACGGCGCCTCCCTCTTCTAAAATAAAACCCTAGCTAAAGACTAAAAACCCTAACTCTATTCCTAATAATAAACGGCGCCTATGGGATCTTCTCTCTTCCTGAAAAATCTCACATCTCTAACTGAAAAATCTCTTCCTAATTTCAGCCCAAAACTCGTTTAAACTTCGAGAATTAAACTTGCTCTTCCAATCGATTTGTGGTCTTCTCTCTTCGAGAATTAAAGTGTTCGATCTCTTCGATTTTTTGTATTCGATTTTTGCTAATTTCAGCCCAAAATCCGTTTACATTTCAGTATTCCAATCGATTTTTCAGGAATAGAATCGGTCTACTGGGTTCATTTCAAGATCTTTGCTAATTTATGGGTTCATTTCAAGATCTTTGCTAATTTCTGGGTTCATTTCAAGATCTTGTTAATTTATGGGTTCATTTGAAGTAGATGGGTTAAGATCTTTGTTAATTTCGTTTCGATTTTTGCTAATTTCTGGGTTCATTTCAAGATCTTCAAGTTCAAGGATTTTTTCTAATTTCTGGGTTCATTTCGACTTTTGTTAATTTCTGGGTTCATTTCAAGATCTTCAAGTTCAAGTATTTTTGCTAATTTCTGGGCTCATTTCGATTTTTGTTAATTTCTGGGTTTATTTCGTTTTTATTTTCGTTTTTATTTCGTTTTTAGATCTGTAATATCATTTTGTTGTTGTTCTTTAAATTTAGATCTGTAATATCATTTTGTTGTTGTTCTTTAAATTAGATTTCTGGACAATTTCTGTATATCAACTTATTTCATTTTTGTACAATTTCTGGATTTAATTAAATTTTGTTGTTGTTCTTTTAATTAAATTTTAGAAATGCACAAAAATTTAAATCGAAAATTAAAAAAAAATGAAATGAAAAAAATTTTTTTTTTTAAATGGTATTAAGGGCTGCGGTTCTAGATATGTCCGCAGCCCTTGTTTTTTTTTGATTTTAAAAGATGACTAAGGGCTGCGGTTGTAATGTCCGCAGCCAATAATAAATCTCATTTGCTGCTACTCCAAGGGCTGCGAGACAAAACCGCAGCCAATACCCTAAAAAAACCCGCAGCAAATGAGTTTTTTTCCACTAGTGAGAAATGCGGTTTTTACATCCATTTGATGTATCTCTAGATGATAGACCATAGCTAACGCTACCAATAACCGAATAGTGGTTATTCTTGCAACTGGTGCATATGTATCGAAATGATCGATACCGTGCTTTTGTCTAAAGCCTTGAGCCACTAAACGGGCTTTGAATTTATCAATAGTACCGTCGATTTTCATTTTCTTTCTAAAAATCCACTTGCAACCAATTGGTTTACAAGTCGCAGGAAGATCCACTAACACCCAAGTGTTATTTCCCATGATGGATTGCATCTCATCATCGATAGCTTCTTTCCAAAAGGCGCTATCATGCGATGCCATAGCATCGGTATAAGTCAATGGGTCACCTTCCACATTATATAAATATGGAACACTAGAAGATACTTCACTTCTATCACCTTCAACCAAGTATACTTGGAAATCCGGTCCAAAGCTCTTCGCTTTCCGTTGTCTCTTACTCCGTTTAGGAATAGGATCAACTAAATCAAGTTCATCTATTTGTTGACTTTCATCAACATCTAGAAGTGAACTTTGTTGACTATCATCAACACTTTCATTGGTACAACTTTGTAGATTTCTTTGTCTACTCAATGATGAAAATCTATTTTCATCAAAAATGGCATCTCTTGACTCTATAATCGAATGAATCGATATATAGTCATTTTGTTCTATAACATAGAACCTATAGGTTTTGCTATGGATAGCATAGCCTATAAAGATGCACTCAAGCCCACGTTCACCGAGCTTCTTTTTCTTGTTGCCCGGCACTCTTACAATTGCCCTACAACCCCAAACCTTAAGATAACTTAAGTTTGGTTTCTTTTTGTACCAAAGTTCATAAGGAGTTTCCTTATTCGTTCTCATTGGAACTCGGTTAAGAATGTGACAAGCCTTCAACATTGCTTCACCCCAAAATCCATCACTCAAACCCGAGTAGGATAACATGGAACTAACCATCTCTTGTAGAGTACGATTTTTCCTCTCCGCCACACCATTAGATTGTGGTGCATAACCGGCGGTAGTTTCATGAATTATACCCATTGAATTAAAGTAAAGCGGATCATAATATTCACCTCCTTTATCGGTTCTTAACCTTTTAAGTTTACTACCAATTTGTATTTCTACTTCTTGTTTGTAAATCTTAAAATGTTCAAGAGCCTCATCTTTTGAATGCAAAAGATAAACATAACAAAACTTTGAGAAATCATCAATAAAAGTTATGACATACTTTTTATTTCCCAAAGATGGCGTACTATGAAAATCACAAAGATCACTATGGATTAACTCCAAAATTTCGGTTTTTCTTTCAACACTTTTAAACGGTGTTCTAGTGATCTTATTTAACATGCACGTTTTGCAATTTTTAGACATTTTATTGCACATAGGTATGAGTTCATGTTTAGACATAAAAGAAATTTTATCAAAATTTACATGTCCTAGTCTAACATGCCACAAGTAGTGCAAATCATCACTTTCATTCATGGTAGAAACATTACAAATAGCATTTTTATTTAAATCTAATGAAAGCTTAAAAAGACTATTACATAAATAAGCACGCCCAATAAACAAATTATTTTTGGAGATAATACACCTATCGGCTTCAAACACTAGTTTGTAGCCCAATCGATTCAATATAGGACCCGAGACTAAATTTCTACCTATTTCGGGTGTGTAATACACATCTCTTAAAACTAAAAGATTCCCCGAAGTAAACAACAATTCAACTTGTCCTTTGCCTTGGACCTTGATAGGTGCATTGTTTCCCATGTAGAGATGCTCCCCATCAACAACCTTGTTAAAGGTTTTGAACCATTGTGTAGAATTACAAACATGTCTCGATGCCCCCGAATCGATCCACCAAGCCAAAGTATCATCCTACAAAGCACTAATATTAGTATTCATAGTAGAAAAACTCATATTAGAATTTTCATCAAAATTTGCAAGTTTACCTTGTGTGGGTGGTCCCTTGCTAGTAGAAGCTTGACCATTCCCCTTGGCTTTCTTTTGCTTGTTCTTTAGAACGAAGCAATTCTTCCTTCGGTGCCCGGGCTTTCCACATTCCCAACATACCTTATCGGTATTGGGATTAGTAGCTTTCCCCTTAAAAGAATCATTCCTCTTCCTTTTATCTCCGGGACGGGATTGTGGTTTCCCTTCCCCAACCATGTTTATAGTAGGTACATTAGGATTATCATCCTTCCGGTTCTCATGAACCCGAATGCTAGACTCGACAATTATGTGTTGTCCAAGGTCGGAGAGTGTAATCTCCTCCCTTTTATGCTTAAGAGCATGTCTAACATCCCTCCAAGAAGGAGGCAATTTGTCTATTATGCTTGAAACAAGAAATACTTCATCAATTTCAATTTTATGTAGTTTAAGGTTAGCATGCATTCTTTGCAACTCATGAAATTGATCAATGATTGGGCGATCTTCTACCATTTTATACGAATTAAAATTACTTACAAGAAACTTTTTGGAGCTAGCATCCTCCGCCATGTATTTATTCTCCAATGCATCCCATGATTCCTTTGCGGACTCATGGTATTGGTAGATATCGAACAAAGCATCTTGCATTCCATTAAGTATATGCCCCCGGCAAATGAAGTCATCATTCTCCCATTTAGACCTCTTTCGATTTTGTTCAAGAATTTCCGTTTCCGGAATCACCGTTTCCGGATCATCCGACTTAGCAACGTTCGGTTTGGGTGAGCTTATAACATAAGCCACATTGAGAGTAGTGAGCATGAACATCATTTTCTTTTGCCAACGTCTAAAGTCGACGCCGACAAACTTTTCTAACTTAGCAAAGTTAGAGGTAAAGTCCTTCATTGATGCCATCGGTGAAGGTATCACAAAAGATTATTACAAAAGGTATATAATGTAAAGAAATTACAAACGGGAATTTGTTTCAAACCCCTTAGATGATGACAAAAATGAAATTACAATACAATTACAATGCAAATGGAAAGTGAAGATTAGTTTGTAACACAATATGTTACCCGGAAACTTGATACAAGTTGTAGGCGTGTGATCACTTTCCTTTTGTGATATTTCCCCCACAAAGGTACTTGGGTTTGGATGTGGAAATTCACAACGAGATACAAACAACTCCAACACTACCTTAGTACTTAGGAAGTGTTATGTAATAGCAATGTGTTTTGAGAAACTATGAGAATTGTATTGCTTAAACAAGAGTTAATTACTCTCTTGATCAAGCTAAGAACAAATGAGAGAAGAGATTAGAGAATTCAGAAAATACAAGTGAAAGGTGCAAGGAATGCAACACCCAAGGTCCTCTATTTATACTAAGTAGAGGAGCCTTTAGCCTTAATCACCATTATGACCATAATGGTGGTCATAATCTTCAATGTCATAATTCTAGAGAATTATGAAGAATAATGGTGCTTAATTCTCCCTAATAATGCAGAGAATCAAGTGCATTAGTGAGTATCCAAGACATTAATCACAAGAAAACGGGAAGAAAAGCAACGGTCTTTTCCAGAGACCCATCGCAGAGTCGGCGACGAGCCCATAGAAGTGGGCGCCGACTCGGCGCAAGCATTCTGCCCAAAACAAGATTTTCCAGTAGCCTAGCGCCGAGTCGGCGACGAGGCTACATGAATGAAACAGCCCAAACCGGCATAAACAGTAGTATAATACTGTTTACAACGCACAGCGGAAGACTTACAGAAGTTTGGGCTGAATCCGACCTGTGGCTCAATAGCCTCAACAAACCAATATCAGAGTATTTTAAAACTTTTTACATAAATACTATTTACAAAACGTTATAAAATAATTACAATTTAATTTACAATACAAATATTAATTTACAAAATGTGTTTCAAAAAGAAGTCCTCGCCTCGCACGTATCACATAACACATGTAGACATCTCTCCACATCAGATCCAACCTGAAAATGGATCTATCCCCCGTAAGGGATAGGCCCCATCAAAGACTGTCAACAATTGAATTGTTGAGTAATCTAACAAACTATTACAGTTATATTCAAGTCGTTAACAAAAATCTTCAATTTAATCTTTTGCTCATTTAATAACTCCTTATAAAACATTAATTTATCAACCCAAACTCTTTTAAAAGACCGTTTGGTTTCAACATAATTACGGCTAAGAACCTTTAGTTCAAAGCAAATCAAAACACGGCTATAACTTTACAAGTTAATAGCGAAATCAAAATACGGCTATTACTTTTCAAGTAAATAGCGAAAGTCAAAATACGGCAAATGAAACATATAATTCATTTGCGAAACAAACAAAACTTTATATACCAAACGTATTTATTCAAAACTCATATAAAAACAATAATATAACAACACTTTAAAACGTGGGAATATATGGACCGTCAGGAAGTAGGCTTGATCTAAATCCTGAGAATACGGGTGATCGTCATCACCGAAATACGGTTCTTGCAAGAACGAAACGGGACCGGGGGCTCGAGACCGATCCGAATAACCATTACCTATTATCAAGCTATAGGATTTCATAATAATCCGGATATAAATATCCGTTGCCAATTCCCAAAAACGGACATTTTTCAATGTCGAACAGTTCAAGATAAAACGAATCAATAAATCACTTGATTTTCTTTAAAATCAATAATCATAACTCATTTTCATAGTACAATATTTTAAAGCTCATATTAATAAAGCTATGATCATACAAAACATAATTTTGATCAAGGATTAAAAGCAAGGTCAAACCAAGTCAAATTCCAAAGTTTCGAACATAAAAAGATATACGATTTTGCTTAAATATAAATAGCAGTAATGCCAAACCTTATAAAACATAACTTGAACTTTGAAATATTCAAATTAAATTTAAAAGATAATAGTGTTTGTAGGATTACCTTCCTACGCCATGTATAGCAATCAATCATTAAAATACCAATCAATTCGTCATCAACCATCAGCATGTAAAAGCTCGAGTTACCATCAATGGAGTTTAACCATTTTTACACCAATCATAAATCTCAAATACCCAACTTATATCATACCCAAGTAATATCAAACTATCAAACACCCAATTAATACTTATGTTCCCAATTTATACTTGAACCAAACAATCATATTAATCAAATAAGGACTCGTTACTCAACCATACCAATCAATAAATCCAATTGAAGGATAAGTACAAATCCTAAACACTTGCTAAAAAGAGTACTCAATTGAACCTTAACTTTAATTATGAACAAATAAATCAAAAATGTTATTTTCGGATCTTCAGAATACCCTTTTAGTATTTTGAACATAACTCTCTCATACGAACTCATTTTCGGGCGATTCAAGTACCTACGCGATCGCAACTCAAAGCTCTACAATTCTTATGAATACACCAAAACCCAGAAACAATCACAACTGCCCCAAAAATGCCAAAACAGAATGCTGTTTCTCGATTCTCATGACAGCCTGTTAGTATCTCACTAATTTGAACATAACTCTCTCATACGAACTCATTTTCGGGCGATTCAAGTACCTACGCGATCGCAACTCGAAGCTCTACAAATCTCATGAAGACACTGAAATCCAGAAATGACTCTAACTATCTCGAAAACAGAAAAATATAAACGGACAGAAACTTGTTCATGAACAGAACCCTTCTTTCAACTATGAACATGAATCAAATTAAACACTTAAAACTACTTTAAGACATTCAATTATGCTTAAATAGATTAGTTGTAGATTACCTTTGAGCAAGTTAAATTTCCACACAATCACACACAAAACTTCAGAAAACCAAAATCAAAATCCAGTTTAGCTAGTTCTTCAATGGCTATCTTGATGAATCTCAAAATGGCTCTTCTTCATACTAGTTCAATTAATTAATCCCATAAAAAGCCTAACATTAAATAATCAAATATCAATTTAAGGCCCTATTGACCATCAAATTAATATACAAGTATGAAATCAGGAATACATAGAAGAAACTTACTTCAAACCCAAAATAGATGGAGATGGTGATCTACTTGATTTCTTCAACTTCAATAGCATCTAATTATCATAATAAACTCAAATTTAACTTCTCTTGCTTAAAATCAGATTTGATTTTCTTTAAACCCTAACTGTTTGGGGGATTTCTAATATGATGAGATTCTATTTTAATTCATTACGTTCATGGATTTTGTGAGGTAAAAGTAGACAAAATTTCAGAAATTTGGGTTGTTTTTAAGCATATGAAGGAATGAAACTTGATACTTTATTTTGAAGAGGGTAATATGGAAAGTGGTGGGTTTGCTTTCCATGATTCTTACTTAAGGTAAAATTCAATTCAAGATGAGTCACGGAATGGTTGAGTAAACCGTGGCACTTGAAGAAGAGATTTTGGCTACTCATACTTATTATATGTATGAGGTGTATAAGAATACCCATATTTTTCATCGTATAATTTACTTTTGTCCTAAATTTAATACGACTGATATCCATAAATAATAAAATACTATTTTGGGTCTCAATAAAATAACATACTTAAAATTTAATACCCAAATTAACTTAATTAATTACTGTTAATTAAGCCGCTGAAATAGGGGCTGTCTCAATGAAGGAGCGCCGACTCGGCGCAAACCCCCTGACCAAAAACCCCTTGTTTTCTTGTGTTATCTTAAAATACCTATTTTGGACCACGTAAATTAATACGTATATTGTCCCACTATTTATAATAGCTTTAATCGAAATATTACGGACTTAAACTGTCCCACTACCTTAGTAGTACTTGGTGATTAAATATTCAGGATTATTATTATACACTAAATGTCCAACAATTTCAAAATATTGTTTAGAATAAAAATAAAATCAGAAAAAACACAAAATTTTCAGAAATTTTACTCTTTAAATTTTGAAATTTGAATTTCAAATCAATTTATTATTTCCTAATTATTCCCTCATTTATCCTTGCCCCAATTACTCCCAATTACTCTATCAGAATAATTTTCTTTGCCATCAGAATAATTTACCCTAATTCACTCAATCACATTTTACTATTTTCTTAATTAAACCAACATTTATGCCTATAAATTGAGCCTAATTCTGAAACTTTAATCACACAATTCATCCATATCTCAAAGTTTTGGTAAGAAACCAAAACCCCTAGTTTTCCTCTTTGGTGTTTACGAACCCTAATTTCGTTTTTTGTCCAGAAAATTTTGAAGGTTAAGAAAATGATGAAGTATGGATGAAGAGGATGATTGAAATACCTACCTAATGCTTGGTAGACGAAATTCCCGATCCCTTCTCCTTCCTTCTCTTCTTTCCTTCTTCTTCTTCTTCTTTCGTGGTTCACGGACTCACTTCAATGGCTGAATTTTTTTAACTAAGAGTTTCTCTCTCCTCTCTTTATTTCTGGATTTATAAAAATAAAGAAAAAAACAACTTCTGTTTTGGCTTTGCACGTGATTTTAATCTAATTTCTCCTTTTTCTTTCGTTGGTTTTTTATTCTTTTTTTTTTAAGTTTAATCCTATTAAATAATATCTAAAATAACCCAATTTTCCTAGTTTTCTTTAAATCTCAATTTACTTTTAAATCTTGTATTATTCATTTTATTCTTTTGTTAGTCTCTCATATCTTTTAATTTAATATCAATAATTTTAGAAATAAAATTATACTCGTAATTTATTTTAAAATATTTCTTTTGTCAAATTTATGTTAATTTTTTTTTCTTAAAGGGGTATTACAAATAGACTATCTAACCCTCCTTTCGACCTAAAATTGTAGACTGAGATTTCGGAAGAGCGATAGAAGCGACGTATTATTAGTTCATAGCCTTCTACTCCTTTTGCACTACTCGAGATAATTTCGATGTCCATTATACTCCTATCCGTTACCCGATATAATTAGAAAATATACTTTTATAAAATATAAACCGGTTATATTAATACGATTACACACACGATTAATATTAGTACGATTAATATGATTATAAAATATACTTTTATAAAATATATTAATACGATTAATATTCTCATTTGCATTTATTATAAAATGTTGTGAAATCCTTGATTTCTTGTGTTATACTACTTAGTACTTACTTTATTTTGATCTATTAACTGACTATGATTATTTTCGGTTGAAACTTAAAATAATGTTAAATCTTAAAGTGATATAGAGTATAAGTTAAATTGTGTTTTTATAAAGTTTTATGACGGTTAATTTTAATCCATATAAAATTAACGATAATATTTTATGAGGAAAATGTAACCCGTAAGGGTGTTGAACATTGTGTTTTGTTGGGTTAGTATAGCTACCCACAAATCGCATTATTTACATTCATATTATATTCTGTTTGTCTTCCTTCTATTTGTTGTGATCCAAGTAGAAGGGGTGTGCACACTAGGGACTCTTGTGATTGGACATTATTATTAAGGTGACGACCTTTGTTGAAGTAGGCGGATAACAGGAATTAGTCCCGGCCTACTAGCGTTCGCATTTCTCCTCTAACTTATCTAAATCGTTTATGGTCGACAAATTTAAAAAGGATAAATTATTTTAAACTATTTATTTTAAATTATTTATTTTAAACTATTATTTTCAACTATTTATTTCCTCAAGTCAATTTATGTTTTAAAATTATTTTTGTTAATGAATTTTACGGAATGGAGTCGAATTACTCAGTTTAACTGATTTTTGTTTATTTTGTCTTTCTTGTTTTCTTCTTATTTTTGCAGGTTAATTTAGGGGAATTTTTGAGTGCGGATGCTTAGAATAAGAACACCTATAATGTTATTTTAAATTTACCGCATTTCATTTTAAGTCTTTTCCTTTTATGAACTTTCTATCAAGTACTTGTAACTTGAATATTTTATCTTCCGCTTTTATTTTAAATGATTTTTATTATGTTTTTCCACGTCGTTTTTGTGTCCGATAACACTCTCTAAGTTAAGTTTGTTTTTAATAAACAAAATATCTTTAAGTTGTACGGACTTAATTTAGAGGGTGTTACAAATAATGAAATAATAATTAAGTGACTAAACTGGGCGTAACTCCTAATGATACTTGTCCTTTTTGTGGTAATGAAAGTGAGTCTATTGATTATTTCACTAGTGGAAAAAAACATATTGGCTTTGGCTTATTGGTTGCGGCTATAAGATATAGTAGCTAATTTTGCATGTTGATATAGTCACTCTTACTTAAAAGCAGTTATGGCATGGCTTGGATCTAATATCTGTATATCGTCACTAAGCAACTTAGCTGCAAAAAAATGGAGAATAACTACAACAAAAAAGAAGGTTTTTTGCATCGCTTAATGTTGTCTGGTATACCAAATTTGGCAAACCCAAAACGAAGCAATATGGTAAGCCAAAGTCAAATCCATTGAAGTTGTGTTGAAGACAATCAAGTACGAAGTGAAGTCCCGATCCACTCTCATTAACATAAAGGAAAATGATAGAGATAGAAACTGGATGTATAGGACCATATATGACGTATAGTTTTTTGCTTATATGGCAACCTAGCTCATTTTTTGAGACCTTATCCCTGAATTCTATGCACATGAAGAATGTGGGTGGGAAACTATTCCTAAAAGGTGTGCCCTCTTAGTAATCTGATGCAAATAGTTGAATTCAGGAGGTTAGGTCTGGGATGCTTTTGTACATGTTTGTAGATTTTCTAGTCTTAATAGAAATTCATTCATCTTCCAAAAAAAAAATTAAGTGATAGAAGTGTAATGTTATAAGTATGATAACATTGTATAGAGTATCACTAATTAACGAGTGTCCTAGTGGTTGGTGTCTTGGTGTGATAACCAAAAGGTCAGCAGTTTGAAACCTCTTAGAGCATTTGTGTGTGAAGTGTTGTGCAGGCGTGGGCTGCCACAAGGGCGACACGTGGGTGTGACGTGGGTGCTAAGTGGGCGCTAACTAAGCATGACGTGGCACTTTTATTTCAATTTTTTTTTCCGACCAACCAGGTGGTCGGAATCTGGTTGGAAATTTGGTCGGATTTTTTTTTTGTCATTTTGGGTTGAATTTTGAAATATTGCTTACCGACTGATTTTCGACTATAACGGTAGTCGTAAATTTCCGACTAAAAGGGTAGTCTGAAATTAGTCGGAATATTCCAACTGTTTTCCTACTAAAACGATTTACCGACCATTTTGAGCCAACTACCCCAATGCAGTCGGAATTTAGTCGGTGTAGCTCTATACCGACTAAATTCCGATTGTTATGGGTCGTCGAAAAAATGCATTTTTTTGTAGTGCCTGTTTTGGTCAATTGTATGTTGCTGTTTCAAGCTTACTAGCAGACATGGTCACAAGATTTTGATATGCGACGAAGACAACAAACGGTAATCTTCCACTGATAATGTTTGTATACAAGAAGGTAATTTTCTGTAATATTTGAGGTAATTCAAGTTAATTACAACTACATTTCATTATAAAAGTTTATGCATTAATATTATGATTATTTACTAACTAGCTAGATCATTTGTATATTTGATTGTTTTGTAGATGAATTAGATGTTGTCATCTATATTTACGTATTTTAAGTAGACTTCTTATAAGTTGTGATGTCTTTATATAAAATAAATAAACTTAGTTTTGCAATTGTTGTGTTAAAATGTAACATACCGATAATACATTACAAATTTAATATCTACTTTGATCAAATATATAATTTTTTAAAATATTATTAAGTGCCTTTTTTGTATCTGATTAATTAATAAGTCCTCTTACTATAAAATGTTTGCAAGAGAAGAATATTATTCATCGACTTCCTGATGAACAGTAAATTCTACTTTTGCTCAGAAACCGACACCTGTTGCAAGGGAAGGTTGAGATTATTACACGTCTTCTCGCTTCCTTTGTTGTTTACCCTTCCATTGCTTTCCCTTCTGCATCTCACATTTGCTCATTTCATGATGTTCTTCTGCATCCTGTTTTGCTTTCCTCTTACTTCCTCTATTAAGCTTTTCCTCTTACTTCCTCCAACTTGCTTTTCTTCTTACCTTTTGCTGTAATAGATTTTCCTACCGAGGCTTTTGTTTCGGTATGTTCTTACTTCCTCCTTATTTTGATTTTAATGGAGTTTCTTTTTCATTTAGGGTTTGCAGATTTGATTATGTTCCGATTTTGATTTTTGGTATGTTCTTACTTCCTCCCAATTTCACTTTCCCCTTTGCTGATTTAGCCGTTGCTTCTTTTGTAGTTCATAGACCCTGAATTAGGATTATGATTTTCATCTAAATTTGGGTTCTTCTTTTGATTATCACTGGTTTTGCTTTTGGTTTGTAGCTGATTTTTTTTTTCATCCTTCAAACTTGGGAGAAAGTAAGAATGGTTGGTATTATCTGATTTTGATTTTTATGGATTATTAGTTTGGTATTATGTTCTTACTTCATCCCAATTTCACTTTCTTCTTTGATTCTGCTTTTAATTGTAGCAATTATTTTCCCCTTTTGCTTTCGTTGAGATTAGGGTTTTATTGTTATGGTTTTTGATTTTTTCCCTACAAATGTTCAAGTCAATTGGGTATGTAATACTAAAATAAAATTTTGATTTTTTTTGATTTTTTGTATTGATATTTGAAACCATTTAAGATAAGATGTTTATTGAATTTCGGTATATCGAATTGTATGTATAATTATCATTATGATATTTCGTTTTTGTTATTATATAGATGGATTTACGTTTGTTGAGTTGCGTATTTTGAATTGCATTTTTCACTTCAATAACGAAATACTAGAATTGGTGGTTGGCTTGCGTTGATTGAAACTAGAGTAGTGCATTTTTATGTTGTCTTTTTGATTTATTTTTATCTACAAATAAACTTTGTGGAAAGGTCTCTTGTTGTCACGTACCCGGGATAAATAGGTTCGTAAACAATGTGTAACTTTGCTTCATACTTGAGTTGTTGCGTTCTGTTTGCTATTGGTTTATAGATATTGATTTGGCGTTCGGTTTTTCTGAACATGGCATGTCTTGATTGGCAACTATCATCAGGTTATGACTTAATTTCTCAAACTAGAAACATTGTTAGATGATAGTGTGAACAAGAAAGTTGAAATGGAGATAGACAGTGGCACTCCAATGACAATCAACTTTTGAGAAATGGTTGTAGTGTTGTGGAGTAATGGTACTTATTTTTACTAGCCTTTTCCCTTTGTTTTTCATTTGAAGGTTGCAACTATGGCATTCTTTAGTAAAGTTGGGAATGTACTTAAACAGAGTGTAAGCAAGTAGTTTACTTTGCAAATTTCAGCATCAAATTCCACTATTTTCCAGGCTTCAAGATGCATGTCTTCTTCAAAAGTCTTTGTTGGAGGTATCTGTATTTTTTCCTGAGCATTTGTCTTTTTACTTTGTCATGCGAGTGCAGGCCCGTTCCTATATTTTCGGTGGGCTAGGGGCGAGATTAAAAATATGGGCCCTTGTCACCAATTTAAACATTACAAAGCAAAACAAAATTTAAATTTCTTCAAAATTGTAAAAATTGGTAAAGCAAAGATTAATAAAGAGTTGGTTAACAATCTATATGTTTTCGTGGCAACATTATGATATAATAATATAGATAAAATTATGAAATTAAACCATTAAAATTTAAAAGATGGAGCAATATAACCTGATTCTTGAATACCGAGTACCAAACTCCCCAAATTGTAATCCTTTAATGAATCCAAAACAGTACAAATAACAAATATTATATAATTACACAATAACACAAAATATAAATTATGAATTATAAATAATCATAAAACCAAAATGGCAAAATGGCACTAATTAGTGCAATACTGCAATTGTACTTGTAGCATAAAATGATATTTACAGCAACTAGCATCGTCAATCGTCATCGTCATTGAGACATTGACAAATCAAATGAAATTTTTTTGAGAAAAATAAAAAACCAGATTCTTATTATTAACTAATTTAGGAAAAAAATTCAATCAAACCTTAATTCAAAAGAAGGACATGATGATTCAAATAAAAAAATGTATAAAAACCCACCATTTAAATGCAATTGAAGCTTTAGGGTAGAAAAATTTACCTTTGAAAAATGCTCTAATTACTCCCAATCTTCAAATTAATATATCTTGTGTCTTTCGTATTTCATTTTTAATCAGAGATAATGATTTTTTTCCTTTTTTTCTTAAAATTGTGGAGAATTTGAAGAGTATTTCTTAAAGCCATAGGTAAGGGAAGGGATTAATTGCACTTTCCTTTTTGGTTTGGGAAGAAGCGTGTCTTATTCCCCATGTATTGTACTTGTCAAACTTATCTTAATTACCATTATTATTATTTTAATTTTTTTTTAATATTTGAATTTAAACCTATTAATTTCTGAATTTTGGGGCCCTGGGCCTTTGCCCCACCAGCCCTTGGTCAAATACGGGCCTGTGCGAGTGACTTTTCTTAAGATTATTTCATTTAAATGCAGGCATCTCTTAGTTTGTAGATGACACATCCTTACGAAATACCTTTGCTCGATATGGCGAAGTTGTAGAAGGTGTGTGTCATTTTCCGAATGTTAAAATCATTTTGGGTGCTTTGTAAGATTTTTTGTTGTTTTAATTTTAGTTCATTGTTTTAGTTGATTGATCTGTGGGTTTGGTTTTAGATTTGGATTTTTTGGTTTGTGGGTTTTTCTATTTTCAAAGTGAATATTCTTCAATCATCAATCATAAATTATATTTTTGGGTTTTAAATTTTGAGTAAATATTCATCAATCATCATCTTTTTTTTGAAGGGAATTGATAAATTCTTTATGTGGCTGATCAACCTTTTGGAGTTTTTGCTTTTTTAAGTAAAGTTTTATCAATCATAATCTTTTACGGAACACCACTTTCTGAACCAGACAAACAGATTAGATTAAAACACTTTATCATAGATCTAATCATATCTGCTTTTCCTCTTCACATACAATCAGTTTATTCCACCATTCTTTATGCCTAGGTGTCGCAAGTTAAACTTCTAAAGCAAATCCCAGAAGAATACCCTTTCAAGGATGATGGTGATGGTCTAATTCCTTGATGTTATTATGTATATTGACCTCCAATTGAACTGTGGACAACTTATCTCCTTTTTTCAAATAATCAGTCCAGCTTTGAGAATTTGAAGTGCAATAGGTTCACTCTGCATTCCGCGCGTAGTTTTGTGGTATTTTTTTTGTTGCTTTAATTTTAGTTCATTGTTTCAATTGATTGATCTGTGGGTTTGGTTTTGGATTTGGATTTTTTGTTTGTGGATTTTTCCATTTTCTAAGTGAATATTCTTCAATCATCAATCATAAATTATATTTAAATTTCTGGGTTTTAAATTTTGTGAGTGAATATCCATCAATCATCATCATCTTTTTTTTAAGGGAACTGATAAATATCTGGGTGATCAATCTTTTGGGGGCTTTTTGATGTTGTAAGTAAAGTGTCAATCTTTCTACTAATTTTGTATGTGGGTGATCAAACTTTTTGGGTTTTTGATTTAGTGAGTCAATCTTTTTGTTAAGGAAAGTAATAATTTGCATTTGGGTGATCAAACTTTTTGATAGGAGCAGTTTAGAGTGTTGTGTTTAAGAATTTTATGTGTTTTTGTATCTAAAATGTGTGTACTTAGAAGCAGATGGAAATTCCAGTGAGGAATCAGTTGTTCATCCCTTGGAATTGCTCCATTTAAAAAATTCTATAATTACATGGTTTTCTTCCTGAATATTATATATTTTTGTTCAAGTGTCTATCGTTTAATGTCAATTGTTGTTTAGTTCTTATGATATATGTTTATGCTTGGAGCTTTTTCTTGCAATGATAGGCTGAGTAAACTCTTGATAATTTGTACACAAGGAAGTGACCTTTAGTCTCTAAGGTATAGTTAATGATGGCTATTGATCAACTCTTTGTAATATGATTTGAGGTGTTTAATTTGAAGTTTACATTAACAGAATCTTCTACATGCCTCAATTGTGCATGCCAAGAATACAAAGAGTTTGACATCAAATGGAAATAAGCCTGATGATGAGGTAGAAGTAATAATGGCTTTTGATCAACTCTTTATAGTATGATGTGTACTCCTGCCTTTATCCCTTTATACTCATCATATTTGGTAAGCAAAAATATGAAGAGTAGTGTAGTAATTAAAAATATTTGGTGGTGGATATTGCGTGTGAAAGAAAAAATAAAAAGAGTGTTCAATTCTACTAAAGATTTACACTTTTTTGTTTTTATATTATAATGAAGTATAGTAAATAAATTTGTTAAATCACGTACACTTAAATACTATATATGGGAAGTTGCAAATGGTGTTTGCTATTAAGGGTCAATTAGAAACCTCTTTGTGGAGCATACCGGACTCCCCAAATTTCATCCTAGGTGAAAGCCTAGGTAGGGACCATTTGATGGCATTGTAGTCGTGTCAAAGGAATGTAGGGAGAAAGGACCATATTGGACAATGGATTGAATGGAAGTACACAGATCATGCATATGATTATACATTACACAGATTACAACACAAAGAGTAAAAACTGAAAAAAAAACCTATAAATTAGGAGGATTAAGATGAGATGCAATTCTTGCAATTCGTTGATTCTCTTAGTGTTCTGCATCTTCTAGGTTAAACAGAGAGAGACAAAGAACGAACTAAAGAGATGAACTTTGAGGGTTCAGGAGATAGATAAATTAATGGTCATTTTTTTTAAATTGGTTGTAATCTTGTAAATGAATAATTTCAATTCCCTTATCCAAGGATGTAAACCTTCCATATTGGTTGTGTCCTTACTTGCTCCTCATATTAGGTATTCAGTCTTTCTAATTTGACTTTTATTTTCATTTCCATTTTAGGAAAAACTTTTTCATAAAGTGGTGATTTTTTTTTTTCAATTTTTTGTTGATTTTTGAGTATGACTGCTAAATCTATTGCTTATTAACATTTTTATACAAATGAAGGTATCGACATCAAAGTCGCGAATGTCAACATCATCAACAACCTAATGTTGCCGAAAAAGGTAAATTTTGGTGGTGAATAATTATTTTTATTGCTTTTACCTAATTTTGGGTTTTTGGTAGTGTTTTTTTTGTTTAAAAAGTTTAGTGAATTAACTATGAGAACACTAGAAATTAAGGAGTATATTTTGTGGCTTGATTATAGTAAGATTGAAATTGTATTTAAACCTTCAAATTAGAAATCTTATTTTGGGTTTTTTAATGCAATTGAAGTTATTTCTACACGTCTTTATCTTGAATGTAGTCCAATTTGTAGATTTTAATGGGGTTGTTAGAATTGATGGACTTTCTATATAAATGATATACTTGTGATTCATGGACTACTTCTGGAAATCCTCCAATGTCTCTTGTAGTGGAAGCATTTAATGGAAATTGTATCATAATAGACTAATACATTCTAAAATTATGTAGGTTGGTGTCCTCGCTGGAGATGTGAGTGACATTGTGCTTTTGAATGTGACATCCTTGTCATTGGGTCTTGAAACTCTTGGTGGTGTGATGACCAAGATCATCCCCAGAAATACAACCTTGCCCATATCCAAGTTAGAAGACTTCTTGACTACTGCTGATGGTGGTAGTGAGTTGTTGTCGTGTACAAAATTATAAAGTTTGTGATTGATAATAGGAAAAATTATCTAGAATAATCCAAACTATTCGTGATTTTCCTACAATAATCCCACCTATTGATTAACCATGAATAATCCCAACTTTGAGGGGTATTTTCTTTGAGTAAACTTGGGTAACCTGATGACCTGCTATAGTAGGTAATTCACAAAAAAAAAAAAATTAAATATTAATTTAAAATCAGAAAATATTTTTGAAAGTTTACATAAAAAATTCTAAATAATAAAAAAAATCATAAATTTTTTATGAATATTTTTTTAACTTTTTTTCAAAATTTTATTTAATTTATTTCTTTTTTAAAAAAATAACATTTGCTATAGCAAGTCATCCGGTCACCGGGTTTACTCTAGGAAAATGCTCCTCAAAGTTGGGATTATTCATGGTTAATCAATAGGTGGGATTATTGTAGGAAAATCATGAATATTTTGAATTATTTTAGGTAATTTTTCCTTGATAATAATAGTCAACATTTTGTTAAAAGCGTAGAGATTGTCAAAACAAAGTTTGTACTCCCTGTAGTTAAAGTTCATTTTCCATAAGCATATTTTATTGCCTTATCAATTTATCATCGAGTTTTTAGTTTTCAAATCTGGTACTATAAAATTCTACGTTATTGTTCTATTAGGAATGTAAACTTGAATTTCCTTTACGGTATTTGTTTTATTGTAATCGTCGTTGTTTATTGTTTAGAACAGTTATAACATGTGCCATCTTGGTCTTGCGATTTTTATTACCATTTTTCACAATTTTTGAAAAATTTAAGAATTTTTGAAAAATTTAAGAATTTTTCACTATGCATCTTGTATATATTCCTGAATATGGGTTCATTTAGCATTATACTTGATGAGCAATTATGTAAAACATTATCATTTATCATGACCATTAAGGCGATACTAAGAGCATGAGATAATAGGATATAGGGTGTAGGATGTTGAATAATTCTTGCAAGGTGACCAACTAATATTAAACTTCAAATAAAACCTAAGTGACAAACGAATTCGCTTCATTGCTGTTTTTTTTCACTTAATGTCTTGAAAAATTCAATATTTATACAGCAAAGTAAATTGGTATATTTAGAATAAACATCTTCTAAAATCGAAATATATATAGAATTATCATCAAACTCGAAAGTATAACTTGAGGGACCGCATGCGAAGCCTCAGCCCCCACAACTAGTTTCCTTAAAAAATTTAGTTAAATTAAAAATACTGTAAATGGCACAAGTATTACACGAAGTAATATTTATTTTTTTTTTTTGTTTTTGAAGATACACGAAGTAATATTTAAGTTAACTACTCTAAGTAGACCCTACTTTTTCTTTATATCTCAACCGTCAATAATTATAATATCTGACGACGTACATTGCTTTATCCAATTTATTGGCAAAAAAGTTAATAAAATGGCAATAAATATTTTCGAATTTCATTTTTGTTTTTACCTTTTTGTTTTCAAACCTGAACTAGTAAAACTCGCCTTTACTCTCCCTATTTCTCTCTCTTCTGTGACGGAAAATGAAACCCTAGCTATACGGAAAAACTGGAAAATCTCAAATTAGTTGTGAAATCGTTAAATCAAATTGGGGAAAACGCTGGAAATAGATTAGATTTATGCCGTAATGTGGTACCAACGACGTTGATTTTCGAGAAGTGAAATGATTCGTAAGGTACTTTATTTTTTGTTGTTGATTTTGTAAAACTGTAATTGGGATTTTTTGCATGCGGTTTTTATATTACGTTAATTTTTCTTTAAATTTGTTTTTGTTTTAATAGATGAGATCTTAACGGTTCTCTATGTTCTCTTGGATGATAAAGGTTTTGAGGTTGTTTTACATTTGAATTTGTTATGAGTGTGTTTTCATTGTAGATTTTTTATGTGGCAGATCTGAAATTTTTTGTGCGGATATGTATGGTGAGCATGTAGGTTGGGGAATTTGGGGTTACAGTTAGTAGATTGATTGCATGTTAATGGAAGATAGAGAAGAAAAGTGTCATGGTACTGAAAATGCTGAGAAGTCTATGTCATTGGCTTTGCAAACTGCGAACAGTAAGAAAAATTTGGGTTCAGGCCTTTCGACTGTTACCAAGCGCGGTTCCAGAAACCGTTGTGGTGGGAGTAATAGTGTTAATTCTTTGAAAAGAAATATTATTAGTAAAAATCAAAACGAGGGTAGGAAGAAGAGTAAGAAGGAGGTTTTATTGAGTAGTTTGCCATTGCGAGGGAAGAATAAGAAGAGTGATGATGATGTGTTGAAGCTTCAAGTGAACTCGGGGTCGACTGATATAGGGAAAGCAAAGGTGCGGGAGAATGTGGAAGTGGATGTTAGTAGTGGTGCTTTAGGTGGAATTTCGTCCAGTTTGAATGGTAAGATTAATATACCTAGGCGTCCTCGAGGTTTGGTTAGAAGAAAGAAGGTTGAGGTTGGTTTTTCCTCCAAGCAGGAAGGAACATTTTCTGATAAATTTTCTTTAGTTGATAGAGGTAAAGTGAATGGTGACGCTAATTTAATAAAAAATGACATAGGTAATGGAAAATTGGCTCAAAGTGGTGAATCTGAGGGTACTTCTAATGGTGCTGTCATAGAGAATCGGAAAAAAAAGAATTCTTATGACCTGAAAGAAAGTAAATCTGGTAGCCCTGACTTGCTCCAGCATCTGAAGAGAGATGTTTCTCATTCCTCTCTGCATAATGGTGAGTCAGTGGCAAAAAAAGCTAGAAGAAATGTCAAGAAAAACAAAGAAACCAGAAACAAAAGTTCTATGCTGATTGTGGAAGCTAAGCAGTCCATGGATGAGTCGAATAGGAATTGTGATGATTCTCAAGATGACGAAGAGAATCTTGAGGCAAATGCGGCAAGGATGCTCTCATCTCGGTTTGATCCAAGCTGCATGGGGCATTCCTCTGGAGGCAAGAGGTCTAAAGTTCCCTCTTCTAATGGGTTGTCGGCCTTGACCTCGTCCAATAAAAGTTTAGTCATTGAACATCCTGATTCTACAGAAGAGTTTGATATTGCATCCAGTGATGCTGAAGCAAGAGCTCTACCAAAGGATCAACCAAAAGTCAAGAGGCTTTCACGAAATCAGCCTTATTTTTATGAGGTATCTGGAGAATTTGATTCCTTTTGGGTACTGAACCGAAGGATCAAGATCTTTAGGCCATCTGACCAGAGCTGGTATCTTGGTTATGTCGTTGGTTACAATGTGGAAAATAAACTCCATCATGTTAAATATGATGATCATGAGGAGGAATCGATTGATCTTCAACGTGAAAGGTTCAAGCTTTTGCTTTTGCCTAATGAGGTGCCTGGAAAGGATGGGAGGAAAAGGGAAAAAGCTTATTCACTAAAGAGGAGCCATGATGAAGCTTCTCATGTGGAGGAGACAAATGGGAACTGTATGGAGACTGAGCCTATTAGTTTATGGTTGGCTCGGTCAACTCATCGCAAATCAACACATAGTAAAGCAAAGAAGAAAAAGAGAACCATGGTAAAATCCCAATCATCTTCCTTTTCTGGAGTGAAGTTTGAGCCACCGGAAAACTTGGAAGCAGGTTCTTCTGGGCACGATGTTGATCACTCTACTTGTGTTTCTGCATTGTCAAATATCACTGGAGAAGGCAAGAATAAGCTGATCAAAGAGAACGTTCTTAACAATAGATCTTTAAAAGTTTATATTAGGAGGCGATTTCACAGGAGAAAAGAGCTACCATCAAGTGTTCTTGAAGGGTGCCAAGTATCAGTGAAACCGCAGGTTGGTAAGGCACCTAATTTTGTCGATTCTATAGAACCTGAGGTTGACAGGCTGTTCTGGATTGGTGGATGTGGTGACTCTGTGGAAAAAATGAGTAATGATGCGGTCATTTGGGACACCGACTGTTCTGGGCTTCTGAAGCTGGTTATCCCAGTTACAAGTGTGAAAGTGTTTAAGTTTGATTTGAGCTTCCAATTGCCTGTTGTTGACAACATTATAGTTGGATGGCCGCGTCACATGTTCATGCTTCAACATGGTACTTTGATTTCTGCGTGGCCTATCATCCGTCTGGAGATACTGTTTGTTGACAACATAAATGGTTTGCGGTTTCTTTTGTTTGAAGGTTGCATGAAGCAGGCAGTCGCTTTTGTTTTCTTAGTTTTGGCTGCATTCGGTCAACTTGGACAGAAAGAATGGCATGATGACCAGCAGCTTCCTATGACCTCCATCAGGTTCCGGTTTTGTGGGTTACAATGTCTAGCAAATCAGCTTGTGTTCACAATTTACAACTTCTCTGAGGTAGCAGATTCCATGTGGCTATATCTGGACAGAAAATTGATGAAGCGCTGCATACTCTCTAAGCAACTGCTGCCATCTGATTGCACTTATGACAACATTAAGTCACTTCGTAAGGGTTGTAATCTGTTGAGATTGACTAATGTTAGCCAGATGCCCTCTTCAGTGTTTGTAAGACTCTTTTGATCCTTCCTCTGGTTTAATATCATCTCTGTAAATTGATTTGGAGTATTCTGATCAAGTCTTCCTCGAGTTCTCTAGTGCTTGAATTCTTTTTAATTTTAATGCTACCTTTTTTTTTTTGCGAATATGGCTGCGTACACTTTACTTAGGTGTTACTTAATTATTAATTAAGGAATGAATTGTATTGTTAGTGCAAAATTGCTAGTGTAGCATCACTTGCAATTATGTAAATATAAAAAGTTTAATAGGTTTCTTTATCTGGAGGATCAAACACTTGTCAGAGCAAGTATATTAATTATGAACGTTTTATCAGTTTCTTGATTCTAAGTGAGGGCCAGGGGGTCATGAGTTGTTTCTTTTGATGTGTGTTTGGAAACAGATGATATAAAATTAAACATTTAGCTGCTGACTGGCTCATCTTGGTTTTTGCTGTGAGTGTTGTCTGCGATTAACATGCTTTATCTGAATAGTTTTGAAGTATAGGAGGATTTACTCCTAGTATTAATACTTCATTGTTAAAGTATTCTTAATGTTCGTTCTCGACTTGGCCGTAGTTGCTCCATTTTGTTTTTCTGGTCAATTGAATGATTGATTTCTTATTTGACTGAGAATAAATAATAGCTCAGATTCATATTTCCACTATAATAATAGTTGTGCTTGCATTATTGGGATATATTGCTCATAAATGAGATTGTATGTTTTTAATTACTACAGAACGTTTGTTTTGTGAGATGTAGCTGGTGAGATGGATATTGATGTAGAACTTATGGTTAGTTTGGTGTTGAAGCCTCTACTATGATGGTTTTACCGCCTTTTTTGGGGTGGGTTTGAGGATCGATTAACAGTCGAACAGAACTAGAGAATTAGTCTTGCCTTAGTAGAAGGGCAAATTTCCCCCAATACCACTGCTACTCTTTTCATCCTTAGCATTTTATGTGGTGGTCAATAATGTTTGCCTTTGATTCTTTTCATCTCTGTTCTTAGTTTCCAGTTAATGTTCTAGAAATCTTCAAAAATTTCATTTGCTTATATGTGGAGAAAAAAGAAGCACTAGAGTAGGATTTACCCTCTCTCCCAAGAATATATGACCCGTCATTTATCTTTTAAATTCATTTGAGGAAATAGAAACATGAGCAGTGAAGGGTATTTATATACAATTATATTTCGTGTCCATTTGGGTGTTCATTTGGGTGTTTGGGTAGGCTTGTCTACAAGATTTGATTTTTTGAATAACGTCTATATTTGTGTCATGTCATGCTTGGATCAATATGTACTATCCTTCTTTCTTTTGGATCAATATGCAAGAGCTGTCATGAGGTTCTAGTGTGTTATAAGAGTCTTAGAGAGAATTTAGACACTGGGAAAAAATTAACATGGAAGAATAAACAATTATATTTATATACAATTATATTTCGTGTCCATTTGGGTGTTTGGGTAGGCTTGTCTACAAGATTTGATTTTTTGAATAACGTCTATATTTGTGTCATGTCATGCTTGGATCAATATGTACTATCCTTCTTTCTTTTGGATCAATATGCAAGAGCTGTCATGAGGTTCTAGTGTGTTATAAGAGTCTTAGAGAGAATTTAGACACTGGGAAAAAATTAACATGGAAGAATAAACTAAAAGAATGAACTCAATGGACTCTTATCTAGTTCTAGTTTTCTCTGTGTATCTATTTTTTTATTATCAATGTAACACCTTTCTTCATATCATTTTTGTAAACTACTTACATTGAAGTTTGTTTAATTATTGAATTTCGGCTGCTGCAAATTCATATATTGCCTCTAATATTAAATTATCAGTTGTTTCCTTCAATTATGTTTTTTGGGCATTTTATTCTCTGCATTTTTTTAACTGGACTTGAAAAAAGATCTAGACTAGAAGTTTGTAGATGATTACAGAAGTGAGCAGCTCTTCTTAGTTCTTATGAATTTCCGGTTGTTTTTAGTTTGATGGTGGATATGAAGATTTGTGTTGGTTAACAATTTTTTGTTGTGTACTGGTTTGGGGCGATGATAGAGAAGCGACGACGGGGTGTGGTTTAAATAATTAATTATTGTTGGATGGGGATGGTCACTTTTGAACTCCTATGCGTGCTTTGGGCACCTCAATAAGGCCAAGCGAGATGATTCCTCTTGGAGAGCGTGTCATAGTGCCTAAGTGCCTTAGAGTGCTTTAATTGCATTGTATCTTGGCCTCAAAAAAGCCCATTTGATGGAGGCACCTAACAATTATCTTATCTCTTGTTAGTTGTTACCGTCTTGGACACCTTGTGGCCTTCAAAACTAAGGCCGGTAGTCCTCTCCATTACGAGAGAGGTTAATCGCAATATTCATTCTATGGTATTAGGTGAGATTCTTGAAATTAAACTTCTGTTTCTCTGGTCTTATAGAGACTTTTCTGGCCTTAAAGAAGCTGGTTCCTACTTCTCTTACCTTTGTTTAGCCTAGCTTCCATCTCACCCAGAAGAACTGGTGAAGGAATTTAGTCAAATGCCTTGTACATTACCTGTCTAGGGAATAGGATTCTTTTTTTGAGGAGTGTTTTGTCATTTACTAATTCTCCATCCATTTTGCTAATCACTAGACTAGATTTTTCCATAACGTTTTAGGATACGTTTTGAAGCTCTATCTTCTACTTTCACAAGATTATTTAAATCCTGACGTAGGGAGGGTTTGAGAGGTAAAAGGTTCTTGCAAAATGTATTTGAGACTATTCAGGCTTAGAGCCTTTTATGGTGGCTTTTCCATGTTGACTACAATGTTTTTGTTTTTGATAAAACATTTCCCATCTTTCCTCTGTGACCTGCTATGGTATTGCTAGAGCATTCCATTTGTGCCTTTAAAATTAAAATTGCATAACTCAAAAATTTTGTTTCTATATCCTATTACATACAAGGATGCATAGAGGAAATTATATACGTTGCTTTTTTTTTACTTTTAAGAACTTTATTTAGATCTGTTTTTTGTCAGTTCCATGCTGTTCATTCTTCTGTTGCAATACATGTTCTTTATTCTGTTAAGCATGCGTTTTGAATTGCTACGAGCTTTCTGGTCAATATCTATGGCAATTATTGCTATATTCCCTTTTTGTACCCTTGCTTTGCCTAGGTGGGGGCTACTCTAGTGGCAGTGTGGTGTAGTAATGTATTGCTATATACCTCCCCCCCCCCCCCCCCCCCCCCCCCCCCCCCTACTTTAAACTATCTTCTTATTGCCTATTCTAATATGTGGATCTTGTTATCTAATCAAAACCTACAGGAAAATTCTAGGCATTGCGGAACGAGCATTTCTTCTAGGCAGTCGGCTTGTGTCAAGTCGAGCCGATTAGATTGTGATAGCGTCAAAAAACTTGGAAGCCTTCCTCCATTTGCTCTCTCATTTTCTGCTACGCCTACATTGTTTCTTGGTCTGCAGTTAAGGTTGCTAATGGAACAAAGTATTCCTTCCTCAAGCTTTAGAGAACTTGATCCTTTATGTTTGATAGATCATCCAGATTGTGAGTCTTCACTTCCTATAGGAGGCAATTCACCTGTTGTGCTTGATGGTAGATCTGATTGGGATTCTTGTTTAGGTGTTGATCATGGGGTCAAAATTTTTTCGTCTGACCCTGCTGAAGGAACGACCTCTAAGCCTTCCTGTGGCCCTCAAGATTTTGCTACACTTGATGAAGTGCGTCCTCTGGGTAAAGGGAAAGCTCAGCTTACCGGGAGTGATGACGGTACACTGCCTTTAGTCTCTGATAGCCATCTTTGTAAAGTTGATGACAAGGGGAAAGTTAGTCATCTGAATGGTTTGACGGTTGAGATTCAGTCATTTCTTCCTGACGAAAGGGTTACCCAAAACCCCACTGCCTCCCGAAGTATGTTAGGAGAGACTGGAATTAGTAATTTTTGCTCTTCGCCTTCCTCCCCAGGTTGGGTTGACAGGAAACAAGACTTTCTTCGCCGTGGCTTTAGCAGTGGACCTAAGAAGCGACGAACACAGGTTTCATATTCTCTGCCATGTGGAGGACAGGACTACAGCCCTAAAAACAAATTTCAGCAATCAAGAGGTTTATTTCCTAAACGCATCAGAAGAGCTAGTGAGAAGAAAACATCTGAAGCTAAGGGTACTTCTCAAAGAAATATGGAATTGTTGTCTTGTGGAGCAAACCTTTTGGTGAATGTAGGGGATCGTGGGTGGCGAGAATGTGGGGCAATGATTGTGCTGGAGCTTTTGGAACACAATGAATGGAGGCTTGCTGTGAAAATTTCTGGTAAAACAAGATATTCTTACAAAGCGCATCAGTTTGTGCAACCTGGAACAACAAATCGTTATACTCATGCTATGATGTGGAAAGGTGGAAAGGATTGGATTTTAGAGTTTCCAGACCGGTCCCAGTGGACAATTTTCAAAGAGATGCATGAAGAATGCTATAATAGAAATTTTCGTGCTTCTTTAGTGAAAAATATTCCCATTCCTGGGGTTCGTGAGGTTGAAGAACATGACGATAATGTTTCCGAAGTACCATTTATTCGGCCTTCACCCAAATACTATCAGCAGATGGAAAATGATATTGAAATTGCTATGGATCCATCCCGTGCCTTGTATGACATGGACAGTGATGATGAGCAATGGATAAAACACAGAGATTCAGATTTGAAAGAAAGGGGCTGCGAGCATTTGTCTGATGAGGTATTTGAGAAGACAATTGATGTGCTTGAGAAAATGGCTTATGCCAAACAACGTGATCACTTCACTGTGGACGAGTTAGAGGAAGCTTTGGCTAAGGTTGGGCCATTGGAAGCAATTAAACTTATTTATGAGCATTGGAGGGAAAAACGACAGAGGAAGGGAATGCCTTTAGTTCGGCATCTACAGGTATCTTCCACTTGGCTATTCTTCTAATTGGCCTCTTTATGTTACATTTTTGGATGATTTTGTATGTGTTTATTTTATCAGTGTTCTTATCATTATAATGTGTGTGTGTGTGTGTGTGTGTGTGTGGGGGGGGGGGGGGGTTATATGGGGTTTTACAATGCCGAGAAATTTTTGTTGGTACTTGCCTCTTGTGGCTTGTTAATATGCCTGCAAAAGAACAAGTTGGTGGTTTTAGGGTTTACCAATATCTGTAATGCTGTGTGCTGCAATGACTGGCCAGCCTTCAAACTTGGTTGTCAATATTTTTCGACTAAGAATAGGATAAAGAAATCAGGAAGGGTATAAAACAGAACATGACGAGAATAAAGATAAACGGTATTTTTTAACGAATCAAATGAATGGATGCGGTTTACCAATATCTGTAATGCTGTGTGCTGCAATGACTGGCCAGCCTTCAAACTTGGTTGTCAATATTTTTCGACTAAGAATAGGATAAAGAAATCAGGAAGGGTATAAAACAGAAGATGACGAGAATAAAGATAAACGGTATTTTTTAACGAATCAAATGAATGGATGCTTTTGAGTTTTCTAACGTTGTCTATGAGATTGGTGCATCTGTCATTTTACTTTTGGTGCTACTTTGCTTGTTTTTGGGTATACTTGGTTTTTCTACTGATTGATCCTGTGAAATGCTGCCTTTTTTCTAGTAATATTCAAAGCTCCATTTTGATTGTACACAACTATCCAAGGACATCGTAGATCAGGATTAGGTCTAAAACCAAGATGTGTACAGGATAAAATTAAGATGTGAAGGTCTATTTTTCGAATATATGAGTAAAGGTTTAACCCTTATCGCTCTGTATGGGACTAAATTCATAGCTGTATAGTCCTCTGCAAGGTGAAGTATTAAGAATTAGCAGCCAATGTCTTTAACTGCTGAATTTTCCGTTAGAAATAATAAAATATTGTCTCAACAACTTCTGAATAAATAAGGCTAGAAATAGAGCAGTAAACTGATGCCACAATCTTTGTCCTTCGTGGAGCTTGTTATTTAGTTTGCTAGGCCTTACAGGGTAACTGTGGACTCTTGTTTTAATAACATTATATCACGCTTTGAACTTATGGTTAAGTTGCTTGTCTTTGTCTAAGTTGCTTGTCTTTGTCACAGCCTCCTCTCTGGGAAAAATATCAGCGGCAAGTGAAAGAATGGGAGATGGTGATGGCAAATGGCAACTTGCCCCTTTCCAGTGGGTGTCCGGAAAAACCCTTAAACATCGATAAACCTCCAATGTTTGCCTTCTGTTTGAAACCTCGAGGATTGGAGGTGCCAAATAGAGGGTCAAAACAGAGATCGCAGAAGAAACTTCCAGTTGGTGCGCTGATCAATGGAATCGCTGGAGATGGAGATGCTTTCCATTCTCTAGGTATCATTACCTTGTTTTCTTTTTTGTGATCAAACAGATTCTTCAATGTTTTCATTGAAACTGATCTATATAATATGAAAATTTCCAGTTGGACGGAGATTAAATGGGTTTCCTTTAGCAGATGACAGATTTTGCTACACTACCTACAATCAAGGGATGTCTGATTCTTCTCCAATCCTTCAGGCATCGACAAGGGTGTTCTCTCCCAGTGATTCTGGTTCTCTGGGCTACTTTTCTCTGAGCAGTGATGGGTATGAGAGGAGTCACTACCCTAAACTTTATAGAAATAAGTTGAAGGAGCAGCCGTGTTTTGCTTCATATGGCCAGAACACTCCAAGCAAGCGGGGTTTATTTCATTCATGGAACTCCCCCGAGTGGCCAAGTCGCATGCATTATCAACCTGATGGGTTTCAATTTCCAAGGCATAACTTTGAGAAGCTGGATCCTTCTGAGCTTGATGAGTTTAGGCTGCGTGACGCATCAAGTGCTGCACGACATTCTGCCACTATGGCTAGAATGAAGAAGGATAATGCTCGGAGAATGCTTTGTAGAGCAGATCTGGCAATGCACAAGGCAGTGTCTGCTATAATGACTGCGGATGCAGTTAAAGCTTCACGTAGGGAGCTGCCTGATATTGATGTTCAGATGAGTGGGTGAAACCCGTTTTTGATTTGAACAGCTCGCCTTATACATGGATTTTGACTCTAATGAATCAGGGGATGGAATCTGTTGATCGCGGAAAAAGTCTGATTTATTCTCCTGACGACTGGAATTTGTAGATACAGAAGTCTTCTAACATGCTCTGAGCTGACTCAGACGAGTGTGTGAAACTTGTTCTTTAGGCGAGTGACACCAGGCCTTTCAGCTCACTAGATTTATTTCAAGGCGGTATCCATTGGTGGATTTATATTAATATGACTGCGCTTGTGGTGTTCTCGTTTGGCTAAATAGTCGTCCTGTTTTTACAGGTAACAGGTGCATGAAAATTTTGTTGCCCTTGTACAGAAATTCCCCTCCCTTTTCTACAGTTTCTCCTATAACCATTAGTTTAGCATTAAAGGAGAGTGCTAAATAATATAGAATACACTCCTTGAGATGTTAGAACATCTGATTGAATTTCTTCAAGCGGTTATATTATTATCCAGGGCATTTTATAGGAAATAGATATTCAGAGGGTAGAGAATTGTAAGTATATGCTACGAAATTGAAAAAAAAAAACTGAGAAGCCTCGCATCTATTGCTTCTCTTTCCAACATCTTCATTTTGCAGCTTTCAGTGTGTTTCTTTTTTTTTTTCTTTTTTTTTTTTTATATATTTTTCGGTTTTACACAAAAATGAGTTTGTGTGTGAATCTGACCTGAACGAAGTCGACAATTCTGCTCTTCGTTTTGTTTGGGTCAGAGGGCTGGTAGGCAGTGCACTACCATCCCATGTGACTCGAACGACTGCACACCGTATTCATGAACTTGTAAGTTCTTATAACGTCGTGTTTTCTTGTTGTAGTTTAAAGTGCTGTTTGTCTAAAGTATGGATTTGCTAGATGGTTGATTACACACAATTTATATTTAGATATTCATTTATGCTATGTTTGGGAATGTTGATTTCATTTGAAAATGTGAATTTGACTCAAATTTAGTGTTTGGCAAGTAAAAGATTTTCAAATTTGAATTTGAGTCCAATCCACCAATGTTTTAAAAAATGGTTAAAGATAAGTATTTGAGAATTCCTTCCCTAAACTTGTGATTCTCAAATTCTTCTTTAATGAATTCATAATTGAAATCTACAATTCCAAATGAAATACTTATTTCCAAACGCAACCTTACTTCATTTTAAAGCTTAGGCACATTGACTTTGACTACGTATGCGACATATTGACGCAGTTTCTTATCAATTTTATCGTCATTTTAAACTTTTGAAAAAGCATTACGGAATAGAAGATATGTTGCACGTTTTGTGTGAGTGTGACACTTTTTTATTTTAAATACTAATTTTATTTATTCATTATTCATTATTTTTTCATTATTTATTTATTGATAATAATTTTTTATTAGTTAATTATTATTTATTAATTATGTATTATTTAAAAATACTATCTCTGTTTTCATGTATTCTTCTCAAATAGATTGGTCTCAATATACATTATCTAAATATTAGAATTTATAAAAACACAAAATTAAAAATAATTGATTTTAAAGTTTGCATTCAGATTTGCTATAAATGATTGGGAAGAATATTGAAAACAGAGTGAGTATTAACTTGTTATTTATGTAGTTTTGTAAATAGCTAAAGGCGTTGATGCCTCACTTTAGGACCGAAAGGTTGTATAAAATAAGCTTTTTTATAAAAAATTTTCCAAAATAAGCATACTCATAGATAAGCCTTAGGTCATGTTTGTTCGCTGTTAGTAACAGTGAACAAAATCATGGTAGATTTTTCCCTGATTCGCTGTCACTAACAACGAATAAAATCCACAAAGAGGTATTAAGTCATAACGTTTGAAGGGACAATAAAATCAAAAACAATGCATGTTCAAAGTATTGGTTTTTTTTGTCCCTTTAAATATTATGATATTGTCTTTCTTTTCTTTGCTGTTACCAACAACGAATAAATTAATATTTTTTCCCTCTTGTTTGTCATTAGTATTAGAGAACAAATTGAACATTAGGCTGGGACATAATGACACTTATTTTGAAATCCTAAAGCTTATTTTGAGAATTATATTTTTTATGAAAAAAACTTATTTTATTCGATCTTTTCTTGAGACTCTAGAGAAAGATCTTGGTCTCTGGGTTTATAGAGTGTAGGCTTCAAAGTTCCACCTAAGTTCTTAACTATGGAAGATACATCGATATTAATTAAACTGTTCAAATATAACCCAATTTGAAAATCTAAATCGGTTGCAAAAGCTATTCAACCAAAAAATATGTTTATGTGTGACCCGAGCCGGTTGATAATAAAAAATGAAAATATTAAATTCAAATTGCGACTGATTTTTGTAACTGAAATGTAACTATTGTCCAAGATTACTCGAATTCAATAGTGATCGAATCGACTCATATCCGATCCAAATTATGCATGAATTAAATTCATTCCGGCTAAACCAACTTAATCCAAATCAATTTTTAGTCGAACTGATGTCTACCCAAATCGATTTTTAATCAAATTATTGTAAATCAATAATGATCAAATCTAGTAAGTGCATTGAATAAAGTGCATAAAGCAAATAAGACATTAGAGGGAGTATAATTATTAATTAAATAACAAATTAATAATAAAGTTCGCGGCTGTTTAAATGAAAATGACTAAAGTTGGTGGCTGTTGTTGGGGATAAACGAAGTTCGCGACTATTTAAATGAAAATGACTAAAGTTGGTGGCTGTTGTTGGGGATTGATCCTTAATTAAATAACAAATTAATAATAAAGTCGATTAATTAAACCAAAAAGGAGAAAAATAATCTAGTATCCCGAAGAAATACTAAGTTGTCTATATGTCCCGAATAAATCAAGCCCACATTTGGTTGTTGTCTAATTGTCCTTAATCCTATTGATTTTACATCTTCACCATCATCCTGTTGTCCATTCAATATTCGATTGCCTTTGCTACCGATGATGCATATATATCCATTAACATCTATGGATCATTATTGTCTTGATCATCGTCATTCTTTTATTCTTATATCAGCTTGATCCTAATCTGTCCTACAAATTAAACACATATACGTATAGTACATGGAACAAGACCAATTCTATTATAAACATGCACTCTCCCACTTGCACAAAAATTAAATTCCAACGACATAATATAACCTAGAATTACTAGGATATCCTTTACACCATTTCAAAACAATACTATGATAATGATGGCCTATACATTTGGCTAGATTTTCTAGGTTTAAAGTCCCTATAATTTCATAATTAGGAAAATATATAAAATACACCATCTACTTGTCTATTATTTTCTTGAGTACCGACCTTAATAATTCATTAAAACCATTAAATTTGTGGTTAAGAAGTTGGGAAAAACTGTCACTAGTACATGATATGTTTATACGTTTCTAATATGTTGTGTATACCAACAGCATGATCAGATCCCATTCTTTCCGCTTTTAAATATTGATTTAATTTTTTGTCTAGTTAGTATTAAGAACAGACTATATTTAAATCATTTCTTAGCAACGCCTGGGTGGAGTTTCAACGAGTCAGACAATTGAAGTTTCAATTTACCTTATTTAATGCATATTAGTTACATACTGATTTTTACCACTTTTTTACTTTTTCTAATCTAAACTACTTAACTATATGTCTAATGGGATCTAATAAAGCAAACAATTCTTTAATACCCTCTTGACAATATAAATTGATTACATGAGTACAACATTGCATATTGTAACAATTGACCACCTAAAACCATGCATAATGCTGATTCTTGTGATATAAAAAAATGTTATGATCACCTTGCATTATCCATTGAACAAGAGGAAATCATATCTAGCAAACTCTATTCACCACACACTGATTTAATGTAATAATGATTAAGTAATTCTCAGTATTATAATTTTCATTTAAAACTCATATTAGAATTTTCATTTAAAATTGCAAGATTACCTTGAGTGGATGGTCCTTTGCTTGTAGAAGCTTGACCATTCCCCTTTGCCTTCTTTTGCTTGTTCTTTAGAACAAAGCAATTTTTCCTTCGCCATATACTTATTTTCCAAGGCATCCCACAACTCCTTTGCGAATTCTCGGTATTGATAGATGTCAAATAAAGCATCTTGCATACCAATGAGAATGTGTTCCCGGCAAATGAAATCATCGTTGTCCCATTTGGACCTTTTCCGGTTTTGTTCAAGGACCTCCGTTTCCGGATCATCCGCCTTAGGAGCATCCGGCTTAGGTGAGCTTATTACATAAGCCACGTTCAAGGTAGTGAGCATAAACATCATCTTCTTTTGCCAACGTCTAAAGTCGACGCCGACAAATTTTTCTAACTTAGCAAAGTTAGAAGTAAAGTCCTTCATTGTTGCCATCGATAAAGAATAAATTATCACAAAAGATTATTAGGGAACTAAATAATGTAATACAAAATTACAATCGGGAATTTGTATAAACCCCTTTGTGTGATGAGAAAATGAAATTACAAGATGATTACAAAGCAATAAACTAAAGAAGATTGTTGTGTAACGACAACCGTTACCCGGAAACTTGATACAAGTTGAAGGCGTGTGCTCACTATCCTTTTGTGATATTTCCCCCACAAAGGTACTTGGGTTTGACGTTTGGAAATTCACAACGAGATAAAATCAACTACAATACAACCTTAGTACTCAGGGTGTATTACGTAACAACAATGTGTTTGAGAATTATAAGCTATGGAATGCTAAGTAAGAGTTAATTACTCTCTTAGTATAGCAAGAACAAATGAGAGAATAAGCTTAAGAAATCAGGAAAAGGTGCAAGAAATCTCAAGAGCCAAGCACCTCTATTTATACACAAGAGGAGCCTTGGACATTCATCACCATTCATGATCACATTGATGAGGAAATCATCAATTGTCATTAAACTAGGCATTCATGAGTATAATTGTTCATTATACCCACAATAATCTCAGAAATAATGAGATTAAAGAGGGAATCTTAAGCATTAATCTCAAGAAAAACGGGGAAAAAAGCAATGGTAATGTCCTGCCCCAGAGAGCTAAAGCCGACTCGGCTATAGCTCTACCAGGAGAACCGTCGAGTCGGCTAAAAGCTACTGCCTAGGTACCCCTTTTCCTTGTTTAGTCTTACCTTTTAATGCCTATTGGACCTAGTATATTAATACGTTTTGTCCCACTACTTTTAGTAGCTTTAGTGATGTATACGGACTTAGTAATTCGATACGTATTGTCCTACTGCCTTAGTAGTACTTGGTGATTATAATTAGGATTATTAGACACTAAATGTTCAACAATCCTCCCCCATTTTGGGTATAATTAGCCTCTCATTTACCAAAACTCATAATACATTTCCTGCATCAACGCTAATATCCCTACGGATTGAATTAACGCCTAGTACAACACACTTAACAAGTGATCGAGCCAGAATTGATTTCCATAAGAAATTGAATCAAATGACCCTTCCAACCACTTGAAGATGGTACACACAAAACAAATAACACAAAGTTATTAACTTGACACATTATAAGGCCGTGTCCGTATCTTATTTATAAGTTTATCATAGTCATTATGCCAATCTTGACTACTTGAAGCGGCCATACTTCAAACTTATATAGGTAGGTTCTCAGTACGTATAAAACATATCCCCGTGACATTGATATAACACCAAGAGCTCTTCAACTCTTGATCTTGAGAACTTTCAAGACGACTACCTTATTTCATCACGGTACAAAGCAACGATGGGTCATATAAGGAGTTGCTTTAACAAAAACCAAGAGGACTTTACCACATTGAATTCAGACACGATGTTGCTCATGCGTGAATTGGGCTTTCCCAAATGATTTTACTGACATAAACCGATTTCAACTGAGGCTTTCTCAATTGAATCTCTATTCATGGCTTTCGTAAACGAATCCGCCTCATTGAACTTAGTGTTCACATAGTCAAAAGTTATGACCCCGTTAATGATAAGTCCTTGCACTAGGCTATGCCTAAGAGCAATATGACGAGACTTACCATTATATACTTGACTATAAGCTCTACCTAAAACCGTCATGCAATACGCATAGATTGCCACCGGTGAAATTGGCTTAGGCAACAAAGGTATCTCAAACATGAGATTCCTCAACCACTCTGCTTCACTAGCTGCTGAAGCTAGAGCAATAAGCTCAGCTGACATCGTAGAGTCGGCTATACATGTTTGTTTTTTAGAGGACCAAGAAATAGCACCTCCCCCATAAACAAACACCCATCCACTAGTAGAAGAGTTATCCTCTTCATTAGTAATCCAGCTAGCATCGGAATATCCTTCTAGAATAGGAGGTTCTCCGCTATACACAATACCATAATCCTTGGTACGCAACAAGTATCTTAATACTTTCCTTATCGCCATCCAATGATGGGGACCCGAGTTACTAGTAAATCTACTAAGTTTACCAACCGCAAATGCTATGTTAGGCCTCGTACTAGTCATAGCATACATCAAAGATCCTATGACCTTTGAATACTCCAATTGTGAAATTGGTTGACCGGTATGTTTTGCAAATTTCATACGATGTTCCATGGGGGTAGAGACCGACGCTTTATCAATCATATTAAACCGCTTAAGTATCTTCACAACATAGTGAGCTTGACTTAACTTAATACGGTTCCCTTGCCTTATGATCTTAATGCCTAAGATCACATCAGCCTCCATATTCTTCATCTGAAAAGATCTAGACAAAAAGTCTTTTGTCTCCCTGACTTGTGCTTTACAAGTACCAAAGATAAGCATGTCATCAACATATAAACAAATGATAACGCCATTACCATGGCTATCAAACTTGCTATATACACACTTATCGGCTTGATTCAACTTGAATCCAAAAGACAATATGGTTTCATCAAATTTTTGATGCCATTGCTTAGGTGCTTGTTTAAGTCTATATAAGGACTTCACAAGTTTACACACCTTTTGCTCTTGTCCTTTCAAAACAAACCCTTCGGGTTGTTTCATATAAACTTCCTCATCTAATTCCCCATATAGAAATGCGGTTTTAACATCCATTTGATGTATTTCTAGATGATAGATTGTAGCTAACGCTACCAATAACCGAATAGTGGTTATTCTTGTAACCGGTGCATATGTATCGAAATGATCGATACTGTGCTTTTGTCTAAAGCCTTGAGCCACTAAACGGGCTTTGAACTTATCAATAGTACCATCGATTTTCATTTTCTTTCTGAAAATCCACTTGCAACCTATTGGTTTACAAGTAGGAGGAAGATCCACTAACACCCAAGTGTTATTTCTCATGATGGATTGCATCATGTGATGCCATAGCATCACTGTAAGTCAATGGGTCACCTTCCACATTATATAAATATGGAACACTAGAAGATACTTCACTTCTATCACCTTCAACCAAGTATACTTGGAAATCCGGTCCAAAGCTTTTAGCTTTTCGTTGTCTCTTACTCCGTTTAGGAATAGGATCAACTAAATCTTGTTCATCTATTTGTTGACTTTCATCAACATCTAGAAGTGAACCTTGTTGACTATCATCAACACTTTCATTGGTACAACCTTGTAGATTTCTTTGTCTACTTAATGATGAAAATCTATTTTCATAAAAAATCGCATCTCTTGACTCTATAATCGAATGAATCGATATATAGTCATTTTGTTCTATAACATAGAAACCTATAGGTTTTGCTATGAATAGCATAACCTATAAAGATGCATTCAAGACCTCGTTCACCGAGTTTCTTTTTCTTGTTACCGGGCACTCTTACAATGGCCCTACAACCCCAAACCTTATAGCTTAAGTTTGGTTTCTTTTTGTACCAAAGTTCATAAGGAGTTTCCTTATTCGTTCTCATTGGAACTCGTTTAAGAATGTGACAAGCCGTCAACATTGCTTCACCCCAAAATCCATCACTCAAACCCGAGTAGGATAACATGGAATTAACCATCTCTTGTAGAGTACGGTTTTTCCTCTCCCTACACCATTTGACTGTGGTGCATAACCGGCGGTTGTTTCATGTATTATACCCATTGAATTAAAATAGTTAGGATCATAATATTCACCTCCTTTATCGGTTCTTAACCTTTTAAGTTTACTACCAATTTGTAATTCTACTTCATTTTTGTAAATCTTAAAATGTTCAAGAGCCTCATCTTTTGTATGTAAAAAGTATACATAGCAAAACTTTGAGAAATCATCGATAAAAGTTATAACATACTTTTTATTTCCCAAAGACGGTGTAATATGAAAATTACAAAGATCACTATGGATTAACTCCAAAATTTCGGTTTTTCTTTCAACACTTTTAAAGGGTGTTCTAGTGATCTTATTTAACATGCACATTTTGCAATTCTTGGAAATTTTAATGCACATAGGAATGAGTTCATGTTTAGACATAAAAGAAACTTTATCAAAATTTACATGTCCTATTCTAACATGCCACAAATAATGCAAATCATCACTTTCATTCATACTTAAAACATTACAAATGGAATTTTTATTCAAATCTAAAGAAAGTTTTAAACAAACTATTACATAGATAAGCACGCCCAATAAACAAATTGTTTTTAGAGATAATACACCTATCGGCTTCAAACACTGGTTTGTAGCCCAACCGATTCAAAATAGGATCCGAGACTAAATTTCTACCTATTTCGGGTGCAAAATACACATCTCTTAAAACTAAGAGATTCCCCGAAGTAAACAATAATTCGACTTGTCCTTTGCCTTGGACCTTGATAGGTGCATTGTTTCCCATATAGAGATGCTCCCTATCAACAACCGTGTTAAAGGATTTGAACCATTGTGTAGAATTGCAAACATGCCTCGATGCCCCCGAATCGATCCACCAAGACAAAGAATCATCCTGCAAAGCACTAATATTAGTATTCATAGATGAAAAACTCATATTAGAATTTTCATTTAAAATTGCAATATTACCTTGAGTGGATGGTCCTTTGCTTGTAGAAGCTTGACCACTCCCCTTTGCCTTCTTTTGCTTGTTCCTTAGAACAAAGCAATTTTTCCTTCGCCATATACTTATTTTCCAAGGCATCCCACAACTCCTTTGCGGATTCTTGGTATTGATAGATGTCAAATAAAACATCTTGCATACCATTGAGAAAGTGTCCCCGGCAAATGAAATCATCGTTGTCCCATTTGGACCTTTTCCGGTTTTGTTCAAGGACCTCCGTTTCCGGATCATCCGCCTTAGGAGCATCCGGCTTAGGTGAGCTTATTACATAAGCCACGTTCAAGGTAGTGAGCATAAACATCATCTTCTTTTGCCAACGTCTAAAGTCGACGCCGACAAATTTCTCTAACTTAGCAAAGTTAGAAATAAAGTCCTTCATTGTTGCCATCGATGAAGAATAAATTATCACAAATGATTATTTGGGAATTAAATAATGTAATACAAATTACAATCGGGAATTTGTATAAACCCCTTTGTGTGATGTCAAAATGAAATTACAAGATGATTACAAAGCAATAAACTAAAGAAGATTGTTGTGTAACGACAACCGTTACCCGGAAACTTGATACAAGTTGAAGGCGTGTGCTCACTATCCTTTTGTGATATTTCCCCCACAAAAGTACTTGGGTTTGATGTTTGGAAATTCACAACGAGATACAATCAACTACAATACAACCTTAGTACTTAGGGTGTATTACGTAACACCAATGTGTTTGAGAATTATAAGCTATGGAATGCTAAGTAAAAGTTAATTACTCTCTTAGTATAGCAAGAACAAATGAGAGAATAAGCTTAAGAAATCAGGAAAAGGTGCAAGAAATCTCAAGAGCCATGCACCTCTATTTATACACCAGAGGAGCCTTGGACATTCATCACCATTCATGATCACATTGATGAGGAAATCATCAATTGTCATTAAACTAGGCATTCATGAGTATAATTGTTCATTATACCCACAATAATCTCAGAAATAATGAGATTAAAGAGGGAATCTTAAGCATTAATCTCAAGAAAAACGGGAAGAAAAGCAACGGTAAAGTCCTGCCCTAGACCGCCGAGTCGGCGGTTGGTCCTCCCCAAGGATCGCCGACTCGGCGATTGCCTTCTGACCAAATCCACACTTTTCCAGAGAGCTAAAGCCGACTAGGCTATAGCTCTACCAGGGGGACCTCCGAGTCGGCTAACAGCTACTGCCTAGGTTCCCCCTTTTCCTTGTTTAGTTTTACCTTTTAATGCCTATTGGACCTAGTATATTAATACGTTTTGTCCCACTACTTTTAGTAGCTTTAGTGATGTATACGGACTTAGTAATTCGATACGTATTGTCCCACTACCTTAGTAGTACTTGGTGATTATAATTAGGATTATTAGACACTAAATGTTCAACAATATATATATATATATATATATATATATATATATATATATATATATATATATATATATATATATATATATATATATATATATATATATATATATATATATATATATATATATATATATATATATATTTTTTTTTTTTTGCCAATTAATTTGTATTATATACCAGAAGGAGAAACAAAAACAAAATGTTCTGGCGGAAATTAACTCCACCCGAGCAACCAAAAACGCTGCTACCCAATCAAAAACGAGAGCAACAGCCCAAAAAACCCCAAAAGACTACCTACGTAGTTACAATCATATCAACCATCCTACTATTAGCCCTTCCCGCTAATCTAAACACTATACAATCAATCACATCTTTCAAAACAAGTTTATGATTATCAAAAATATTTTTGTTTCTCTGCATCCATATGCAATAGATCATCTCCGTCCATAGCCCTACAATAAGCTTTGCCCGATCAGTCTTCTTTTTATTGAGCTTGTTCATATACTGGATCTCCTCCTGGAAGGTCATGATGTCGAGTCCTCGGGGGAGGAACTGGAAAAGATTTGCTCTGATGGCTCTAGCATTCGAACACTCCAAAAACAGGTGTTGAGTATTTTCCCTTGCTCCTTTGCAAACACCGCACAAGTCATCATCAAGCTGCTTCCATTTGTCGATTCTATCCTTTGTAGCCAAGCGATTTTGGACTGCGAGCCAGGTGATGAAACGAGCACTAGGACTTGCCACGTTCCTGATCATAATATTTCCCCACTCGGTGTTTGGTTTGTCAGCGATAAGGAGGGCGTATGCTCGGCCTATAGAAAAGGAACCCCCGATGGTGATTTTTTCCCATCCCCCTAATTGCTCAAGTAAACTGCGCTGCTTGACGATCTTTTTAAAACTCCATGATGCGTGAATGGATGGAGTGATATCGTGGATTCCACAGTTTTTGAGGTAGTAACTATGAATCCATTTCACCCACAAATTGTCTTTAAGCTGAGCCAGGTTCCAAAGATGCTTGAGGAGAGCTACCCTTGTCCAAGTGTACATGTCTCTGATATTGAGGCCTCCCTTAAAGTAAGGTAAGCACATTTGGTTCCAAGAGACTGCGGCTTTTCTAGAGATACCCTCTTTACCCGACCAAATATAGGATCTGCAGACGTTTTCAACCATTTTGAGAAGTTTTTTAGGGAGACAGAAAATTTGGGCCAAAAGTTAAGCATACCCCCAATAACACTACGAACCAGCTGAATTCTACCGGCATAAGAAAGCAGACGAGAAGACCAGTAGCTTATTCTCCCCACAATCTTGTCCACTAGGGGTCTACAGTCCCGAGAGTTAAGCTTCTTGGAATGGAGGGGAACCCCCAGATACCTGAAAGGGAAGGTGCCTTCCTCCATTGAGAGGAAATTTAGGATCTGCTCTTTGATTTGGCTGTCTATCCCTGCAAGATAAGCATTGCTCTTGCTTGTGTTGGCTTCCAACCCCGACGCCTTGGAGAATCTGTGAAAAGTGCACATCATGCTTTTGACTGAGGCCAGGTCAGCTCTGCAGAACATAAGGAGGTCATCCGCAAACAGGAGATGTGTAATGTTGGCTCGTTTACATCTGGGGTGGAAATTAAAAGCCTTTGTCTCACTTTGCCTGTACATAAGCCTAGATAAGTACTCCATTGCAATGGCGAAGAGATAAGGGGAGATAGGATCTCCTTGTCTTAAACCCTTCTTGGCAACAAAAGGATTCATCGGGAGGCCGTTGACTAGGATGGAGAAAGAAACAATGGAGACACAAGATCTGATCCAGTCTACGAATCTAAGAGGAAACCCCATTTCACTCATCACCGAGAATAAGAAAACCCAACTGATAGAATCATAAGCCTTCCTGAGGTCCATCTTTATCATGTATCTTGGGCTATTGTTTTTCCGAGTGTAACCCTTGATGAGCTCAGCAGCCAGGAGGATGTTGTCAGCCATAAGTCTCCCTGGAATGAACCCCGATTGCGCTTGGTTAATCACTCCCCCCATAACCTTCTGAAGTCTACCTGCAAGGATGCGAGAGATGATTTTGTAGACAACAGTGCAGCAAGCTATAGGCCTGAAGTCACCCACTTTGTTCGCATTCTTTGATTTTGGGATCAAGGTAACGGACGTGCAGTTGTAGGGGTGGAACATGTTACCATTGGTGAAGAAGTCTTTGACGGCACTAGTGAGATCTTCTTTGATGATATCCCAAGTCCTCTTGAAAAAACATGCATTAAATCCATCAATGCCGGGAGCTTTATATATATATTATATATATATATATATATATATATATATATATATATATATATATATATATATATATATATATAAAGCTCCATCACCTTTTCGAAATTTTTGAAAGCTAACCCCAGACCATCTCTCACTACTTTTTCTCTCTCTAAACATTTTGTTTATTATATATATATATATATATATATATATATATATATATATATATATATATATATATATATATATATATATATATATATATATATATATATATATATATATATATAATAATATATAATAATAATAATAATAATAATAATAATAATAATAATAATAATAATAATAATAATAATAATAATAATAATTAATAATAATAATAATAATAATAAGTGTCGATTATATTTTAAAAACTATATACTTTCAAAAAAATCATATATACAAATATTTATTATTAATCATTGTGGCATATTTCTCTCCCTCCTTTTATTTTCGAACCTTTTCCCTACATAATGTCTTTTGTAAAATTAATTCCCACTTTGCATTTCAGAGATATATATATTTCCCTGGATACCGTCCACGTAGGACAACCATCAGTTTTATTTTTTTTTTTTCCTTTTTTTTGCCTAACCGCTACATGAAAAAGCGGTTTTAGTTTAATTTCCAAAGGCTATGTGTAGTGGCGTTTTATGTTAAAACAAAAAAAAATACTGAAATACCAAATCGCCACTTCACATGGCGGTTTTGGCTGACATAAATACCCAACAACAGCCCTAATTCATTCGAATACCCAAGCTGTTTCATCCCCTCCTTATTATGCGAAAATCATCTATCTTTCAATTACATTTCTCATATCACTAAGTGCTTCAAATCATCTACATTGAATCTTTGGCTTTGATTAAATCTTCATTGCATCAACAATTAAAGGTAAAAAATAAACCCTAATTTTATTTTCAATTTTGTAATTTGATTTTGTTTATTATATATGATTGTTGTTGTAATTGATTGTGATGATGTAAGTAGTTGTAGCATTATCTAATTTTGTTAGTTAAGCATAGATTTTACACCCATAGAGTTGATTTTCACTATTTATTTTGTATGCATATTAGGTGTTTGTTGAAATGCTTCAATGAGAATTTCATCAATTTGTTAGTTTAATTTATTGTGATTAGCATATATTTATGTTATTAGTTTTTTAATACTTCAAGTAAGTTAATTACTGTTGGGCATTGATATTTCAATCTTTGGATCACTTATAATTGTAAGTTAGTTTAATTTAATGTGATTAGCATATATTTATGCTTGTATACTTCAAGTAAGGTTAGTAACATGCTTGTATATGCAGAAATGGATCACTATCCTATTGTAGTGTATTAGGGTGGTGAAATTAGTTATAAGGAAGTCGATGTGGTGTATAATGGTGGATTAAATTCAATCATGTTTATCCATTGTCAACATAGCAACTTTGAGGTGTTTCTTACCAAAGTGTATGCCGTTATTGATTGTGATCGTAACTCTTATGAATTAAAAATGGTGATGAAATATCCGGTGACGGGGAAAAATGTGTTAGTTCCGGTAAGGAATAATGAAAGCATAAGTGCTCTTGCTTACGCGGCTTCCCAAGCCCTAGGAACGACAATGGAGGTGTATGTTGAGTTGGTTCCTAAATTAGGTAATGTGACAGAGGCCATGTGTAGCATGGAAATTCCAGAATCAGGTCCTAGTGTACACCATGATTCATTCATAAAAATGTTAACAAACACCAATTATGTTAATGAGCATTTAAATGAGTTTACTTCTCTAACTCATTCACGTGCCATTGATTGTGGTGCAATGAACACCTTCTCCACGACTAACTTGGGTAGGCATAACGCCAACGAGGTTGATTCTTTAGATCAGGAGAATGGTAATATTGATTCTGATTCGGATGAGGATGATGAAAAAGAGAAGCTCTAGCTGCAGCGATTAGAGAAGGTGCTCCATCTCAAGACTGGCTTAGAATTGATGAGGTTGATCAAAGATTGATTGATGCATGGATGACCTGGAATAATGACAACGCCATGACTGAAGATGGTGACTTTAGGATAGGGCAAGAGTTTAACTCGTTAGACCACCTTAAGACGAATTTAAAGGCATGGGCAATATCTAACAATAGAAACTTCCGTGTAATTGAGTCGGAGCCTTCAAAGTATGTTGTGCAATGTACTAATGCGGAGGAGAAAGGTTGTGAATGGAGGATGTGAGCTATCATGACTGCCACTGGATCATTTAAGATTGTGTGATATAAGGGTCATAAACAAGATTGCTCAGGAAATTACAGTGAAGACCATCCCCTCCTTACTTTTGAATTTGTTGCTTATCTCATCGTGGATATGATACGAGTTGATCCAGCTTTCAAGGTGAAGTCAATTGTTAATTTTGTTAAGAGTAAATATGGATTCGTTATAACTTACAAGAGGGCTTGGCTGGCCAAAAATAAGGCTATAACCAAGGTGTTTGGGGATTGGGATAAGTCTTTTGAGGAGCTTCCAAGGTACCTGCAGGCCTTAATTGAATCTAATAGAGGAACAGTGGTGCATTGGGAAGTCAAACAAACAATGGATCTCACGAGAGTCATGTTTCAGAGAATATTTTGGGCTTTTGGACCATCAATTAAGGGTTTTCCCTACTGTCCTCGTAGGGATAGTCAAAACTCCACTAGGTATGTTTTTTTAACTTGTATGCTATTGTGTCATTATGTTGAGTATGCTAATAGGAAAACTTGTATGCTATTGTGTCATTATGTTGAATCTGATAATTTTGTATACTTGTAACAGGAATAATGACGATGCCGGGCCCAATTGATCCATCAGTGCTAACGCTTCAGAGTACCCATCGAAGCGTTGGTGCGTGGGAGGGATCCACTACACAGTTGGTTACTCGTCAGCACTACCAGACGAGTACGTTAGATTGGCAGGTGGATTAGAGTGTTTTAAACTTAGTTGATTTAGCAGGTTTTATTTACATTCATCGGTTGTTAGGCGGGGGTTTGGAGCTCAATCGAGCTCTTATTACTGCTTTACTAGAGAGATGGAGACCAGAAACACATACGTTCCATCTTACGGTGGGCGAGGCAACCATTACTTTACAAGATGCCGCTGTTGTACTAGGATTGCTGATTGAAGGACAAGCGGTCATTGGACATTGAGAAGGAAGTTGGCGAGCCTTAGTACTTGAGCTCTTGGGGATATTGCTAAAAAATCCTCAAGATCCCACTCAGACTAAGATCATCACTGGATCTTCGTTAAAGTTGACCTGGCTCGGAGATCATTTCAGCGTGCTAGAGCTCGATGCGGATGATATTACAGTGGAGAGGCATGCCCGCGCGTACATCTTGTACATGTTTGGATGCATCTTGTCTCCAGACAAGAGCGGTGATTCGGTCCATTTGATCTATCTCCCTCTTCTACGAGACTTAAATCGGGTTGCTCAGTATAGTTGGGGAAGTGCCACGCGTATCTGTATCGTCATTTATGTCGAGCTTCACGTAAGGGTGCCAAGGATATTGGAGGTTGCTTATTATTGTTACAAATATGGGCGTGGGAGCATCTTCATATTGGAAGGCCTGTCATTCGGATGGTTCGACCCCCTGGGCAACATGCTGAGGATGATGATGCGGACGATTTTGAACCAGTCTTAGGGTCACAGCATCGACGTGGAAGGGATCCACTAGCAGTGAGGTAAAAAACCCCGATTCCTTTTGTCATTTCAAATTACACTATTTTTTAAAACTAGATTACATAATACAATGTGCATTGTTTAAAGCTGGCTTCGCGTATATCTTTCGAGGTCCCACTCACCAAATACTCTAGTGTACAACTGAGACTTACTTGATCGATAAATGGGCGACCAGATTATTACGATTTATTATTTGCTTTATTTGTGAATAAATTGTTCAAATTACCGAGTAAAATACAGATGACATGGCAGCCTTACACAGCAGCTAAAATGGAGGCTTTGCCAGACATATGTCGATCTGGCAAGGGGATTTGGAGATCACGCTATCCGCTAATTTGTTTTGACATTGTCGAAATACATCTTCCAGATCGTGTCATGCGACAATTCGGTTTGGAGCAGGTAATTCCGGATGCCTGTGACACCCAAGCGGCACTACATGTGATTGACAGGAGGACTGGGGATAAGAACTACATCATACGACACAAATCGCATGTAGATGCATGGAATGACCGAGCATCTCGATTAGTTCAAGGAGAGAACTACACGGGTCAGAGCTTGGGGGCGTACATGAACTGGTACATGCAAATCACCATATTGCGCATCACTAACACCACTTATGCACAACTAGGATCGCATTATCAACCTACGTCTACGTTACTAGTACGACTTCTTTTAACAATCACCCAATCTGATAATAATTATATGCGTTCCTTTTAACATTTTATTGTTCACATGCAGGCAGAGTGCATTAGATCAGTCCTTGTACTATGCAATGACACGATGCATGGAGCGGTGACATCGCCCGTTGATGTGGGTATCGTTTATGTACTCAGACCCTGGGCTCCATTAACACGACATTGACCGATGTATTGCATCAAGAGGGGTATGATTACCTTATTCCGACTCTACCAATCACTGAGGATGATCACATATTCCACACTCCTTCATCTCGAGGTTCGGGCCATCGAGGTAGCTTTTCTGGAGGTTGGTCTTCCAGATCTCCATCATCATCCGGTGCTATGTCACCCTTTGTTCCACTTGCTCCCGTGACGACTCCTCCACATCCATCGCCTCCGCATACGCTCATTACATATCAACATGCTAGTCAGTGACGAGCGCCTACTCTTGATGTCATTGCAGAGGCTGACGAGTCTACACCATCCTCATCTACCAGCGCACGCAGCAAAAGGGGGCGGGGATTGTAGTTTAATAGTTTGTATGAAGAGTATATATGTTATGAACTTTTTGTATGTATGACTTTTGATGATTGTAATATATGTGCGCATTTTCATAATTCATATTTGTGAATCAAGCTGGTTGTTAGTTGATTATCAAGTAATAAATAGTATTGAACTAGTTTAATGCAGGTTATATTGGCTATCTATGGGAGTTTAAAAGAAAAAAAGGTACAATGACATGGACAAAACCGCCATATGATGTGGCGGTTTACATCAAGCACAAGCACCAAACCGCTAGATCACATAGCGGTTTACTATTGAGCATAAAATTCTGAGCTTGGACAAAACAACTAAATCACATAGCGGTTTGCCCTTGGATCATGCTGTGCACAACACATTGGAAAACGCTAAATGAAGTGGCGTTTTACTATAAAAGGTAAAACGCCATATGACATAGCGGTTTGCCTCAGTAGATTTTCAAAAAAAATAATTTTGCCACGTGGACGGTATATTGGAAAATAACTTTCCCTGCAATGTAAGTTGGGAAATATTGTTAAATTTAACAATATTTATGGAAAAGATTTCCTCCTTTATTTCCTTTTTGTAATTTTCTTCATCGTCTTCAACTTTTCTTTTTAATCTTTTGTCCTCCTTCAACATTTCTTTTTTCATGTTTTTAGAAACAAAAATATGTACAAATTAATGCTATTTAATTATGAATGATGCCCAGATAATTATATCTTTCCATAATAATATTTCATTTGATTTTTGATTTGATAAAATTGGTAGATTGAAGAATAAATTTTACACAAATAGAAATGGGAAAGAGCAAGGAAGAGGATAGGATTGAAAAACTAATTCGTGAATTATTAAAGCTCCCAGAAAATCGACGGTGCATTAATTGCTGCAATTTGGTAATGTACATTTTAAATTTATGATGATTAATTAACATAATTTAATCAATTAAAAAGGTTATACATTGAACAATAATGAGGCATATTATTAAATTATCAATTCTAAAAATTTAGAGAAATACTACACTAAATTTATTTATTTACTAAAAATTTTTGAAGATTTAATTTAATTTTTTTAAGCTTTTATTTTCATTTGGAAAGCATACGAAAAATTATTGAGATATGTTCACTTTTTCTGGTTGGGATCGGAGTTTATGTTTTTAGACTTATTATGATTATTATTATTATTATTATTATTATTATTATTATTATTATTATTATTATTATTATTATTATTATTATTATTATTATTATTATTATTATTATTATTGTTAAGGATCAATTATCAACTACAGCCTTTAAGTTTAGTCGTTTTCAAATAAACAGCAGCAATTTTTTTTGAAAAAATTACCCAGAATACTACGACCTTTCACCTATTTTTCAAGAATAATACGAACTTTCAATTAACCACCAATAATACGAACTTTGACATGTATTTTCCAGTGGTATACCTTACCTGTTTACAACCGGTTCTACAAGTCAAATTATGACCGTTGCTTGTCACAACATGTTGAGGAAGACCAATAATACGAACTTAAATTTCTTAATCTAACCTAATTACCCAATTACCCTTAATTAAAACCTTCTTCTCCAACCTCTCTCTATCCCTTTCCAAGCACCGCCACTATACCTCCACCCCAACATCACAACAACCATTAAAACCCCTATTTTCTTTCTTTTTGATGGGTTATTCTAAAACTCCTTTAGTTTCCTCCAAAAAAAATGCTCTTTTTGTGGGTCGTGATATTCTTCCTTTATTTTTTGACTAGAAGATGTTGAATTTGAAGAAAGTTGTGGTTTTTATTTTTGGGTTCTTTTTTGTTTTATATATGAAATTCAAGTGGAAAATGGAGGTGGGTTTTTTGTTTCGAATCCAACAATGACATTCTGTTCTTCTAGCTTTAGTCTTTCTCTCTTCATTGCTATTTTCAAGCTTGATTTTATAAAATCTTCTTTAAACCAAAAATCTTAATTAATTCATCCCCTAAAAAACAAAAACCCTCCACCAAAACTTATTGGAGGTTGAAATTCTACTGGGGCTTAAATCGGACCCTAAGATTTCATAAAACAAAAAGTAGATCTAATTAAACATTGAAACACTTATCAAAAAGTTCAAATTTAAAAAAGAGATATTTTTATGCCTTCTCTCTCATAAAAAATAAAATCTAGAATCCAAAAAACAATTTGAATGCAGCTTTTTATTGAATATATCTATTTGAACACAATTAACTATGACTAGATCATCTAATAACCCAACTCTTGGATTTTATGAAACAAATTCAGATGATGTTAGCAATAGTAAATTACTAGAACAGAGGAAAGTAGAGTGAACATTAAGAACATATGATAAAGAGAAAGAAAAGAGGGGTTTTAATGGTTGTGGTGGTGGATGTGGTGGTGTTGGGGTGGGAGAATGGTGGTGATTGAGAAGTGGTAGAGAGAGGTTGGGGAAGAAGGGTTTAATTGAGAGTAATTGGGTAAATGGGTTCGATCAAGGAATTTAATTAAAAGTCAAAGGTCATTTATCTTGGTCAACAGTCACTTCGCAGGTCATCCGGTAAAGTGGTTGTATCGTTGTCATGTTGGTAACTTGAAGGTTGTTGTTTGTAAAAAAAAAAAAAACTAACTTTGCGGGTGTTTATTTGAAAACGACTAAACTTAATGGCTGTAGTTGGTAATTGATCCTATTATTTTTAGGAAAATTTACCTAGAATAATCAAACATATTTGTGATTTTCCTACAATAATTCCATATATTGATTAACGATGAATAATACCAACTTTGAGGAGCATTTTCCTAGAGTAAACCCGGTGACCGGATACTTGCTATAGCAAGTTTTATTTCTTACTTTTTTAAAAAGAGATAAATTGTAAAAATGTTGAAAAAATTTATTTAAAAAATATTCAAAAAAACTTATGTAAAATTTCAAGATTTTTCTCTATTTTTAAATTAATTTTCACTTTATTTCTTTTGGGAATTATCTACTATAGCAGGTCATTGGGTTATCCGAGTTTACTCTACGCAAATATCCCTTAAAGTTGGGATTATTCATGGTTAATAAATAGGTGGAATTATTGTAAGAAAATCATGAATAGGTTGGATTATTCTAGGAAAATTTTCATTATTAATATTATTATTATTATTATTATTATTATTATTATTAGTATTATTATTATTATTATTATTATTATTGTTATTATTATTATTATTATTATTATTATTATTATTATTATTATTATTATTATTATTATTATTATTGTTATTATTATATATAAGCATACATAATTAGGTAAAAAAAATTAGGTTAAAGAATAACCTAGTAATTTACAACTAATTAATTTACACTAAATTGCATATTCTATTACGTCCCCCATAGTCAAAGATATCTCGAAAATCATCAAAGAAAATAACAAGGGAGGATTTTAGTAAAAAATGTCTGATACCTAATAACATGATGGAACATGGAGGATACAAATTTCACCCATTAAACTATTTCATACACAAGGTAAATATCCTTTTCAATGTGCTTAATGTGCTCATGATGTACGAGACAACACTAACAGTATCTTAATAGGACACTGAAGCTAAAAATAAGATTATGAAATCAAAAAGATTCAAAAATAAGATTAATATATTATATTGCTAATATTGCGATATTCAAACTTAGCACTAGATTTTGATACTGTAGCTTGGTGATTTAAAGACCAAGTGATAAGCTTGTCACCTAGAAATACACATTATTCAGAATAGACCGACGTCGACGTGTGTTAAACCTCATGTCCTAATTCGAATTACTATAAGAGAGAAGAGTAGAAGTGGAGGATTTATATAACTGTAGACCATAATCAAGAGTACCTTAAATGTATCGATAGCATCCATATGATAAACTCATGGATCATGCATGAATAATAATTTTTTTTGTATAGTAAAGAAAATACCAAGGAGCCTGCCAATTTAGGATATAAAGTAGGATCAACACAAGGTTCACTTGATTGAGCACTAAATTTGCCCATAGAGGCAACTTGAGTAATTAAAGGGTGGCAAATTGGCAATTATACATTCTAGCTAGATCTAAAATCTCACTAGCATACATCTTATGACTAAGAAATTGATTAAAAGTATTACGAGAAACAACAATACAAAGAAAAATAGATGAGAGGGGACAAAGGTCTTTCATAGCAAATTCAGCACTAAGCTTAGTAGTGGTAACATGACGAAGTGAATTTAAAACTTTGACATTACGTACGGATAACATTAGGATAGAAAAAAGGAAGGAAAGGGAAAGGGAAGAAAGGAAAAGGAAGGGGACGGGTAAGTAGAGACTTCACTTTATTTCTTTAGAAGGAAAGGGAAGAGAAATAGAATTAAAATAAGTATTCTATCTCAAAATGTTTCCAATATAGGAGATATTGTATTCTTAGCAAGACTTGTCCTTGTTATCCATTCAAACTGCTCCTCTCCCTTTTTCTTATCCGAATAAGAGATCATCTATACTTCTAAATTCCTCCTTTTTCTTTCCTTTTATTTATCTCTATCCAAACACAGTGTCAGTATCCATACTATTGAACTATCAAGGTAAATAGACTATGTATTTGGAGTTTTGGCCCTTCGAGTTTTGTAACCACTCATATAATTTTAAAATATAAATTAAAAAAATATATATTTTTAAATTAAGCGAGTTTTGAACAAGCTTACCCGCTTATATTATTTTTGTGCCACTACCCATCCGTTTGATTTGGCGTGTATTACCTGTCCAAATATTAAATGTTTTTCCAAATTTTTAGTCCAAGCCTATAAGTGGTTCAAGTCGTGTTGGTCGAGCCTGATGAGTAGTCCGCCTATAAACAACTCGAATTTGGAAGGAGTAAAGGACAAATCTCATTTCCTTCCTTTTATTATTCATCCTTTTCCTTGTAAACAAATAAGGTGCACTCTCCCTTTTTATTCTTTCTGTTCTTTTCCTTTCCTTCACTTTCTATTCCCTTCCTTTGTTTTATCTCCTAATTTTCAATCCAAATATAGTGTGCGCGTTGGATTCAGATGTAGATTTTATGAATCACTAAACAACATAGGGTTGACGAGAGAAAGACCTCATAAGATTGAAAAATAATATAGAAGATGAATACTTCATATGAAAATTGAAGAGTCAGACTTATGATGCTTTGCATAAGAGGGAAGGGAAGGGAAGGAAAATAAAGATAGATGAGTGTTAATCCTTGACACCTTAGGTAAAATTACTCATCTAATCACTCCATATTTCTTTTATCCTATTTTGTTATCCAAACAAAGATCATTCATCCCTCCAAATTTGTCTTCCTTACTTCCCTCCATTTCCTTTCATAAGCAAATTTGTTTTTTATTATTAATAATATACAACGATAAAGATATTTTAAAAGTAACGTCTATGTGCTTGCTTCAAGCGTTATAAAGACAACTCTATCATTATTGATTAGCATGGTTGAACCAAATTGGTATACCAAAAATCAGATACAGGTTTAGAGATAGAAGCTAGTAATTCTTATAACTAAATCAGATCAAAAAAGAATTGTACATAATTATGTATTATTTTAATATCGTTTTTGACACTAAAGTTGTATAGAGGACTAAACAAATATCAAGTGAATACTTATAATGCAATAACTTAATTAAAAATTAAAGTTAAGATTAAAGATCTAAGATATGTAATGTACTCTTTTACAAAGTGTGACTATATTTGGTAAGAAAATACAATTGGTCTTGAATGTGATTCTTATTTATTTTATTGCCATTTTTTTGAATTAGGGACCACAATATATTTGTACAACTTTTTGGACATTCGTTTGCATGAATTGCAGTGGAGTACAGTAAGTAATTTTGTATACTTTATATTTTAGAAATTCAAAACAGTTTATAATACTCCTTTATCCTTTTGGATAACAACAAAGAAAAAATAAGTTGTATTTAAGGGTAAATGTTGATATTTGGTAAAAGATAAAAACATAGGTAAATTGTGTGAATAAAATTAAAAGAGAGTAAGAATGTATTAATAAATTTAAAAGAAAGTGGTGGATCATTACGAAAAATAGAAGCAATTCAAAATGAGAGGGACAAAAAAATTTTGGTAAATGAAGAGACAAAGAGTTTAAGTACTTTCTTCGCGCCATTTTAATTTTTTCACTTTGATTATATAATATCTCTTTTGTTCCATTATGACAATAAGAAGGTGATTGGAAATGAATGAGAAGATAATGAATTAGAAAAAATTAATAAAGATGACAAAGTGAAGTCTAATTTGTCATTATTAAATACCTTGAATGTTGGAGAAAAAAAGAGATAATAAAGTGATGGAAATAAGATAGATTAGAGGTTAGTAAGGTCAAAGGTAATTAAGAGCAGTTAAAGGTTATTTTAAACTCTAATAGGTCATCTTCATTGGACTTTGGTGATATCGTCACAATGTTTGCATTTTTTTATTTGTATATTTGTAAATACTAAACTTTACGATTATAATTTAAGAAAATTTTCTCGAATAAACCCAACTATCACTCATTGACTCAAAATAATCTTAACTATCACTTTTTTTAAATAATCCTAACTATCACCATAGTTTGTTCATAGCATACCCCCTCCTTATTTTTACCGATTACAATAGATAAAAATGTTTTTAATTTCTTTTTTCTTTTTTTGTTTTGTTATAGTCTTTAATTCATGTACTTAGGAACTTTTCCCATTAATTTCCTTCATATTTCATATCTTTTCTCTTCCATAGTCCTGAATTTGGTCCCCTCCCCCCCCAAATCAAATTTCTAACTCTATAAATCCAATCTTGCGAAGCACAAAACATCAATCAAAGCACAGAAGATCAATCGAAGTTGTTGGATTGAGGTCCTTCAATTGAATGTTCGTTTTCCCTTTCTTAATCAGTGATGAGATATAATGAAAATGACAAGGATGGGAGAATAATTAGAAAGATGATGTTTGAATTTCAGAAGAGAAAACAAAATTTTGAATTTTCGATAAAATTTTTGTGGGTTTTAAGGTTCATCAATGGAGGGAGGAGTAATTAATGGGGAAGAAGAAAATACATTTAAACATAGCAAAGGGCAGGAAGATACCAAAAGTATAATTTAACCGGTTAACAGATAATAAGGAGGGGTATGCTATGAACAAACAGTAGTGCTAGTTAGGATTATTAAATAATAAGTAATAGTTGGGATTATTTATGGCCAATGAGTGATAGTTCAGATTATTTTGAGCAAATTTTCCAATATTTTATAAAAGATATGGACTTCACAACTATGGTTTAAAAATTTTCTAAAAATAATGCTTTTTCTTTTGGAATTTTAGTGTTACTTGATTGTTTTTTTTTTTCGAAAATTTGGAATTATATTGCTCAAAGGCCGACAAAACATTGAGACTTGGGAGCCTTAGACTCGCCGGCATAAAAAACCCTGCGAGGGGTAAAAGCCATTGAATAAGGGGTCCAAGAAACAGGCCACTCAGAAACAGCATATAGCAGTGGGCTATGCGGACAAAAATAACAGTACTCCTAATCACCTTACACACCAAAAAAATTTACACCTACCACCTTACACACCATGAATTTAAATCAAAACCACCAAAGATCTAAAACCATTACACCAAGAACATACTATATATATCCATCAACATAATCAAAAATTACATTAAAATGGCACTTGGATTAGACGAAAATCCGTGGTATGCGACGGCCTCCACCCCAAGAAATTCTTTTGCCCATAAAGCAACACGTGTCTTCACAGTATGTGAAAATATGTAGGCATCACATTTCCTGTTTTCAAACTTGATTTTGTTTCTCTGGAACCATAGTGACCAAATTACACATCCCAAAAGTAGGTTCCAAAGCTTCCCTTTACATCTTTTCGGCACCAAACTCTTCCAAGAAAGAGTAAAAATATGACAACGGTTTGAAAGAACACCCGATACTCTCCACCATTCAAGTATTTGCATCCAAATCTTCCAAGAAAATAAACAAGTAAATAATAGATGGGTGTTAGTTTCAATTTCATTCTCACAAAATGGGCAAAGAACAGTTGCAGGGTCAATCAACCCTTTATTCACCAGTGTATCTCTTATTTTTAGCTTCTCCGAGTTAGCAAGCCATAAGACAAGTTGGGCTCTAAGTGGAATTTTGATATTCCACAAGAGAGTGCAAACGACTTTGGGAATAATCGGATCATGTGTCTAATAGAACCTCTCTACAACATCTTTGATGGGGAATTTATGGTACTTATGACCATGCCATGTAACACCATCAGCTTCTCCAGCTTGGGGGGATACATGTGTAATAAGAAGAATTAGTCTATCAAGATCAGTTATCTCCCAATCATATAAATGTCACCTCCATTGAAAATTTCAGGTCCATTCCATCTCGCACCGCGACCCCATTTGACTGATCATAGCATCACTCTGTTCATATATTGAGAATAGTCTTGGAAACACAACTTTAAGTGGTCCGGGGGTGCACCATTTATCGTGCCAGAATCTAGTGGAGTTACCATCACCAATCCTTACAAGCAAGCCCTCCTCAACAGTGTGTCTAATCCTCCTGGTATCTGGATCATTTTTAAGCAGGTGCACCCAAGTGCCACTCTTGATATCACCAAAAGAATCAGATGACGTCTTCAACCCCTTTATATTGTGAATTGAAATGAGGATGCGCTTCCAAAGAGAGTTATCACTTTTTGAAAATCTCCACCACCATTTGAATAAGAAGATGAGGTTCTTGTGCAAATATTACCTACTCTTAGGCCACCAATATTTTTCGGTAGTTCAATTGAGGACCATTTGACCATCGGAGTTAGACATCTTCCATCTGTAGCATTCCCCCAAAAGAATCTTCTCTGCAGCTTTACAATTTTCATCGCTACATATTTAGGCACCCTAAAAATGCTCAAGTAGTATATCGGGAGACTATTAAGTACACTTTTAATCAAAGTAAGCTTCCCAGCTCTCGAGAGGAGTTTCGCTTTCCATGACGAAAGTTTATTTTCAATCTTACTTAGCACCGGTTTCCGAGCAATGCATGAGTTCATATATATTAGTCCCAAGAGGTAGGTCAAGGTAAGTAACATGGCAAACCGAATGCACACACCCATTTTTAAGAGCAATATTTTCCGCCCAGTCAAGTTCTGTTGTACTCTAAGAGATGATATTGGATTTGCTGTAATTAAGTCGCAGCCCCGACATTAATGCAAAGACATCAAGGATACGAAAGTAGTTCCTAACAACGGAGTTGCATTTTGGGACAAAGATCAATGTATCATCTGCAAACTGAAGATGCTTGAGTTTGATTTTATTTTTACCACTAGCAACACCTTCAATCAACCTCAACTCCTCTGCCTTCTTTAGGAGGCACATAAGGGCTTCGCTCACAAGTATGAAGAGATAAAGTGACAATGGATCTCCCTGTCGTAAACCTTTCTCCATTTTCACCGGCTTTAGGGGGGATCCATTAAGCAAGATCGATAGAGAGCTTGAGCATATATAGTTCATGATCCATCGAATCCATTTAAGCCCAAAACCCATTTTCACCATAATCTGCCTTAGGAAGGACCATTTTACTAAATCATAGGCCTTCTGAAAATCCAATTTAATGAGGGCCCCCGGCACTTTCATCTTCTTTAGCCATCCAATCGCTTCATTTGCCACTAGAATACCATCCATGATCTGTCTGTCCATGACAAAGGCACTCTGCGACTCATCAATAAGGGGGGCAATAACTTCCTTGAGTCTCATGGAAAGATGCTTGGATACAATCTTATATAAAGCACCGCCATGCTGATTGGTCTGAAATCCTCGATCGATGTAGGACTCATCACTCAAAGTCACCCAAGTAATGTTTATGGCCCTAGCTGCATCGCCATTTTCCAAGAAATTCAGCACGAACACACAAATTTCATCTTGTATTACATCCCACATTTCTCTAATGAATTTGAAATTGAAACCATCAAACCCCGGGGCCTTATCAGTACCACAAGCCCGCACAGCCTGTTTGATCTCTTCTTTAGATGGTTTAGTCTCTAAGAATTGAGATTGTTCCGCGCTCAATATAGGATGATTCCCCAAATCGAAATCCAAATCTGGAATCTTGTCTTGAGAGAAACGGTAACTGATTTATCTACGCACTTCCTTAAGCTTATTCACCCCATTGATCAATTTCCCATCTATTTCCAACTGAGATATTTCCTTGTTGTTTCTTCTAAGGATAGTAGATGCATGAAAGAACTTTGTATTATGATCCTTCAAGCTAAATCCATACGATCTGGCCTTGTCTCCACATTCTTTCACGTCGAATAAGCCAGGCTTGCAAATGATTCTGCACAGCTCTCAACCTAGCATTTTCCATCACATCTAACTATCTAGTTTCCCTTGTTTTCTAGAGATCATGAATTTCATTCTCAAGTCTACATATGGTATTGTCCATTTCCCCAAATTTCTCTTTACTCCAAGTCTTTATCGCACCTTCCAATGCTTTCATTTTATTAAATAAGCTTAAATTTGGGAGATCCTGCCATTCTTTGTATAAGAACCTCCTAAAATCGGGATTTGAGAACCATACATCATAGCATCGAAAAGGTTTTGGACCTCAATTCACATGATTCTCCAAAGTTAACACAAGTGAGTTATGATCAGAGAAACTCCTTTTCAAACCATCAAGATGTAACTCTGGGAATTTTAAAACCCAATCATTATCACACAAGCACCTGTAAGTTTGCTTTGAGACTTAAGTCTACCCCAAGTGAACCTAATACCATGTAACGGGATGTCGATAAGGTGTAAGTCATTTATCCAATCACCAAATTTCCTCATGCTCAGGTCATATCTTACTTGTCCGCTTCTCTCCCAAGGATGTAAGACTTCATTAAAGTCTCCTACGAACAGATGGGTTTATTGATTGTTTGTAAGAGAGTTTTCAATTCATCCAACTACTGCTTCCTACTCAGTCTATCATTTGGCCCATACGCAACCCTAATACAGCAACTATAGTTTCCTTTGACAATGTATCCCTCCAAAATTATCCATCTATCCCCAATATATCGTTGTGAAGCACAAAAAAGAGTCTGATCCCATAGAGTAATAATACCACCACTATGAGTTTCAAACGCAAGCGATTCACACCAATTATATTCATCACACCCCCACATCCTTCGGATTCTTCGATCAAATGAATTCCTATGCTTTGTTTCAACTAGACCCATAAACGAAATCGCCCTTTTTGTAATCAAATTTTTTATAGTAATGCATTTTCCCCCCTTCCCCAGCCCCCTAACATTCCATAGCAGTAGATTCATCATAATTAAAGAACAGATGAACACCAAAAGAGAAAGTAAGAAACTTTCTTACAACCCTCATTCGGGTTGTTTGCCCCCATAACCTTCAAGCGTTTGGATTTCCGCAACTCCGTTAACACTGCTTGTTCATTATTACATTGGATTCCAAGAGCCTTTGCAATCTTCCAAGTCTCAAATCGCCTCCAAATTACTTATATCTTGTGAAGATGAGACATATAATGGTTCCGGAAGAGAACAAGATATTTTCCTTGGCCTACCCCTTTGTCTTTTTGCTGGAGTTTCTACCATTGAAGCTGCACAATCACTCCCCGAATTAGTTGCCTCACTAGCATTAACATGTCCATCCCTTATAACTGATAGTGGATCAAACCCATCATCTTCTAATATTACAGCTGGGCATGAGTTACATTACTCTCTTGCATTCTCAATGTTGATCACTCCCCGAATGTTAGCATCACAGCCGTTGTGCATTATGTTCATATTATTACCAAGCTTCCTACTCACATTCAAAGTATTTTTCCTCGGGCGGCCTTGTTGCTTTCTTACTGTATACCCCTCAGTGGTTGGCTCAATATTTGATCCAACAAGCATCAGTGACTGATCAAAATTTGCACCTCTTGTATATCCATTTGTCGCGATAGCCTCAATTGAAGCAATGGGATCGAACCATTCACCATCCTCAACATTCGGTTGTTGTACACGATTCTGGTGGTCCTCCAAAAATATCTGTACATTCTTATCTTTTTCGATAAAAACCCTTTTGAGGTTTCTGTCGCACTGAAGCTGTGCCAAACTTTCCTCCTTTTCAATCATCTTCTGGGTATTATTGTTGTTGGTTTTGATCATCAAGCTATTTTCTGCACAGTTGCCCTTATTTCCTACATTCATCAGTCTCTCCTTGTGTCCATTATTCCCTGTACTCTGTGCATTCCTTCATTTCTCATCATCCATCCTCCTTGCATTCTCATTATTCTTCTGGATATTTTCCCCATCTCTATTGTCCACCATAATCAGGTTATTCGCTTCCCCATTATTATTGATTTTGCATGTTTGTGGTATTTCCTCCTGCATCGTTTCTTCTCTTGAAGGCGTTTCTCTTCTTCTACATTCACACACCTCAAGCTCCTTGACCCGCATATCACAAGACCCTAACTCCCACTTTATCTTCACACATTCTTCAATTCTCTTCTGGGTTGTAGTTCGAATCAGTATTTTTGCAGAGGTGATACTATTCATTCCATTACAATCGTGGTCTACCTGCACAGGTTTTCCCCATATTTCGCCTATTTTGATGAAGTTATCGAGGTTCCAACATATAGGGTGGAGTCCTATACATTATATCCATTTAAATCTCTCCATATAACATTCATTTTCCGTCCATCGACGTACGTCGACAAAAATTTTTCGAAGTGGGGATGTTTCTGCCATTGCTATCTTAAGGTCCCTTTCTACCTCAAAGAACATAATAATCTTCATAGGGGATACAGAGGATAAGCATGTAACAGATATATCGGTATTCAAAATTAATGAAGCAGCATGATGAATATCAGTAAATGATTTCAAATCTCATACAACAGCGAGCTCTAGTTTTATCGACATAGCGTGGTTTTCACAAAGTTGAAGTGATACCTAGACCGGTGTGCTCTTCACGGTCTCTCTCTGCTCTGGTGGTGTAGGTGTGTTTTGTTTGGCGACGAGAACTTTTGAATATCTTCTAGAGTCTCTAAAAGATGGTTTGGTGATCCCTTTCTTCGACCCATCTTTAGTCTTAACTGGCAGCTTTCGGTTGTTGTATGAATTACCTTCTCTTTGGTTTTTGAAGGACAGTCCATTTCGGTCATATCTAGCCATGGAAAGACTCAGCTTCAAATCTTTGATAACATGTCTATTCAACTTCTCGATAGCCCTTTGAGCATCCTCACGACTCTTGTATCTAATGAAACCAAACCCGTCTTAGTGGTTCTTTCTGATTTTCCTTGAGATAAACACATCTTCTACTCCGCCATGTTCAGCAAACAAATCCCGCAGCCAATCCCGTGATATTTGTCGTGGAAATAAAGATAGTGGTGCACCTCCTATGGCTTTTTCCCCTCTCGGGGTTTTTTATGCCGGCGGGCTTGGGGCTCCCGAGTTTCAGTGTTTTCGTTTTCTTTTTAATTCATATTCCTAATTTTCGGAAAAAAAGATAATGGTGCACCTCTTTAAAGTTGGACCACCAGTTGCCGAGGGTGGCTCCCAAGGCCAACACCACCAAGGGCGGTGGGGAAACCCCTAATGACCAGCCCAACCGATAGACTGGCGGTGGTGACGGTGCAACGGTCGAGAAAGCTGAAGATTATTAGCATGCCGGAAGTTTGGTTTACCCGCAATCCTATCGCCACTCTTTCTCTCTCCATCTCTAAACATTTTGCATCTTTATATATATATATATATATATATATATATATATATATATATATATATATATATATATATATATATATATATATATATATATATATATATATATATATATATATATATATATATATATATATAGTTACTGGATTGTTATCGTAAATTATTTTATAATGTATTTGGTTCACAGATCCCACAATAAGTGGACTTATTTTTTTTTTCTTTCTTGCAGTCGTGAATTCACTCACCGTGTGAAGTCGGTATCAATGGCCAAATTTACTATGGAAGAAATTAGTTCTCTTCAAAACGGAGGAAACGAGGTTTGTAAGTGTTAATATATATATATATATATATATATATATATATATATATATATATATATATATATATATATATATATATATATATATATATATATATATATATATATAATGTTTTGAGGTTTCTGAAGAAGTTAAATTTCTAACTTATCTATGTTTGTTATTTTCTCAAAGAAGGCAAGGCAGATATATTTCAAAACTTGGGATCCCCAGCGTAATTCATTCCCAGAGAACAGGTTATTGCTTCTAAAGTATAGATAGTCCTATATTAAGATTGTGACATGTTTTATTGAATCTTATATGAATGTTGGTTTTCATGCAGTAATATTCATAACATTCGTGATTTTATCAAACATGTGTATGTGGATAGACTTTATACTGGTGAGCGTCTTCCTGCTTCGTCTCTAAGGTTTCCAAATGTAAGACATTCAACAACTTCTTCATTACTTAGTTATGGCATTTCCATTCTCCATCAATTCTAACTAAGATAATAGTTTTTTTTAAGAATAATTTGCGAATTACAAACTTAAAATTTAACACTCGTTACAACAAATTTAACTTTTTGCGACACTGGATCTATTGGCATTAAAAAAATATCACCAATTGATTTTTTAATGTAATAATTATTGGTTTTTATTTAAAGTTCCACCATAAAGTTGTTTAGCGACACTTTATTTAGTCTTTAGTGGCATATGTAATTGTTACTATAGTCTATAGTGACATTTGTGAGAAATGTCACTAGATCCTACGTCACAAAAAATTTAAGTGTGATTTTTTAATATAGTGCTAAAAGGTCTATTAGATGTCATTAGATCCACTCTCTCTCTCTCTCTCTCTCTCTCTCTCTCTCTCTCTCTCTATCTATCTATCTATCTATCTATCTATCTATCTATCTATCTATCTATCTATCTATCTATCTATCTATATATATATATATATATATATATATATATATATATATATATATATATATATATATATATATATATATATATATATATATATATATATATATATATTCTTGAAAATTTGGAAAATATTATTAAAAAAGGAGGGAAACACCACACTGTAACTAGGAACCCCAAACCCGCCGGCATAAAAAAACCCCCGTAGTGACTTTTAAATTAATTGTCACTGAATATATGACATTAAAAGAAAATTATGTTGTAGTGACTTTTGCGATTATAGCCCTAGCCAACTAAGTATCAAACTTTACAGATTTAGGCAAAACACAGAACTCCGACCACTTAATCTGTAATTTCGACAACCAAAATGGTTAGAATTTCTGTGTTTTGGCCTGAACTTGTAAACTTTGAAACTTTGGTGGATGTTATTCGCAAAAAATAAACATTGAGACTCTAATTTGCAAAAGTGCTAAACTTAATTAGGCTATAACTCGTAAATTTTTCTTTAGTAATAATAGAGCACATTAAAATAATTAAGTCAAACATGTACACTATTAATTTGTGTGAAGTTGTAGACAAGTCACTGATCATAAGAATTTGTATTACAAAAAATACTATGAAATACAAATTACAATTCTGAGAAATTTACGTTTCCCCTTTTCTGATGGCTAAAAACCAAACTTAAACAATTATACTAAAATGAACTCGAAGGTATTTTTAAAACAAAGACCACTACTAGTTGAAGTATTTGGTAATATTTCTTAGGGATTAATATATACTTCCTCCGTTTTTTTTACTTGCACCATTTCCACTTTTAACACTATTCATCATTTGATAGTGTTTTGCATAGTGCAGCTATTAAACGATAAAAAAACCTAGTCATGTAGTATCTTGTTTTATTCGTCTCGTCGAAAACTTTCATAATATCAAATTTTTATAATTTTTAGTTGAGTATAATTCTAGATATAAGCAACCCGAAAAACGCATTGGACTGCGGAAAAGTATGTTTGGGTGCAAGTAAAAAAAACAGAGGAAGTACTAAATGTCCAACAAGTCAGTCAACAGAAAACAATCTCTTAGTTATTACAAACAAGTGGAGCTATCAAAATGGTCAGTAAGACGAGTTGCGTGTCGGGTCACTTTTACTCGGGTTTATTTTGGATCAAGTCAGTATTGGATCGGATCTTGCTGGAATTGAGTTGCGTTCGGCTCAACCAAGCAGACCAAGGATTAAAACATATTTATTTTATCATTGATTTTTTAAGAGAACTTTTTTTAAGAAAACTTTTTATTTTATAAAAAGATCTGTAAACCTCTTTAAGGCGACAACAAAAAGATTTTGACTTAGAATATAAAAAAATATTAAAAATATAGTGGGTTTCGACAAAAAATAATGACATTTAAATGAAAATGATGACGGGACACTGAAAATGGGTAAAAATGGTCTGATTTGACCTAAAATTTTCCTGTAGATACGGCTCGTGTCATTTCGCATTATAGGCTAAAATATTTAGGCTATAACCGATTGTTTTTCAATCGGGTTTCGAATTGATCTGGGTGCAATCATATTTTGATAGGCAAATAAGGGTAAAGTCATAAACATCAAGCTTTCAAACCCTGCATGTCTAAGTATGAGCCGCTTAACGATATTAGGACAACATAATATTTATTTTGAAATTTATTACTTATAATATTAGCTATCAAGAGTCAATAAACAATAAAATTCGGTGATGACGAGTAATTTGTTTATATATTTGTTCGGATATCCGGCTAGGTGAAGTTGGGAGCCTAGATGGAATGTCCTGTTTTGTGTTGTAATTGTTGAGGAGAAGGCCAGGAGAGCGTCCTGAGTTGTAAGTAGAGGTTTTCAATGTGGTGGGTCGACCCAATGGATCAAGAATTGGATTACATTTTAACGAGTCATGATTATTAACTAATGGAGTTAAATTATTTACCTCTATTTTGATTTGTCTATTTTACTTCATTGGAATACATTATACCATGCAGAGAGACAAGTACGGACCTTATGAACTCCCAAGACCAAATATCTGTAAACATTCTTCTTTCAATGACAAAACTGTTGACAAACACAGTAAATATCCAACCCAAGAAAGGCATTCAAGAGAATACACTAGATATGGTAGTCTTCGGGGCCGTTCCGAAGGCACAGGAAGTAGTTATCAATCAGATAAACCGAGAGTAAACTCTCGAACTGGTGGCATTGGAGTCGATTCTGCACACCTTGACAGTAGAAGTGACCACAATCAAGCTGATGATAGTAAGTATGAAGTGGAGGACACTCGAATTACTGGTCGATCAGCGACCCAAATGTTTACTACTGCAGACATTAAACCCAAAAGAATATCCCCTAATCATCAAAAAACAAGTGATGCAACTATTTCTACTGTTCATCATGTAAAGAAAATCCTTGGAGAAAATTTTCATGCTTTACATGCTGCCAATCAGCCTAGATTTGCTGATCGGAGATGTATTAGAGCAATTGCAAGTGCTCAAGTAAGTTTCTGGTCAAGAAATGTCACTGGCTTTACTAGAATAGGTGCTCAAGTACTCATTTAGTTCGTTGATTTTTTTTAGCATGAAGGTAATAATCATAAAGAAAGCCACATGTATGGAGATGTTGGCGTCCCTTATCGAAAGGGTCATATGCAGGAGACTGACAATCAATCTAGATTGAGTCATCGAAGAACTGTTTCAGCTTACACTCAAGTGAGCTACGTTTCAGAACCTTTTTTATATATCTTATTCAGCAAAAATTTATAGTTTATTGAGTTTAGGATCATGATCACCATGCACTTCTTATTCATGTATTTTTACAAGGGTAATGTTGCGTATATCTGACTTGCAAATCCTCCATAGGTTAACGGTCTATTTGGTAGGTGGTAATAAACTATGGTAATGACAATGAAAATTAGTGTAATTTTAGTTGAAAAATCTCTCGACTTTCTTCATAAAATTCATTCCAACGTATTACCATTGAAAGATGTTGTATTAGGTGGTAATGAAAATTTGTAAACAAAAAAACTTTTTTGTTATCAAAGTTTCATTCCCATGAAATTTTACATTATAAATACTTCTTATTAACCACTAACCAAACAGACCGTTAATAACACTAGAGTAATGGAATTTTATTCTTTTTGAGCTACTATCTTTGTGGAGTATCTTTGCGTATATCTAAACATTAGGAACCTTGTTTTCATGAAAGTTTTACTTAATGATGTTATTTATTTGATCATAAGTATGATGAATGTTTCATAGAAGACATTGCTTTATCCAACACTTTACTAGCCTTTGATTGATTAAGTCAACTATGTTTTTCGGAGATAGAACACAACAACATCTACCACTCATACATCATTCAGAAAAACTGAACTAAAATCCAAAAGTGGAAGTGCTGGAACCATACCCGCTTTTGCAGATATTTCTTCGCCTCTTGAAACATCGCTGAAGGCAAGTCAAGAAACTCCTATCTGCGCTGAGCCATCTGTTAAGGAAAACACTACCGAAGCTCCAAGGAGTACCTTGGAGTCCTTATTATTAGAATTGTCTACTCCTGATGAAATGACCCCAAGTGATCAGTCTGGAATCTCGTCAAATGAAAATACTACATTCAGTGCAATTTCAAATGACCTATCAGCTCGACATAACAAACCAGCATCTTTAACAAAAGGTAATGATCCAATGATTTCATTAACACAAATAATAATTCATCATGATTTTATATTTTATTAGGACTTATAACTGATGATTGCAATTTATTTTCTATTGCTGCAGCCACAATATCCAGTAATGTACCACAAAGCATACCAGCAAAATGCATCGATACAGACACACCTAAAGTTGGTAGGTCTCTAACATTGCCAGATCTTCTTAGTGATGACAGTTTTCCAGTCACCGAAGAAGCTGGAGGACAGCAGCATCCCAATGCCCAACAAATAGGGCAATCTATTTTCCTTGTTGCAAATAATAGCTCCGCTGCTCTTCAAAGCAAGTATTTACATGAAGCCACTAATAATCAGGTTACACTTATTGTCTAGCATGTATAACTGTTCAAATTAGGAGATTGTATATATTTTTGTAAAAGTAGACATATAAAATTATGTTCCTTAAAGCTATTTTTGACAACTTGAAAAAATGCTTCAAGTCACGAATAACCTGAGCTAATTAACACATATTAAATGTTTTAGAATCAAACATGTATATGAGCATGAGAGGATGTAGTCTTCGTTTTTCTAGATACAACGCTTGGGATGGATAAAACCTATAATAATTTCGCTTCATTGTACTTAATGTAGGGAACAACTCAATCCCCTACATCACAAACTCCATTAGCTCTTGAATATTCTACTAGGACTACTCCGACTCAGCTTTCTTTTGGTTCAAGCTCGAAAACATCTTTTGTAGGAGGGCAGCCTTCTCGAGAAGATGCAAAAGTTGATGGAAGGAAAGAGCTTCCGGCAGTAAGAACTAATGATAAATTTGTTAAATAAATGTCCCATATTGTCAAATTTTCAATGCATTGTAATTATGTGCAGGATCTTTTTGTTTCTCCCTATGGATTAGCTTCATTGCCATACTCAAGATGGCAAACAGGTCCCGGTTATGGCATTGGTTTCCAGACAATGCAATATTACCCTCCTCAGATGGTATGTATCTTATCATCTATTTTAATGAATTAGACTTTTCATCAAGTCTAACTTATAGCACTTAGCTGTATTTCAGCAAATACCGTCAGTTCCAATTGTAGCAAAGTCAACAAATCCGTTTGACACGAGTGACTACCCAGCACAACCAAATGTTAGCATGGTATGAATATTATTCTGTGTCCTATACAAGGCAAAAGTTTTATGCACACAAAGTCGTACCAACATGACGGATGAATATGTTAATCTTCATGTGGTGCAGTATGCCTCAAAAGGATTCCTACAAGGTGATATGACGAATGTGTGCACTCCATTAAGCGCACCACAAAATCCAAGTTTTGGAGCGCATCTTCCAGGTCCTCAATCAACTGGTGCACCCGCTTATTCTATCAGTGCGTATCACCAAATACCGTGTGCTTCAGCTGGTTCTTGTATGCTTTTTCTCTTACATATTTCTTGCTTTATGTGATTGTATGTTCATTTGGTTCAATTATATGTACTTCACAGGTTCACATGTGATGCAACATCCCTTTCGTAACCTGCCACCGAGTAGGTAATATATGTTTATTTCGTTTCGATGCTTTATTTTCCAAGAGATTGTTACTTGTTAGTACTACATAATTTTGGTATTTATTTCATCTATTAATGCTAATTTGTAGTACACAAGGAACAAGTGGTTTTGGTGGTCAAGTAGGATCGACAGCTCCTTTACATTCGACCCAACCGATTCCCTATAGATATCCGACACATACTGATCAAAGTTCATATTCTATGGGAAGAGGAAATCCATTCGGGTAGATGATTCCACAAAATTAAGTAATCTAATGTTTTTCATTGCTTTTGTCTTGAAAATAGCAAATCAAACTATACTTTAATAAGTTTGAAGATAGTGAAGTGATTAAGACAGTAGGCAAGCGATTCTGAACAGTATATTCATTGTGATTCAAAGAATTAACAATAAGAATTGTGTTAATATCATTTTAGTTGTTTCCTCAATTTGTAATACTTGTACAAAGTCTGGAAGAAGTGACCATGCTGGTAGAAATCCAATGCTCTTTTCTTTGTGAAATTATTAAGGTATAATATATCAAATTAGTATAGAAACTGAATACTGATGCAATACATAATTTATTAGTATGGAATATAAGTTCAAAGAATACTGCAAATATATTATCATGATTAAAATCGAATCCGTGATTTTTAAAGCAAAAATTAAATACTGTTTTTTTTCAAAATTTATTTATTGTTTTGTATATGAAACGAGGAAATGTGAAAGACACGTGAGATACCCGGAACGGAAGTGGTAAAGCGGCGGTAAAATCTAAAGCGAAGTGTCTTCAGGTGGTCCAAAGTCCTGCACCACAACACGTTAGCCTTGCTTGGGGGGTTATCTCCCGGAAAACCCCTCCAATGCTTAAGTCTGATCGGAGAATCAAGAAAATAATGATGAACACAGAGATAGAATAGTTGTAAGAAAGTAGTGGTGGTTGATATGGTGGTGAACAACCTATGAGGGTGTTAAAGTGGGAGATAAATGCTGGTGATGGTGAGTGTAGATTTTGGCAGAGTTTCGGCGTCGTGAGGAGGGCGTAGGGCGTCAATGGCCTTGGCTGTCCCATTTTATAACCATTAGATGGTGGTTATTTCTGAATAGGCTGAAAGTGGGAGGTTGGAATCGGCTACCCCAGGAAATGGGTAGTTTATTGCAGGAAGTGGGTGGTTATTTGGAAGTTATGGGATGGTTATGCTGATGGAAGTTGGAAAGTGTGACTTTGACTATGAGTCAAAGTCAACAAATGAGGTCAAGGGTTGACTCTATGACTTTCAAAACCTTGACTAAATTAGCATAACTAAACATTACCATGACATTTAGCCGCACGCATGAAGGATGATGTCAGGATTGGATTAAATCATAGCATCTTTCTTTAGGCGGAACCGTGGACTTGTGAGAAGAAAAGTAACCTGCAAAAAGTTATTAAAAATGGCCAAGGCACCGTTTAACCGTGGCACTGTGGTACCATGATAATATAACAAATCTTTAGCTCTACGATCAGACCACCGGTGCCAGAATCTCCTCAAAAGATCATCCTTAGCAGCACTGTTATCACATTGGTTGGAAGATATAAGGGTACTTAGCTCACAAGATTATCATGGGTCAAAAATAGGGTCCGAATGAGATTTGTACTATGGTCACGGTGCCGTGGGTTGTGTGAGTAACAACCCTATGTAGAAGATATATGATTCCGCGGAAACGTACATCCCAGAGTCAACTTCCCCAGATGACTTTATGATGAATACCCCGGTATTACCACGGGTATTGAAGGAGTACTTGGAATATTTTTGCTCTCTTTTCCTTTCGGGACCAAAACTGGGTCCGAATTAAATTCCTTCTTTGACGGCGGTGCACCAGAAATTTTAGGAAACCTTGTAGTAATGCTCTTAATGTCGCATCTCTGGGAATGGTATCTCCACGATCTTCTTCTAGTGACGCGGTAACATCGAAGGATAATAAAATACTAAGAATATTTGGCCCCCAAGATCACATTTTGGGCCAAAAACAGGGTCCGAATCACATTCCTTCTTGTGAGGCGGACAAGGGTTAAACACTTGAATTTTTATCCCCAAGATTAATTTCTTGAGTTAAAAACAGGGTCCGAATCACATTCCTTCTTGTGAGATGGACAACGATGAAATACTTAGAATTTTTAGCCCCAAGATCACTTTCTGGAGCTAAAAACAGGGTCCTAATCACATTCCTTCTTGTGAGGCGGACAAGGATGAAATACTTAGAATTTTTAGCCCTAAGATCCCTTTCTTGAGCTAAAAACAGGGTCCGATTCACATTCCTTCTTGTGAGGCGGACAAGGGTGAAAGACTTAGAATTTTTAGCCCCAAGATCAATTTCTTGAGCTAAAAACAGGGTCCGAATCACATTCCTTCTTGTGAGGCAGACAAGGATGAAATACTTAGAATTTTTAGCCCCAAGATCACTTTCTTGAGCTAAAAACAGGGTCTGAATCACATTCCTTCTTGTGAGGGGAACAAGGATGAAATACTTAGAATTTTTAGCCCCAAGATCCCTTTGTTGAGTTAAAAACAGTGTCCGAATCACATTCCTTCTTTTGAGACGGACAAGGATGGTTATCTCCACTTATTTTCCCGGGGTATATCTCTAACATGAATAGTGTTTTGGTGGTTGAGCATTTATTGACCACATAAATAATGAAATTTGAGTCAAAGTCTCATTACTTTGTGAACCATGTTCAAAGCAATAAATTAATGAGGCCTCACAAAGTGAACCAGAACATCCACACTCAGAAGGCACACTAAGTTGCAGCCAACACTAAGCACCAGAACACCTTACAGAACACAATGGGAGTAAGACACTTGCACAAAATGCAGAGGGGAAAGAGCTAGGGTTCACTGAGGGCATGGAGGAACACATTGAGGCCCCAGGCAGATGCCCAAGGCAAGAGAACCCCAAGGGAACCCTTAAAGAACAGGAAAATATCACAGAAGCCCAGATAGACAGGGCACAGGACACATCTCACCAGACTGCTTACCAGCAAACGTTGCTGGGCTTCCTGAGTCAAGACCTGAGTCAACTAGGGCTGGACCAAGACATGGATGGCACCTCTGCACATGGGCCTAACTGCCAGGGCCCCAGGACCCTGCTGATCATACACCAAGAACCCTAGAGACTGCCAACAAGGTGGGCCAGTCAGCAATTTTTCAGAAAGGGTTGTTTAGCCTATTTTAGTTTGTTTTAGGCTTTTACTTAAGTGCACATGCCCTGCACATAACTTTTTATAGAGTCTTATAGTATGCCTTAGCCAAAGTAGCCGTTATTTCTGTTATTGGATCCTATATAAAAGGATCACTAGTATGTACTTGGATTCATTCATCAATTTACAAAGTTTTTCATTTAATTGTGGGAAGTGCTCATAAAGGGGAATTATAAGGGTTTAATTCCAACTTTGGGTTTGTGAGTGTGAGTGAAGCATACACATACCAAGACAAGATCCTACCAAGGTTGGTGAGTGAAGCCATATCAAGGGTAAGGGGTGCAGGGCCTGAACAGTGAGTGAAGCTGTGAGGGTTTTGTCATCAAGATCAATCTGGCATAATTGATCATATCTGTGGTTGTTTGAGTCCAAGATTGAACCAAGATTCCTTGGTTTTGTCTCATCACTATGTGAGGAACATTTTGAAGGCCAAATACAGTGCATTTGGTATCAGAGCAAAGCACTCCAGGGCTGATACACACAAGAATCAGAGGAGTTGACATAAGAAACTTCAAGTCACTAATCTTCTGTACACAGGGGAATCAGTGGGACTCAGGTGATCTGTATCTCCCCCACTTCTTGTTTGTTTTACAATTTTTGGTTATCTTGCAATTAATTGTTTCTTTGGCCTCAATATTTCATACACAAACCACTAGTTTGTCGTGTGGAGGAAGGCCTACAACTGAGCCAAGAAATCAATTCTTGGAAAATATTCTGTTTTGGGTTGTGTTGTTATTGCATCTTCTAATCATGGCCAGGGAGTTAAGTGTGGAAGAGAGGCTGAATACTTTGACCACATTGATAGAACAATTGGCCTTACACATACATCAAACAGGAGGCACACTTCCCTTGCAACCTCCACCAATCACAGAGCACATAAGCATAGATGATAGGGCTATGAGGGTAGATGTTCTTGACTTTGATGGTACTACTAATAACCATGAGGACTATATTGACTGGGAAGATAGTCTTGAAAGATATTTTGACTTTAAAGATACTCCTGATGAACATAAGTACAAGTTTGCTAGGGTTAAGCTTACTAAGTTAGCAGCAACTTGGCTGGAAGGGGTTCAGAGGCAAAGAAGAAGAGAGGAAAGGCCTAAGATTGACTCCTGGGCTAGATCGTCACGTGGAGTTAGATCGTCACGATCTGACGACCCGTATCAACCGCGCCTCTTGAAATCTGGTGAGCGAGTGAGATATGGAGTATCTGAACTCCCTCTCGTCGGTTGAGCAGGCAGAACTAGCCAATGCTTCCACTGCTGATGTAAGTACTCTTTAATTGGTTGATCTTTTACCCCCTTTGCTTCTCTTCTAATTTGTTTAATTTTATAGGCTGCACTGTGAATAGAGTACGAGCTGGTCGTTCAACGGACCTCAACAGTAGAAAACGACCGTCTGAGTTCTAAGTTTGAGGCTCAAAATGCCGAACTAGAAAGACTCAGGGCGGAGACTTCTGATCTCCCGGGGTTGCGGGAGAAGCTGGCCCAGTGCAAGGAGCTAACTAAGCGCTTGGCCTTAGCGAAGAGATGTAGGGGCCGCATCAAAGAGAATCTGGGCGTGGCGAGCCTGTCTCTTTATCAGGCTTCCAAGTTGTTGTTGAAAATTTGCCAAGACGCGTCTCGGATGCTGGAAGCTTATGATAAACTTGTCTCTAAAAATGAGCAAGTTATCAAAACTGTGATGGAAGACATGGACCGCTTCGAACGAGTCTTTAATGCGACCAAGGTATACAAGTTGCGCTCAGAACGACAATCTTTTATCGCCCGGCAATGGCTCAACACCTGAGGCAGTGCTCCCTCTGTTGGCTGACCTTTCCAAGGATATGATAAATACCGAGGCGCTAGTTGAGGTGGAGAAATTCAAGCTAGCGGCTGAGAAAATGGGTGTTGATTTCTCCAAGCTTCTGGAGATGTCAGAATTGAGCATGGATGAAGCGGTAAAAACCTTAAAGCCAATTCTTGACCGGGACTCTGAAGTTTTGAGCCGGATAAAAGAGGATGTTGGAGAGCAGTAAGAATGGCTGGCTAATATGGATCTGGAGCGGGAAAGGAGGGTGCTTGCTCTTGACTTAGAAAGTTACCTGTTTGCTAACCTCCTTTCCCCAAAGCTGCGAAAAGGTCTTCCTTCGTTGAGCTCCAACAAGATTCTTCGAGTTTATCGAAGATTTTAACTAACAAGGACACTTTCCGCGGGCTAGCTGAGGAGTTAGATAGTAATGAGCCCTGGTCTGACGTTGAAGTATGATTCACTTCACACCTTCTCCGCAGCGACCAGAGGAAGATCCTCAGCCGACGCCCCGAGGCCAGCAGAGCGAAGTGCCTTGACCATGGCTTGCTTGTATTTTCTTGTCCCTAACCCCTTTTTTGTGATGTAATTTTTTGGATCGAGAACATTCCATTATGATTGTAAACATTCATATTGTATATATATTTTTCGTTTCACAAGTATTGCATTTTCCCTAGCTCCATTTTTATATTGTCATTATATTAGAATTTGAATATTGAAAATTGACTAAGAATCAAATACATTGATACCGCCTCGCCGTTAGATATACCACGGTATATCAGGCCTTGAATATTGGAAATTGAATATTGATTAAGTGCTGGCCATCTTGATACCTATACCGTCGCACCGTTGGATGTTAAACTACAGGTTAAATTATGAAGATTGAATAAGAAAATTGACCAAGTATCAAACACGATGATACCGCATATTGTAACTAAATATTGAAAATTGACCAAGTATCAAACACGATGATACCGCGTAACCGTCAGACTTTGCCACAGTATATTTGGACACGAAAATCGAAAACTCAAATTCAAAACTGAACATTTAAGAGTGTGTGTTGAATACATGAAAATTGAAAACTGAACTGAACTGAAATATATAGCTTGTAAACTGAACAGAACTGAATATTGAATATTGAAGATTGAATTCTAAAAACTGTATACTAAGTGCTGGATGTTGATGATGTATGCCCCTTGCAAGACTTGTTGAATACAAAACTTTTTGAAGTGATCTGCATGCCATGATCGTTTTAGCATTTTCCCAGTTGCATCTTCCAATTCACATGTGTTGGGCTTGATAGCTTTAATGATTTTGAACGGACCGTCCCAGTTAGTCCTAACTTCCCTTTGTCTGCACTTTTGCCAGTGGCATCTATTTTGCGCAAAACCCAATCTCCTATTTTGAAGATCCTTGACTTCACATGCCTGTTGATTTGACGAGTCACTCTCTGTTTTTGAGCGATGGACCGTAGTAGTGCGATCCGGGGTTCTCCAGGAGCAAATCCAAGTTCACCCTTTTGTCCTTCGTCATTCTCATTGTATGAATAGTATGTAACCCTTGTGGAAGGAATTCCAATTTCAACTGGTAGAACGACTTCTGACCCAAATACAAGTGAAAAAGGAGTGTGACCTGTAGATTCTTTCACGGTGGTGCGACTTGCCCAGAGGATTCCTGGTAGCTCTTCATCCCATGACCGTGTGGCTCCTTCAACTTTCTTTTTGATCCCATTGAGTATCTCCTTATTAGCTGACTCGACCTGCCCGTTTGTTTGAGGCCTAGATACTGAACTGAACCTGATTTGTATTTTGAACCTTTCACAGTACTCCACGGTACCCCGGCTTATGAATTGCCTACCATTGTCTGTTATGATGACCCGTGGGATTCCGTATCTGGTGATCATGTTTCGCCATAGAAATTGACATACTTGCTTTTCAGTTATTATGCTGAGAGGTTCTGCTTCAACATATTTCGAGAAGTAATCAATTGTTACTATGACAAACTTTTTTTCCCCTTTGCCGGTGGGAATGGTCCAAGCAAGTCCATTCCCCACTTATCGAATGGTAGCACTGAGCTGATAGTAGTGAGGTAACTCGTAGGTTTTTAAGGAAACTAACCAGCTGACGATTAATTTAAACTAATGCGGAAGCTTAACACTTAATCAGGCTATTACGTTGATAATATAATCAATTACTCAACTGATTATATCACCCAATAGACATCTATTACGAATTTACATATCAGAGTTTATAAAATTTGAAAGATGTAAACATATTACATTATAAGAATCATTTAAAATGATTTAAAATATACAAATTTCTGCAGAAAATCCGGCAAAATTCCGTTTGTAAATCGGATATACCAAAATTTTTCATTTTGACTTAAAGTCATCCTGCAAGTTCAAAATCATCATTTCAAAATAACAACCTATCAGTGGCACATGCGTCAAACATTTCAAAATCACATCACCTCATAGGATGGAATCTTTTCTACAATGATTCAAAATAATTTGAACTAATGCGGAAGCTTAACAATTTTTTATTTTTATTTTATTATTTTTTTTATATATTTTTTTTTGGAAAAATCATAACACTTCACTATCATGTAATAACTTTTCATCAATTTACTCTACCTAATCTGAGATCCAACTCATATTTTTAATTTGAGGACAAAAGAATATTTAAAAGTGTAATAAGCTCATAGGACATGATTTCATACTCATTTATTCAAGCTATAAGTTATTGTTAGAGTAAGCTAACGAATGCGGAAGCGTGGGCCTAAAGGTGGCACAAAACGTTAACGACTATGGCTTAAAGGTGTACTAATGAACCACAGTTATATGCAAGTATTAAGGTGATTAAAGCAATAAAAGAAAGTAAAAACAATAACACCAAGATTTAAGGTGGCTCACCATTAATTAGGCTACATCCACCATCCTAGGCTAGTGTATCATTATGTATTTAAAGGATAGAGAGCTTGAAAGCTCATTACAAATGTTGAAGGAATTACATCAATGGAGTGTGTGTGAGCATTACATGGAGTAGAGAATTATAATAAGAGAGTGGTAAGGTTGATATGGGAGGCTCAAGCTCATGGCTTGGCTCTACAATACAAGGAATATGGCACATCATATATATAGACTAAGGAGGGACATATGGGGCAGCAGTGATAATAGGACAACATCAGCAGATCACGCAAAAAGGGGATCTGAAACAAGGCTCGACCAGCCGCTCGCTCGAGCGAGCCAGTCGAGCAGCCTACAGCTCGTGTTTTCCAATTTTCTGGTTTGTTCTTGCTCTTTTATAAGAGTGCCACTTGTCCCTTGGTCCCAATACTTTGTACTACCTCTGAAATATGTTTGTAGTCTTAGAGCCCAAGGCTTGCATCCAACAAGCATACACACCTAAGTTCCCACTACCACTTAGTACTATTGTACTAATGGTACTTGAAGATACTCAAACACCCAATCAAAACATAGTACTTGTGTCCTTTACCATTATCATAATGCTTAAGGTCTAATAATCTTAATTAGTTATTTAACCTTTAAGACCAAATTGTTCTACTCATTAATTGTCGTCTAATTATATGACTAATTAACCCAAGACTCAAGTCGCACTTCTTTCAATCTCCACCTTGACTTGAGTCAACCAACAAAGATCACCTTCAACAAAACACAAATCCAACAACACTCCAAGGGATCACTTAACCAAAGGCACTAAAGCATACTCACCAAACACATATGCATCAAAATGACCATATGCAAATGTCTTAAAAAGACACAAGTAGAGTACACACCAAAAGACTTACTAAGTCTTGTTAAATCAACCAAGAACACCATGAACTTGTTGATCGGAAGTTGTATCAAAAGGAAACACCTTGTGCTCAAACAACAAATTTGCCTCAAATTGTGGTTCTTCAAAAAAACAAGATACTTGGACTAAGTTTGTGGAAACATAAATGCCAACAACTATATGCATGGTGCCAAACAAAGTGTTTCACTACAATTGGTTCCATCAATTTCTATATTGAACCGGTCACCATCATCATAACTCCACCTTCACCAATGTATAATCAAACCCACATGAACATACAAGTACCAAGGGACATTAATTTATCTCAAATTTGGGGATATAAAGCGGTTCCGGAACCTTAGAGCCAAATTATAACCACCCATGTACTCAAATGGAAAATAAGAGCAACCAACTTCATCACAAAATCATTATAATGATTATCATAAGCATTTTCAACATGCTTATCAAAAACATAACTAGCTTGGCATAACTAGTCCTAGAGTTGTAACTAAACATCAAAAAATGGTCACCAAAAATAATTACCAAGTCATGACTCTTGTTCATATTTTGCCCAAAAAGACTCTATCCATTAGTCTTACTTCTTACAAGCACACCTTTGCTAATCAACAAAATAGAGAACATGTGTGATAGTGATGAAAGACAAAACCTTTAACCAAGATTCACCCAAAAAACTCACTTCACAACTTATCTCAACCAAAGCAAGGATTTTTAACTCAAAACTTGTACGAGAAAAATATGGCAACTAAAAAATCAAGAGTATAAAACAAAATCCCAACAAATCTTGAACCATTTAACCAACATATCCAATTTAGTGGAATGTGAAAAAATTTGAGGTGAGGTTTCAAGAAATATTCTTACCAACTCCAAATAAGGGTGATGAACAACAAACTCATTAAAAGCAATTAAAATGGAGACACTCTTTGACCATCAAGAGCAATCCAACTAACCCCTTCACTCTTCTCCTTTTACCCAACTTTGTCTCAACACCTCTCTTGAGACTTTAAGTTTGAGTCTTTGAAATGCTTCTTCTCACATTAGATTTTCCATTCACCTTCTAACACCTTTTAAACACCAAAACAAAACTTACTTCACCTTAACTTACCCAAAAAACAGAATTTTGTTTCACCAAAACCTTTGTTCATAGTAGGTGGTTGAACACAACCTAAAACACCAAGAAAACACCATAACGATCATCAACCAAACATATGGCTCTGATACCAATTGTTAGAGTAGGCTAACGAATGCGGAAGCGTGGGCCTAAAGGTGGCACGAAAGGTTAACGACCATGGCTTAAAGGTGTACTAATGAACCATGGTTATATGCAAGTATTAAGGTGATTAAAGCAATAAAAGTAAGTAAAAACAATAACACCAAGATTTAAGGTGGTTCACCATTAATTAGGCTACATCCACCATCCTAGGCTAGTGTATCATTATGTGTTTAAAGGATAGAGAGCTTGAAAGCTCATTACAAATGTTGAAGGAATTACATCAATGGAGTGTGTGTGAGCATTACATGGAGTAGAGAATTATAATAAGAGAGTGGTAAGGTTGATATGGGAGGCTCAAGCTCATGGCTTGGCTCTACAATACAAGGAGTATGGCACATCATATATATAGACTAAGGAGGGACATATGGGGCAGCAGTGATAATAGGACAGCAGTAGCAGATCACGCAAAAACGGGACCAGAAACATGGCTCGACCAGCCGCTTGCCCGAGCGAGCCAGTCGAGCAGCCTACAGCTCGTGTTTTCCAGCTTTCTGGTTTGTTCTTGCTCTTCCATAAGAGTGCCACTTTTCCCTTGGTCCCAATACTTTGTACTACCTCTGAAATGTTTGTAGTCTTAGATAGGGCTGAACAAAGTTTGGTCTAAACCGTAAACCAAACTGGAATTTAAATATTTGGTCTGGTCTATGGTTTAAATGGTCTGGTCTGGTTTTTTTTCAAATTAAATTACGGTTTACGGTCTGGTCTCGGTTTTTTATTTTTCAGACCAGACCGGGCCGCAAACCGTTCTAGGGTCGAAAATCATAATTTTGTATTTAAAAAATTAAGTTGCTACCTAGATATTTTAAGATGTAGTTATTTTTATATAGCAATATATACATGAATGATGTTAATACTAATAACTAATTACAAATTATTATGTTTATTAATTGTAGGTGTGAAGTATTTGCATAAATACGTGTATTAATTTGGATAAAACTCTAAAAATGAAAAACCGTAGACCAGACCAGACCGGACCGTTGTAAAACGGTTTGGTCTGGTCCGGTTCTGTGATTTAAACGGTCCAGTCCGGTCTGGAAAATTTCCAGACCGGAATTTCTGGTTTGGTCTGATTTTAGTGTCAGACCAGACCAAACCAGACCGTGTTCACCACTAGTCTTAGAGCCCAAGACTTGCATCCAACAAGCATACACACCCAAGATCCCACTACCACTTAGTACTATTGTACTAATGGTACTTGAAGATACTCAAACTATTACGATGTATATAATTACAATACAAATTACAACTCGGGAATTTGTATAAACCCCTTTGTTTGATGACAAAAAATAAACTTACAAGATGATTACAATGTAACAAGTAAAGTGAAGATAATTGTGTAACGATGAACGTTACCCGGAAACTTGATACAAACCGAAGGCGTGTGCTCACTATCCTTTTGTGATATTTCCCCCACAAAGGTACTTGGGTTGTTGTTTGGAAATTCACAACGAGATACAATCGATTACAACACAACCTTAGTACTTAGGTTGTATTATGAAATAACTAAGTGTTTTGAGAAACTATAAGTTGTGGAAATGCACTAACAAAAGTTAATTACTCTTTTGTATGCAAAGAACAAATGAGAAAGACTTAAGAAAAAGAATTCAGAGATTTCAAGTGAATGGTGCAAGAACACAAACACCCAAGGACCTCTAATTATACTAATAGAGGAGCCTTTGCCTTAATCACCCAATTGATTATGATTCAATGCAATCATAATCACCTAAATCAATATTGCTAATGAATTAGCATTACTCCCCTCCATAATCTCAGAGATTATGAGAATTAAGAAGGAATCCAAGGCATTAAACACAAGAAAACGGGAAGAAAAAGCAACGGTCACATGAAAAGGCTGACCGCCGAGTCGGCGACGAGCCCCTGGGAGGGAGCGCCGACTCGGCGCTTATTCACTGACCAAAACCCATTCTTCCAGTAGCCTAGCGCCGAGTCGGCGACGAGGCTACATGAAGGAGCGCCGACTCGGCGCTAACCTTCTGACCAAATCCTTTGTTTCCAGTGACCTTGCGCCGAGTCGGCGACGAGGCCACATGAAGGTGCGCCGACTCGGCGCCGACCCTCTGACTTGGTCCCCTTGTTTTCTTGTGTTCTATTTTGGACCACGTAAATTAATACGTATATTGTCCCACTATTTATAATAGCTTTAATCGATATATTACGGACTTATAAACTGTCCCACTACCTTAGTAGTACTTTGGTGATTAAATATTCAGGATTATTATATTATTATACACTAAATGTTCAACAATCCTCCCCCATTTTGGGTATAATAAGCCACAAATTCTTGGATGAGACCGTCTATAGTATAGACAGACTCATTTGGGCTGGCCCAATATTTGAAATTTGGTTTTTATTAAAAAAATTTTTAAAAAATTTAAGTAATTGCAATGCTAATTTACATATATTCAAACTCCATCAAAAACTTTCCAACTTTCCTTTCTCTTTCCTGACAAAAACCTTGAAACTTCCCAAAAATAATAACCCATTGAATTTTAGTCTTCAATCGCCATTTTCGACCATAAAGTTTTCATTTGGTGCTTTGTTTCTTGATTTCATCTTCAACATTTGCCAAAGGTATGTATCTTCTGTATTTTGGTTTTATCAATCTTATATTTTTGTTTTTTTTTTTTTTCATTTTCTTTCCTTGATTTCATCTTCAACATTTGCTTAGTTCTTGAATTTGATTTGTTATTTGGTTTTTTTGGTTCTTGAATTTGATTTGTTTCTCTGGTTTTTTTTTTTTTTTTTTTTTTGATTTTGTGAGATTTGATATGGGTAAAGTTGTGTGTTATGGAATTTTTGCCTTTTTAAATTTTTTTTTTGTGGTTTTCGTTATAATTTCAAGGTTTGCTTTGTTCATTTGATTTTCGAAAAAATGTGTTTTTCCCCTTTTCGTAGAAATTTAGAACTCGTTTTTTTGTGATATGGGTGAAAATGAATTTTTGATAAATGGGATTTTCCCCTGTTTATAGTTCTCAAATCTCGATTTTTTTCAGTTTTGTGATATGGGTGAAATTGGTTTTTTGTTGTTCATCTGATTTTCGTATTGAGTTTCGTATTTGGTCCTGTTCTGAATTTTTTAAACTATCAAAATATGTTCATTAAACTATCAAAATATGTTCATTTTCTTTCAAAATGTTCTGATTTTGAGGTTGAGTGTAAAATTCACTTTGTAATATTTATTGAGATGTACTGTTTTCTTTCAAAATGTATTGTTTTCTTTCAAATGCTTGAAATATGTTCTGAATTTTTCTAAAATATTTGAGGTTTTAATGCTTGTGTTCATTAAACTATCAAAATATGTTCATTTCTTATGGATACATCGTAATGTATATCAAATGTGATGTATGTTTGTAGCTTGCTGACCGGAGGCTATATCGGGCTAACATTTTGACGAGGATCTTACTAAGCGACCTAAACATGAAGCGTGATAAATTGGTAGGTTTGGCCAAACGGTTTGCTAAAGATAAACCCAAAAGACTACCTGAAATTCTGGCCGCACGGACTCCCGATTCTCTAAAAGTTGTTACTCCAAAGAAGCCCACGAGAGCATGCCAAAAAACTGCCCAAGTAGCTCCTAAAAGATAAAGGAAGAGTGTCGCAAAAAAGTAGACAATTCGTTTTGAAAAATTGAAGTTGTAATGAACATATTGAATTGTTTTTTTTGGAGATATAATATATAAGTTTTGTAGGTATAATGTCAAAGTTTGGGAATTATAATATTTAATTTTTGCAGATATAATGAACGAGTGCTAAATCTTTCAGGAACTAATTTGTTGTTATATTGTCTAAGTGGAGTTATAATGACTTATTTTTGGATTAATAATGACTTATTTTTTGATTAATAATTTCTAACTTTTGGATTTATAATGGCTCCATTTTGGATTTATAATGTCAAAGTTTTGGAACAATAATGCATACGTTTTGGGGTTATAATGGCAACGTTTGGGCATTATAATGTCTATTTTTTGGATCTATAATGTATATGCTAAGTTTGGGCGTATCATGCATACGTTTTGGAGTTATAATGCCTAAGTTTTGGAGTTATAATGGCAACGTTTGGACATTATAATGTCTATTTTTTGGTTCTATAATGTCTACGCTAAGTTTGGGCGTATAATGTCTTCTTTAAAGTGTTTAACTGTTTGAATTAAAATTTCAAGTTTTAATTCAAACAGTTAAACACTATAAAGTTGTAACGAACATAAAACGTTTTATATGTATGAATTGAAATTTCAAGTTGAGGACGTTAACGAACAATATAATTACACGCCCAAACATAGAAATTTCTAATGATTTTATGAAATTCCATTTTTAATATAAAAAAAAGTTGAGGACGTTAATGCAAGTCATTGTTTTGGTGTTTTATTATAAAATCAAAAATCAAAACTATTCATTTAATTTATAGCATCAAATATGAAAAATTAAAAATTAAAAATGAAAAGTCTCTTTATGTTCTTCTTAGGGATAAAGAACATTTCAACTTTATAGTACTTGGAACTCAACTTCTTAGGGATAAAGAACATTTCAAAAATCAAAAATCAAAAATCAAAACTATAGCACCAAAAATATTCCAATTCATATCTCAAAAAAAAAAAAAAAAAAAAAAAAAACTATTCCAATTCAATTACCCATTTCAAGTACCTGGAACTCAACTTTATAGAACATTTCAAGTACCCATTTTAAGAACAATAAATCAAAAAAAAATCGAAATTCCACCCAAAAAAATCAAATAAAACCATTAGAAATAACCATTAAAATTCGACATTAAAGAACAATGGATTTTTAATGGACCCTTCCTTTCTTTCAGGTTTCTCTTCTTCTTCTACTTCAATTTGCATCTTGTACTTGTGTTCAGTTTTTCTCCCCAAAAACCATGGAAGCTCAAAACCCTTAACCCTTCATAAAACCCTCTTCTGCCATAACCATACTTGTGTTCAGTTGTTCTTCAAGCTTCGAACTACCCCCTTTGCTTTTTTCTTCTCAAACACTAAAATGGCGCTTCCTATTTTACGCAGACAGGCTCTTGCTAATTTATAGAACATTTCAAGAACATTTCAAGAACTTTATAGAACATTTCAAGTACCCATTTCAAGAAGGAGAATAGAAGATGTAATTTTGCAGAAGGTATTTTGGTATTCTAATGGAGTTGGGGTCTATTAATTTTGCATTAAGGAGAATAAAGAGATTTTGGGGAAAGGAAGAAACTATTACCAATTTCCCAAAATAGACGGCTGGAAGTTACCAAATATTGCACGGTTATTTTTGGTTTTTTTTTTCTTTTTTCTCTAAAAATAAAAATACCCATTTTGTGATTGGGCTGGGCTATATGGACTCCGTCTATACAATAGACGGTCTCCCATAAGACCTACTGATAATAAGCCTCTCATTTACCAAAACTCATAGTACATTTCATGCATCAACGCTAATATCCCTACGGATTGAATTAAAGCCTAGTACAACACACTTAACAAGTGATCGAGCCAGAATTGATTTCCATTCGGAATTGAATCAAATGACCCTTCCGACCACTTGAAGATGTAATACACACAAAACAAATAACACAAAGTTATTAACTTGACACATTATAAGGCCGTGTCCGTATCTTATTCATAAGTTTATCATAGTCATCATGCCAATCTTGACTACTTGAAGCGGCCACACTTCAAACTTATATAGGTAGGTTCTCATTACGTATAAGACATATCCCCGTGACGTGGATATAACACCAAGAGCTCTTCAACTCTTGATCTTGAGAACTTTCAAGACGACTACCTTATTCCATCACGGCACAAAGCAACGATGGGTCATATGTTGCTTTAACAAAAATCAAGAGGACTTTACCACATTGAATTCAGACACGATGTTACTCATGCGTGAATTGGGCTTTCCCAAATGATTTTACTGACATAAACCGATCTCAACTGAGGCTTTCTCAATTGAGTCTCTATTCATGGCTTTCGTAAACGAATCTGCCACATTGAACTTAGTGTTCACATAGTCAAAAGTTATGACCCCGTTAATGATAAGTCCTTGCACAAGGCTATGCCTAAGAGCAATATGACGAGACTTACCATTATATACTTGACTATACGCTCTACCTAAAGCCGTCATGCAATCCGCATGGATTGCCACCGGTGAAATAGGCTTAGGCAACAAAGGTATCTCAAACATGAGATTCCTCAACCACTCTAGCTAAAGCGATAAACTCAGCTGACATCGTAGAGTCGGCTATACATGTTTGTTTCTTAGAAGACCAAGAAATGGCACCTCCCCCATAAACAAACACCCATCCACTTGTAGAAGAGTTATCCTCTTCATTAGTGATCCAACTAGCGTCAGAATAACCTTCTAGAATAGGAGGTTCTCCGCTATACGTAATACCAAAATCCTTGGTACGCAACAAGTATCTTAATACTCTCCTTATCGCCATCCAATGATGGGGACCTGGGTTACTAGTAAATCTACTAAGTTTACCCACCGCAAATGCTATGTCAGGCCTTGTACTAGTCATAGCATACATCAAAGATCCTATGACCTTTGAATACTCCAATTGTGAAATTGGTTGACCAGTATGTTTAGTAAATTTCATACCTGGTTCCATGGGAGTAGAGACCGGCGCTTTATCAAGCATATTAAACCGCTTAAGTATCTTCTCAACATAGTGAGCCTGACTTAGCTTAATACGGTTCCCTTTCCTTATGATCTTAATGCCTAAGATCACATCAGCCTCCCCCATATCCTTCATCTGAAAGGATCTAGACAAAAAGTCTTTTGTCTCTTGAACTTGTGCTTTACAAGTTCCAAAGATAAGCATGTCATCAACGTATAGGCAAATGATAACGCCATTACCATGGCTATCAAACTTGCTATACACACACTTATCGGCTTGATTCAACTTGAATCCAAAGGACAATATAGTTTCATCAAATTTTTGATGCCACTGTTTAGGTGCTTGTTTAAGTCCATACAAAGACTTGACAAGTTTACACACCTTTTGTTCTTGTCCTTTCAAAACAAACCCTTCGGGTTGTTTCATATAAACTTCTTCATCTAATTCCCCATACAGAAATGCGGTTTTAACATCCATTTGATGTATTTCTAGATGATAGACCGTAGCTAACGCTACCAATAACCGAATAGTGGTTATTCTTGCAACCGGTGCATATGTATCGAAATGATCGATACCGTTCTTTTGTCTAAAGCCTTGAGCCACTAAACGGGCTTTGAATTTATCAATAGTACCGTCGATTTTCATTTTCTTTCTGAAAATCCACTTGCAACCGATTCGTTTACAAGTCGAAGGAAGATCCACTAACACCCAAGTGTTATTTCCCATGATGGATTGCATCTCATCATCGATAGCCTCTTTCCAAAAGGCGCTATCATGTGATGCCATAGCATCGCTATAAGTCAATGGGTCACCTTCCACATTATATAAATATGGAACACTAGAAGATACTTCACTTCTATCACCTTCAACCAAGTATACTTGGAAATCCGGTCCAAAGCTCTTCGCTTTCCGTTGTCTCTTACTCCGTTTAGGAATAGGATCAACTAAATCAAGTTCATCTATTTGTTGACTTTCATCAACATCTAGAAGTGAACTTTGTTGACTATCATCAACATTTTTATTGGTACAACTTTGTAGATGTCTTTGTCTACTCAATGATGAGAATCTATTTTCATCAAAAATGGCATCTCTTGACTCTATAATCGAATGAATCGATATATAGTCATTTTGTTCTATAACATAGAACCTATAGGTTTTGCTATGAATAGCATAGCCTATAAAGATGCACTCAAGCCCACGTTCACCGAGCTTCTTTTTCTTGTTGCCGGGCACTCTTACTATGGCCCTACAACCCCAAACCTTAAGATAACTTAAGTTTGGTTTCTTTTTGTACCAAAGTTCATAAGGAGTTTCCTTATTCGTTCTCATTGGAACTCGGTTAAGAATGTGACAAGCCGTCAACATTGCTTCACCCCAAAATCCATCACTCAAACTCGAGTAAGATAACATGGAATTAACCATCTCTTGTAGAGTACGGTTTTTCCTCTCCGCCACACCATTAGATTGTGCATAACCGGCGGTAGTTTCATGAATTATACCCATTGAATTAAAGTAAAGCGGATCATAATATTCACCTCCTTTATCGGTTCTTAATCTTTTAAGTTTACTACCAATTTGTATTTCTACTTCTTGTTTGTAAATCTTAAAATGTTCAAGAGCCTCATCTTTTGAATGCAAAAGATAACATAACAAAACTTTGAGAAATCATCAATAAAAGTTATGACATACTTTTTGTTTCCCAAAGACGGTGTACTATGAAAATCACAAAGATCACTATGGATTAATTCCAAAATTTCGGTTTTTCTTTCAACACTTTTAAAAGGTGTTCTAGTGATCTTATTTAACATGCACGTTTTGCAATTTTTAGACATTTTATTGCACATAGGTATGAGTTCATGTTTAGACATAAAAGAAATTTTATCAAAATTTACATGTCCTAGTCTAACATGCCACAAATAATGCAAATCATCATTATTATTATCAACCAAAACATTAAATATAGAGTTTTTATTTAAATCTAAAGACAATTTAAATAAACTATTACATAGATAAGCACGCCCAATAAACAAATTATTCTTTGAGATAATACACCTATCGGCTTCAAACACTAGTTTGTAGCCTAATCGATTCAAAATAGGACCCGAGACTAAGTTTCTACCTATTTCGGGTGTGTAATACACATCTCTTAAAACTAAAAGATTCCCCGAAGTAAACAACAATTCAACTTGTCCTTTGCCTTGGACCTTGATAGGTGCATTGTTTCCCATGTAGAGATGCTCCCCATCAACAACCTTGTTAAAGGTTTTGAACCATTGTGTAGAATTACAAACATGTCTCGATGCCCCCGAATCGATCCACCAAGCCAAGGTATCATCCTGCAAAGCACTAATATTAGTATTCATAGTAGAAAAACTCATATTAGAATTTTCATCAAAATATGCAAGATTACCTTGTGTGGGTGGTCCCTTGCTAGTAGAAGCTTGACCATTCCCCTTGGCTTTCTTTTGCTTGTTCTTTAGAACGAAGCAATTCTTCCTTCGGTGCCCGGGCTTTCCACATTCCCAACATACCTTGTCGGCATTGGGATTAGTAGCTTTCCCCTTGGAAGAGTCATTCCTCTTCCTCTTATCTCCGGGACGGGATTGTGGTTTCCCTTCCCCAACCATGTTAATAGTAGGTACATTAGGATTATCATCCTTCCGGTTCTCATGAACCCGAATGCTAGACTCGACAATTATGTGTTGTCCAAGGTCGGAGAGTGTAATCTCCTCCCTTTTATGCTTAAGAGCATGTCTAACATCCCTCCAAGAAGGAGGCAATTTGTCTATTATGCTTGAAACAAGAAATACTTCATCAATTTCAATTTTATGTAGTTTAAGATTAGCATGCATTCTTTGCAACTCATGAAATTGATCAATAATTGGGCGATCTTCTACCATTTTGTACGAATTGAAATTACTTACTAGGAATTTCTTGGAGCTAGCATCCTCCGCCATGTACTTATTTTCCAATGCATCCCATAATTCCTTTGCGGACTCATGGTATTGGCAGATATCGAACAAAGCATCTTGCATTCCATTAAGTATATGCCCCCGGCAAATGAAGTCATCATTCTCCCATTTAGACCTCTTTCGATTTTGTTCAAGAATTTCCGTTTCCGGAATCACCGTTTCCGGATCATCCGACTTAGCAACCTCCGGTTTGGGTGAGCTTATGACATAAGCCACATTGAGAGTAGTGAGCATGAACATCATCTTCTTTTGCCAACGTCTAAAGTCGACGCCGACAAACTTTTCTAACTTGGCAAAGTTAGAGGTGAAATCTTTCATTGATGCCATCGATGAAAGGAACTTATCACAAAAGATTATTACGATGTATATAATTACAATACAAATTACAACTCGGGAATTTGTATAAACCCCTTTGTTTGATGACAAAAAATAACCTTACAAGATGATTACAATGTAACAAGTAAAGTGAAGATAATTGTGTAACGATGAACGTTACCCGGAAACTTGATACAAACCGAAGGCGTGTGCTCACTATCCTTTTGTGATATTTCCCCCACAAAGGTACTTGGGTTGTTGTTTGGAAATTCACAACGAGATACAATCGATTACAACACAACCTTAGTACTTAGGTTGTATTATGAAATAACAAAGTGTTTTGAGAAACTATAAGTTGTGGAAATGCACTAACAAAAATTAATTACTCTTTTGTATGCAAAGAACAAATGAGAAAGACTTAAGAAAAAGAATTCAGAGATTTCAAGTGAATGGTGCAAGAACACAAACACCCAAGGACCTCTATTTATACTAATAGAGGAGCCTTTGCCTTAATCACCCAATTGATTATGATTCAATGCAATCATAATCACCTAAATCAATATTGCTAATGAATTAGCATTACTCCCCTCCATAATCTCAGAGATTATGAGAATTAAGAAGGAATCCAAGGCATTAAACACAAGAAAACGGGAAGAAAAAGCAACGGTCACATGAAAAGGCTGACCGCCGAGTCGGCGACGAGCCCCTGGGAGGGAGCGCCGACTCGGCGCTTATTCACTGACCAAAACCCATTCTTCCAGTAGCCTAGCGCCGAGTCGGCGACTAGGCTACATGAAGGAGCGCCGACTCGGCGCCAACCTTTTGACCAAATCCTTTGTTTCCAATGACCTTGCGCCGAGTCGGCGACGAGGCCACATGAAGGTGCGCCGACTCGGCGCCGACCCTCTGACTTGGTCCCCTTGTTTTCTTGTGTTCTATTTTGGACCACGTAAATTAATACGTATATTGTCCCACTATTTATAATAGCTTTAATCGATATATTACGGACTTATAAACTGTCCCACTACCTTAGTAGTACTTTGGTGATTAAATATTCAGGATTATTATATTATTGTACACTAAATGTTCAACACAAACACCCAATTAAAACATAGTACTTGTGTCCTTTACCATTATCATAATGCTTAAGGTCTAATAATCTTAATTAGTTATTTAACCTTTAAGACCAAATTCTTCTACTCATTAATTGTCATCTAATCATATGACTAATTAACCCAAGACTCAAGTCACACTTCTTTCAGTTATATTCACGCTCAAATATGAGTTCCTAACTCTAACTTACGCTCTAACTATGAATCAAAATTATAGGGTCAATGCCAAAACCAACTCTGCAATCCAATTTATAAACTACATTCATAACTAAACTTGACATACTAAACCCTTATTCCCTTCGAGATAATCAATTCCCAATTCAAACTCGTGTTCTCATTCCCATGCATAAAATAATCGACATACTAACGTATATTTTCTTTTATAGTTCGTACTCAACTCCATATTCAATATCATGTCATCAAATTACACAATTGTATTATAACGCATACTTAATTACTCCGTCAAAATATACATGTTAAACGCATACAATATATTATTTTCGTACTCCAATTCATTTTTACATCCACTCCCTAGGAAAGACGCCCAACTTTCTACTACATACATAATCAACTTAATGAATATCAAATCATATTCAAACATATGTTTATACTCTTAGCTAAAACTCATGTTATCAAGTATCACTTCTCACCCTAATTTGTATTCATATAATCCATTTATATAATCTCAATGTCATCTTTATATACCTAATCAATATATCAACTACACCTCTCCTTTTCGACGCCTTTCATATCTAACACATAACATAAGCAAATATCTTTCTAAGTTCACACTCAAGTTCCACTTTTAATTTCATATATAGTTTATCCATATCAAGATCATGTTCCCAACTCCAACTCATATACATATTAAATACGTCGATGGAATTCACCCCATAATATGGCTTAATAATGCTAATACCAATATGCCCCAATTCATAATAATAATTGGAATGCCAAAATCCTCATTTACAACTAAGTCAATTTAACACAAGGAAATAATATCCAATATCAGTATACCCAAAACTTGAATTCTAATTCAGCACAATCTCATAAACAACTAAGTAAACTTCTTTCCTCAAATATCAATTCTCCTCTTTAGAGATTCAATTTACCAATTGCTAACTTAATAATCAGTTAGAACCCAATAATTATACATAAACCTAATTTTATAATTTCCACAAAATTTAAATATAAAACATAAAATTTCACTTATTAAAGATTTAAACCAAGCAATTCAATTTGTTTGAGTGGGAGTGTACCTTGAAATTGGAGGAAAGATTTATGGAGTAGATGAAAAAGATGTCAAGGAACCATCTCAACCAAAAACTTAAGCTGATGGTTGAGACTCCAGAATATGTTTTATACTCTAACACGCCCCCTCACACGAGAGCCCTTTGGGCTAGAAGTGTGGATGCAACACAGACCCTCCTCATACCTGGTGCTAAATATTCCACTTAAATGAGGGGTGGTTGAGATTCAAACCCGTGACCTCTTGTCAAGTTGGCTTCTGATACCATGTCAAGGAACCATCTCAACTAAAAGCTTAAGCTGATGGTTGAGGCTCCAGAATATGTTTTATACTCTAACAAAAGATCTCTACAATCTTTAGACAACATGGCTGACCGGCGGCTGCCTTGGCGATGGTGAATGGGCGTCGCAGGCGGTGGTTGTACTGTGGGGGCATCTTTCGTGGGAAGCTTGGTTGTGGAGTTTACTTAAGGAAGAAGATGAAAGAAATTGGGTTTCTATAGTTTAGAAGATTATGATGGCAAAGGATTGAGTTCAAGAGTCACTTTATGCGAAGGTTTCTTTATGTCCCACGTAAGAAACATCAAAAAGATTAATTTATATATTTATTTATTATTATTATTTTTTAAAATCCTTATCTCATCATCTTCATTATTAGTATTGTCTACTAATATTATATCTACTACTACTACTTTTATACAAAGGAGAAAGGATAAACTGAGAATTGACTTTAATACTTAAAGAATACTACTTTATTGATTCTTTAGTTAAAACTTAATTTTATTTTATATAATATGAGCTTTATTTTATTTTTCACTAATTTTTTATTAAGGTCATCTCATACAAGACTAACTGTTTACTTTTTTGTTGTTTACCTTCATAGCTCTATCAATAAAGACTATGGCTTCACCAAAATATTTTTAACTAATAATCATTCATTTAATCTAATATTAAAATATCAAACAAAATCCAAAAAAAAAATTCATTGGTTAATATTATTACTTAACGATTATAATCTTAATTTAAAATAGTAATCAAGGATGTTAAATTTGTAAGTGTTACAAGAATTGGCCCTTGGAACACCTGAGTATCAGGTATTCTGCATCTTGTCTAAGAGTTGGTCAGTAATATCCACTTCTATGTACTTTGGTAACCACAGTTCGAATTCATTGATGAATTCAACATCCTCCTTCATGAATTTCCCGTAGAATATAGTTGCCCTCTTCCGGGGTAACACACTTTAGGAGTGGATGTGTATAGGATTTTTTGTATAGCATGCCATCCAGGTATTCGAACCACTTTCTCTTCTTCTAGAGAAGTCGTGCCTCATTTTCATCTTCTGGGAGGATCTGATGCTCAAGGTATTTGATTAGAGGTTCCATCCAAGTCTCTGATCTATTTACCATGTTTACCATGACGTTGATGTTGGATTAAGGAGGACCTCCCATACAATGTCACGGGCATTGGATGATTCCGCGAAACTGGCCAACCATGCCAAAAAGTCTGGCTAGGCATTATCGGATCTAGGTACATGTGTTAATGAGAATTTACCAAACTTTCCCACTAACTCCTATACCTTTGTCAGGTACATTTTCATACTGTCATGTTTGGCTTCGAACTCTCCTTTTACCTGTCCCACGATCAGCTAGGAGTCAGAAAATGCAAGTAAAGTTTTTGTCCCTGCTTCATAGCAAATGGTGAGCCCCAGGATTAAGGCTTCATATTCGGCTTCATTGTTGGAGGCAGCAAATTCAAACCTTACTGCCCTTTCCATTCTAACTCCAGCAGATGAGATGATGAGTCTCCCAGCGCCACTAGCAACCTTGATAGATGATTTGTCTACGTACAGCTCCATTCTTGGTTTGGATCACAGGTTGTCGGCCCCGTGCTTTCGGCAATGAAGTCAGCAAAAGCTTAGGCTTTGATAGAAGTGCGAGGTTCATATTCTATCCCATAGTCTACTAGTTGATTGGCCAAACCGGAGATGCGGCTTGTAACCCGGTTTGATATCAAGTTTGTGGCATATTACTTCTGGCGGTATCCCGGGTATTTCCTCCATAGTAAAAGCAAAGATGTCACGGAACTCAGCGATGAGTGCCAAGACATTGTGTCTCACTGCTTTTGACAGGGCCTTTTCGATTTTGATCTTTTTTCCTTCAAACATTTCTACTTCTTCATATTATTTCATAGGTTTAGGTTTTTCTGGGACATTGAGGTTGTCCAAGTAAACACTCATGACTGACTGATGTTCCTCTTCCCTCTTCCTTTTAGGGATACTCCAGGAGCACTGTCATTCTTCAGACAATTGATAAGGCATTGACGAGCTGCCTTCTGCTCCCCTCGAAGGATTCCAACTTTTCCATTGTCCTGTTCGAACTGCAACAGGAGTTGATGTGGTGAGATAATTGCTTTGATCTTATTGATGAGAGGTAGTCCCATGATTGCATTGTAGGGGAAATTGAGGTCAACGATTGTGAATCCAGTAGGCAGTATTCTAGAGTTATCTTTTTCGCCTACTCGTACTGGAAATGTGATAGTACTAAGAGGTAGGGGTGAGCATAATCTGATATCCAATCCGAAACATGCAGTCGGATTGGATATCCGAAAACTGATATATCTGATATCCGATTCGATCCGACTCAGATATACGATATCCGTAGAGGTGTTCATTCGGGTTGATTTCGGGTCAAGTGTTTCGGGTCGGTTCAAAATCGGGTTTTATGTGCACATTGGTTTTTACATAATTGTAGATCCATTTTTAAGTCGGGTCAAATTGGGTTCGGTTATAAAGTCGGGTGTCTATCGGATCATCGGGTCTGTTTTGAACACCTCTAGATATCCGATATCCGATAATATTCGAATCGGATATTTGAGATATCCAATATCCGATGCCTATGAAAAAAAGTTGAAAAATTCCAGTTGGATATTCGAAATATATGATATCCGATATCCGAATTTAGTCAAAATAATTTATTTATAAAAATATAATTTTATTCTTATGAATAATGGATATTCGAAACTAATTATAATATGAGGATATCCGATATCCAATATTCGACTATCCGAATAAATTTTGGATATCCGATATCCGACAATTCAAAAAAATATCAAATATTCGAATCTACAGACATTGATATCCGAATTTGTATCCAAATTGTAATTTCAAATCGGATATCCTGAAAATCGAACCGAATATCAGATCGAATCATCGGATAATCGAATCATCAGATAGTTTTGCTCAGCCCTTCCAAGAGGTATCACTTGGTTGCCTCCGAAGCCAATGAGGGGCTTATCAATGGGTTGCAAGTGTTTCTCCTCAAACTTCTTCTGCCTTAAGCAGTCCATGGTGATGAGATCTGTTGTGCTGCCAGTATCCACTCGAATTCGCTTAACCTTCATTTGGCCAATTTTGATTGTTATTACCAGGGGATCAATGTGGGGCTGTTGTAGCGGTTGTGATATAGTGGCATCAAACTTCATCACGGGGCCTTTAGCGAGTGCCTTTGGAGGACCTTTTAGCAAGGTATGAACGCTATATTTTGCTGCTCTGATTGTGGGATATTCTTCATTAAAGCCGCCTACAATCATGTTGATGACTCCCCGAGTATCAGCATAAGTTTCTTTCCTTTCTTCCTCCTTACGAAGCTTGGGCCTCAAGCGGTATGACCTTTCATTGCTGTTGCGGGAGGAGTAGTCTCTTCTAGGGATGGTCATGGGTTCAAGACCCTGTTGGACCCGCCCCAGACCCGCCCCTTTTTTAAGGGTCTGGGTCTTTTTTCTTAAGACCCATCGGATTCAGGTTGGATCTGGATCTAAAAAATAATTGGCGGGTTCGGGTCCAGGTCCAATATCCGGACTAGGGATGGTCACGGGTCCAGGACCCTGTTGGACCCGCCCCAAACCCGCCCCTTTTTTAAGGGTCTGGGTCTTATTTTTTGAGATCCATCGGATCCGGGTCGGATCTGGATCTAAAAAATAATTGGCGGGTCCGGGTGAGACAGCCCCTATTTTAACAGCTTAATTAATAGTAATTAATTAAGTTAATTAGGGTTATTAAATTTTGAGTATGTTATTTTATTGGGACTCAAAATAATATTTTATTAATTGAAGATATCAGTCGTATTAGATTTGGAACAAAGTAATTAAGTTATACGATGGAAAATTGAGATTGTATGGGTGTATGTAAAAGGAGGCTAAACACTCGTGAGATCACACATTATCTAAAGATATACAAACGGTAAAGTAGATAAAATTGTAACACGGGACAAAGAGGTGCCACGTGGCTCACATGTGTGATGACACGTGTGACACATGTCAAAAGGTGGGATGCCTTATGTGGCTTCCTAGCCACCTCATGTGTGCTTAATTTCTTATAAAACAACCTCTTGGCCGTGGGTTTTTGGGAAGCAATTCATGAGCAAATTTCTGTCCATTTATATTTTCCTGTTTTCGAGATACTTAGAGTCATTTCTGGATTTTGGTGTCTTCATGAGATTTGTAGAGCTTCGAGTCGCGATCGCGTAGGTACTTGAATCGCCTCTATACGAGTTCGTATGAGGAAGTTATGACCAAAATACTAACAGGTGTTCCGATATGGTACTAATACGGGATTTTTAATGTGAGAGTAGATGTTATGAAACAAATTGGGTATTCTATAAATTTAGTGTTTAAGGTTATTTATTGGGTATTTGAGATCAATGTATGGTTATCATTCTTTGTTTAATGATTGGTATTGTTGACTTATGATTCTTATTTGATTAATAAGGATGTTGGTTCAAGTATAAATTTGGAAACATAAGTATCGATGGCCGTTGGGTAATAGATTAGATAATATTATTTGATTATGATATAATTTGGGTATTTGAGATTTATGATTGGTGTAAATTTGGTTAAACACCATTAATGGTAACTCAAGCTTAGCTTTTACATGATGATTGATGATGAATTGATTGATATTGTAATTATCGACTGCTATCCATGACATAGGAAGGTAATCCTACAAACACTGTTATCTTTTAAATTTAATTTAATTATTTCAAAGTTCAAGTTATGTTTTATAAGGTGTGATATTACTGCTATTTATATTTGAGCGAAATCGTATGTTTTTGGTGTTCGAAACTTTGAAATTTGACTTTATTTGACCTGTCTTTTAATCTTTGATCAAAATTATGTTTCGTATGTTCATAGCTTGATAAATATGAGCTTTTAAATATTGTTCTATGAAAATAAGTTATGATTATTGATTTAAAAGAAAAACAATTGATTTATTGATTCGTTTTATATTGAAATGTTCGACATTGAAACATGTTCGTTTTTGGGAATTGGCAACGGATATTTATATCCGGATTATTATGAAATCCTATAGCTTGATAATAGGTAATGGTTATTCGGATCGGTCTCGAGCCCCCGGTCCCGTTTCGTTCTTGCAAGAACCGTATTTCGGTGATGACGATCACCCGTATTCTCAGGATTTAGATCAAGCCTACTTCCTGACGGTCCATATATTCCCACGTTTTAAAGTGTTGTTATATTATTGTTTTTACATGAGTTTTGAATAAATACGTTTAATATATAAAGTTTTGTTTGTTTCGCAAATGAATTCTTATGTTTCATTTGTCGTATTTTGAGTTCGCTATTTACTTAAAAAGTAATAGCCGTATTTTGACTTTCGCTATTAACTTGTAAAGTTATAGCCGTGTTTTGATTCGCTATGAACTAAAAGTTCTTAGCCGTATTTATGTCGATACCAAACAGTCTTTTAAAAGAGTTTGGATTTTGATAAATTAATATTTCATAAGGAGATACCAAATGAGCAAAATATTGAATTGGAAATGTTTGTTAAATGACTTGTATATAAATGTAATAGTTTGTTAGATTACTCAACAATTCAATTGTTGACAGTCTTTGATGGGGCCTATCCCTTACGGGGGATAGATCCATTTTCAGGTTGGATCAGATGTGGAGAGATGTCTACATGTGTTATGTGATACGTGCGAGGCGATGACTTCTTTCTGAAACACATTTTGTAAATTAAATTGTAATATTTTATAACGTTTTGTAAATAGTATTCACTTATTTAATGTAAAAGTTTTAAATACTCTGATATTAGTTGTTGTGGCTATCGAGCCACAGGTCGGATTCAGCCCAGACTTTTATAAGTCTTCCGCTGTGCTTTGTAGACAGTATTATAATATTGTTTACGCCGGTTTGGGCTGTTTCAATTGGTATCAGAGCCTAGTTGTTTCTGGAGTACTCGAATCTTCATATTCGAGTACAAAATTTTTGAAAAATGAGTTTCGAAAATCCGAGAGAGCGTGGTAGTTTAGTTTTAGGGTGTAACTTCTAAGAATCGGATGATATTAATGTGACTTTGTATTATTTGTGTGATGTGTAACATGCTTAGATGTTAAAGAATTCTTGAAGTTTCCTTACGTATTGTGAATTCTCTTTTAGTAAGTGTCATGTCGAAGGCCAAGAATTATGTCCAGATATTAATTTGGGGCTTCGAATTTCAGTGAAAGGAGTTTCAAAGGATATATTAAAGTTAAGTTGGAAGAGTTTTTCGTTTGATGCTTGATTTGTGGATCTAATTGATTCTATATGAAATTTTGTGTGATTTCTCATATGTCATGAAAAATAAAAATGTTTTTAAAGTGCTTAAAATTTCAACTTGAAATATGTATACATTCGAGTAAAGTATTTTGAAATTATAAAATAAAAAAAAAATATTATATATACCCGAATAACTGACATGAGGAGTTGAAGACCAAACTTATTGAGAATTGCGATGATGTTACGCAAGAATGATTCGATGCAAAGAGTTTGAGAATATTGGAAGTTACGAGTTAATTGTGTCTAAAGATTAGAAAATCAATCAAGGAGTAAAGAATTAGAAAAGTATTTGTGACATGTTTAATTTAATGATATTTGGATGAGAATTTCAATTAAGAGAAGTTGCGAAAAAGAAACAATGGTTGATATGAATAGGAATGTCGTAAAGTTTATATTGTGGTAACTGGTAACCCTATTGAGTGTTGTTTACGTATTGAAGTAAATGTAAAGTTATGACGGAGAATATTCTAAGTGATTTATAGTATTCAAAGGATAACTTTGAGAAATTAAAAGTCTGAATGATTCAAATTACGTCAAGCCTTATTTATGGTTAATGTGAGTTGAAGTTCATAAGTCAAATAAGAATCGAATAAAAGTTATGAGAGCCTTGTATTACATGTATGGAGAAATTTGAAGATAAATTGTACTTATGAAAAATGAATATTTGATTAGAAACTAATTATATTGATGTTAATTGTATTGAGGTGACCGAAAAGCTTATAATTAGGGAAATACAATTGTTTGTTTGAACCATGATTGGATGCGATATTAAAGGATAAAAGTTGAACGGACTAAGTTGTGTAAAATTGTATTAATGGTGAGTCGGATGTTCGGATTTAAAGGTTAAGAGTTGAATGTCAAGAGTATGGAAGCTATTTGGGAAAGATGTGTTTTAAGCTTAAAGTATTGAGGGTTATGTATTAAAAGTGGATATGAACGTATTATGAGTGGAAGTTAAACGATAACGATTGAGTTATAAGTTATTAAAGATTGAAAGTCGAAAGTGATCAAGAAAATTTTCTAATTTGAGGTTCAAGTTATTTGATTATGAGATATAAAATGTATGCTTTAAAGGGATAATTTCGAAGAATATCGAGGGTTAAAAGAATTTCCAAGTAATGTTTTGTTCTCATTTGGTAAAATCAAGTAAATCAGGGAATCAGATTTCAAATTGTGGATATAAAATGGTTGAATTAATTAAAACACGTAAAGGTTTGTTAAAAAGTATTTGAGTATAACGTATTAGTTTGACTAGAAAACAAATTTGATTTGAAAATAAACTATCTGTCTCTTTTCGAAGGGAAACTCTTTCAAGATTTTCGTAGATTGTCAAAACATCTTTGTTTTAAATATTTGCAAATATTGTTTTGAAGTTATGTTTATCAGTTTGCGATTTTATATGTGTACTTGTATATGTGCAAATGTGATTAGCATCATCAGTTTTGTGCAATTGGCAATTATTTTGAGTCGTGACTGAATCATAAACATCATATTTATCTTGGATGGCTGCTGAATTTCGGAATTGAGGTTTTCAGTTAAGTATTGAATGTTGAACTATTTCAGGTTTATCCTTAAGTTGGGGAGAATATGAGTTTAATATGTTTTCTGAAGTGTTAAGTAATTTCGGGGACGAAATTATTTAAGTTGGGGAGAATGAGACAGCCCCTATTTTAACAGCTTAATTAATAGTAATTAATTAAGTTAATTAGGGTTATTAAATTTTGAGTATGTTATTTTATTGGGACTCAAAATAATATTTTATTAATTGAAGATATCAGTCGTATTAGATTTGGAACAAAGTAATTAAGTTATACGATGGAAAATTGAGATTGTATGGGTGTATGTAAAAGGAGGCTAAACACTCGTGAGATCACACATTATCTAAAGATATACAAACGGTAAAGTAGATAAAATTGTAACACGGGACAAAGAGGTGCCACGTGGCTCACATGTGTGATGACACGTGTGACACATGTCAAAAGGTGGGATGCCTTATGTGGCTTCCTAGCCACCTCATGTGTGCTTAATTTCTTATAAAACAACCTCTTGGCCGTGGGTTTTTGGGAAGCAATTCATGAGCAAATTTCTGTCCATTTATATTTTCCTGTTTTCGAGATACTTAGAGTCATTTCTGGATTTTGGTGTCTTCATGAGATTTGTAGAGCTTCGAGTCGCGATCGCGTAGGTACTTGAATCGCCTCTATACGAGTTCGTATGAGGAAGTTATGACCAAAATACTAACAGGTGTTCCGATATGGTACTAATACGGGATTTTTAATGTGAGAGTAGATGTTATGAAACAAATTGGGTATTCTATAAATTTAGTGTTTAAGGTTATTTATTGGGTATTTGAGATCAATGTATGGTTATCATTCTTTGTTTAATGATTGGTATTGTTGACTTATGATTCTTATTTGATTAATAAGGATGTTGGTTCAAGTATAAATTTGGAAACATAAGTATCGATGGCCGTTGGGTAATAGATTAGATAATATTATTTGATTATGATATAATTTGGGTATTTGAGATTTATGATTGGTGTAAATTTGGTTAAACACCATTAATGGTAACTCAAGCTTAGCTTTTACATGATGATTGATGATGAATTGATTGATATTGTAATTATCGACTGCTATCCATGACATAGGAAGGTAATCCTACAAACACTGTTATCTTTTAAATTTAATTTAATTATTTCAAAGTTCAAGTTATGTTTTATAAGGTGTGATATTACTGCTATTTATATTTGAGCGAAATCGTATGTTTTTGGTGTTCGAAACTTTGAAATTTGACTTTATTTGACCTGTCTTTTAATCTTTGATCAAAATTATGTTTCGTATGTTCATAGCTTGATAAATATGAGCTTTTAAATATTGTTCTATGAAAATAAGTTATGATTATTGATTTAAAAGAAAAACAATTGATTTATTGATTCGTTTTATATTGAAATGTTCGACATTGAAACATGTTCGTTTTTGGGAATTGGCAACGGATATTTATATCCGGATTATTATGAAATCCTATAGCTTGATAATAGGTAATGGTTATTCGGATCGGTCTCGAGCCCCCGGTCCCGTTTCGTTCTTGCAAGAACCGTATTTCGGTGATGACGATCACCCGTATTCTCAGGATTTAGATCAAGCCTACTTCCTGACGGTCCATATATTCCCACGTTTTAAAGTGTTGTTATATTATTGTTTTTACATGAGTTTTGAATAAATACGTTTAATATATAAAGTTTTGTTTGTTTCGCAAATGAATTCTTATGTTTCATTTGTCGTATTTTGAGTTCGCTATTTACTTAAAAAGTAATAGCCGTATTTTGACTTTCGCTATTAACTTGTAAAGTTATAGCCGTGTTTTGATTCGCTATGAACTAAAAGTTCTTAGCCGTATTTATGTCGATACCAAACAGTCTTTTAAAAGAGTTTGGATTTTGATAAATTAATATTTCATAAGGAGATACCAAATGAGCAAAATATTGAATTGGAAATGTTTGTTAAATGACTTGTATATAAATGTAATAGTTTGTTAGATTACTCAACAATTCAATTGTTGACAGTCTTTGATGGGGCCTATCCCTTACGGGGGATAGATCCATTTTCAGGTTGGATCAGATGTGGAGAGATGTCTACATGTGTTATGTGATACGTGCGAGGCGATGACTTCTTTCTGAAACACATTTTGTAAATTAAATTGTAATATTTTATAACGTTTTGTAAATAGTATTCACTTATTTAATGTAAAAGTTTTAAATACTCTGATATTAGTTGTTGTGACTATCGAGCCACAGGTCGGATTCAGCCCAGACTTTTATAAGTCTTCCGCTGTGCTTTGTAGACAGTATTATAATATTGTTTACGTCGGTTTGGGCTGTTTCACCGGGTCCGGGTCCAATATCTGGACCCTGGACCCGCCCCTTGGACCCTTATAAATATGAAATTGTCTATTTTTATTTGTCTTTTACATATGAATTTTGCCCGCAACATTTTTTCTTTTTATATAATCATAATATATATGAATAATATATATATTACTTGCTAACCCAATTACCTTTATTTCATGGATTCGAACTAGTGTTTATAATAGAATTTAAGCGTATATGGGTAACGCTATACGAGTTTAGATGTTAAATTAGTATTAAATATTTGTAAAATACGATAATAACTATCTTACAAATATACGAAAAATATAATGACTTACAAATATTTCAAATTTGACCAATCCAAGAGACTTTTTTTAGACCCTCTAAGGACCCATTAAGGACCCTAGACCCATCAGATTCGAAGGGTCTGGGTCCGGGTCTGAAAATTTTGGACCCTTAGGGTCCAGATCCGGGTCTGGATCTCAAAAAATTAAAAGGGTCCGGGTCCGGGTTTAGTTGGACCCGCTCCAGACCCGCCCCATGACCATCCCTAATCCGGACCCTGGACCCGCCCCTTGGACCCTTGTAAATGTTTAATTTTCTATTTTTATTTGTCTTATACGTATGAATTCTACCCCCAATACTTATTTTTTTCATATAATCATAATATATATTAATAAATTATATGCTACTTGCTAAGTGCTAACACAATTATCCTTATTTTATGGACTCAAACTAGTGTTTATAATAGAATTTAAGCGTATATGGGTAACGCTATGCGAGTTTAGATGTTAAATTAGCATTAAATATTTGTAAAATACGATAATAACTCTCTTACAAATATACGAAAAATATAATGACTTACAAATGTTTCAAATTTGACAAATCAAAGAGACTTGTTTTTAGACCCACTAAGGACCCATTAAGGACCCTAGACCCATCAGATTCGGAGGGTCTGGGTCCGGGTCAGAAAATTTTAGACCCTTAGGGTCCGGATCCGAGTCTGGATCTCAAAAAATTAAAAGGGTCCGGGTCCGGGTCTGTTTGGACCCGCTCCAGACCCACCCCATGACCATCCCTAGTCTCTTCTCAAGAACCTTCCCAACTTCCCTTCCTCTTCCATTTGATGCAATATGCTTTTGAGTTCCCTACACTCCTCCAGATCTGTAACCTCCAAGACGGCCTCTTGAAATTTCTTCAAGTATGCAGCCACAGATTCCCCTTCCTGCTGTACAATACTCAGCAAGTGGGAGTTGGATTTTTCTTGCCTTTTGGAAGCGATAAAGTGATTAACAAACTTGGCTTCTAACTGCGCGAAAGTGTGAATAGTCCCCACGGACAGAGAAGTGTACCAATTAAGGGCAATGCCACTTAATGTGGTAGGGAAGAACTTACACAGCAAGGCCTGGCTTGTGCTATACAGTAGAATCAGGTTTTTATATGCCACGATGTGTTTCTCGGGGCATGTTGTTCCACTAGTGGAAAAAACCTTATAGGCTGCGGTTTTTTATCCACTATGGGCTCCGTATTTCGACCCCAGCCAATATTGTAGCAGCAAGAAATATTAGATAAGGGCTGCGGTCAAAATACGCAGCCAAAAAAAGGCTTAAGGGTTGCAGACATGGGCAAAAACCGCAGCCCTTAAGTGTTTTTTCAAAATAAAAAAAAATTCAGATCTTCATACATACCCAGAAACTACAATCAAAACGAACAATCAAAACGAACATAAAACGAAATTCCAAAATTATACCCAGAAATTTCTGAAGGACATCAAATTTGAAATATTCATCATACCCAGATCTTCATACATACCCAGAAATTACAATCAAAACGAACATAAAAAAAAAAAACAAACAATCAAAAAAAACGACATCAAGATCAAAAACATCTTCAAATCTTCAAAATTACAATAGACCAAAATGATTAATAAAGATTAATTAAAAACGAATAAAAATAGAAATTACAATGAAGATTACAAATTAGTACAAACGAATCGAAACAGAAATTACAATGAAGAAATTACAAATTAGTACAAACGAATCGAACAAATTACAAACCAAAATTCCAGATCTTTGAACGAACCGAACTAATTCCAGATCTTTGAAGCATTTGAAGGACGAAGCTTTTGAAGAACCAAAATGAAATTCCAGATCTTTGAACCAAAATGGAAGAATTAAAAGCATTTGAAGAAGGAGAAGAATGAATTAAGAAGGAAGAAGGAATTTGATTTTATTTTCAGAAATTCCAGAGAAGGAAGAATGAATTAAAAGCATTAAGAAGGAAGAAGGAATTCCAGAACCGAACAAATTTATTTTCAGAAATTGAAGGTTTGAGGCATTTGATTTTAAGTATGAATTAAGAAGGAAGAAGGAGAAGAAGGAAGAGAAGGAAGAGAAGGAAGAGAAGAGAGAGAGGCGCGAAAAACGGCCCATTTGCTAGGGTTAATTAGGGTTTCTGATGAGTTAAGAAGGAAGAGAAGAAGTAAGCTATAAGAATGAATTTAAGAGAGAGAGGCGCATGAAAAACGGCCCATTTGCTAAGGTTTCTGATTTGAAGGGTCTTTTGGGCTGCGGACCAACTAAAAAACCGCAGCCCTTTTTATTTTTTTATGTTTTAAACTATTGGCTGCGGACATCCTAATAAACCGCAGCCCTTTTGATTTTTTTTTTTAATTTTGTCTGTTGGTTGCGTACACCTTTAAACCGCAGCCAATTAGCCGCAGCCAATAGCTTTTTTTCCACTAGTGTTCCATCGAAAGAGTTCATGGTAGGGACTTTGATCTTAGCGGGGTTAGCGTTAACAAAATTTCATCTGATAAGGGGGAATTCAGCAATATTAGAGCTTCCTGAGGTCCCCCTAGGCTAACTTCCACTGGATCATCATGTTGAGGCCTGACAGGGTTTAGTGGGCGGCTAGACCCAGAAAATTGCAGCGTCTTCCTCTCTTCCCCTCTCTTGTTGGTTAGGGATTGGATACTTTAAGACCATTGGGATCTTTTTTGGTTCAGATAGTCTTTAGCATCCTGAGTTTATGGCCGTGATTCGTCGTCATGACATATGCTCAATCACTTTTGAAGTCGGGATCTCTCTCTTCGTTGCCAGTTCCTACGGCTGGATCGGGAAGCTTGAGTCTCTCTGTCATCCTGCCTTTGGGAGCTTTGAGGACGATCCACTCTCGTTCTCAAGTTTTCAATTTGTTCGGTCATATTATTCAACGCCTACTGGTTGGGGTTAGCGGCATTGGCGTTGATTACAGCACGAAGTTGTTCTGCAAAGGCGTTAGTCAGGTTTTGTGCCAGCATGTCTAGATCACGGCAAGTCACGGCCTGATTGTTAGCCTGTCCCACGGACGTGTTTGTATCTGTACTGTGCACGGTGGCAGTTTTTGTTTGAACTCTTTTGGGAGCCATGACTTTTCGTTTTAGAAGTCCCTACAGACGGCGCCAAACTGTTTCGTATATGAAACGAGGAAGTGTGAAAGGCACGTGAGATACCTGGAACGGAAGTCGTAAAGCGGCGGTAGAATCTGAAGCGAAGCGTCTTCAAGTGGTCCAAAGTCCTGCACCACAATATGCTAGCCTTGCCCGGGGGATTATCTCCGGGAAAACCCCTCCAATGCTTAAGTTAGATCGGAGAATCAAGAAAATAATGATGAACACAGAGATAGTATAGTTGTAAGAAAGTAGTGGTGGTTGATATGGTGGTGAACAACCAATGAGGGTGGAAAGTGGGAGATAACTGCTGGTGGTGGGGAGTGTAGATTTCGGAAGAGTTTCGGTGTCGTGAGGAGGGGGTAGGGCGCCAATGGCCTTGGCTGTCCCCTTTAATAACCATCAGATGGTGATTATTTCTGAATAGGCTGAAAGTGGGAGTTGGAATTGGTTACCCCAGGAAATGGTTAGTTTATCGCAGGAAGTGGGTGGTTACATGGAAATTATGGGATGGTTATGCTGATAGAAGTTGAAAAGTGTGACTTTGACTATGAGTCAAAGTCAACAAATAAGGCAAGGGTTGACTTCATGACTTTCATAACCTTGACTAAATTAACATAACTAAACATTACATTGACATTTATCGAATGTAATACTTTTGTATGTAATTAAACATATCAAATTATAGTTTAAGTATATAGAAGGAAAAGTTTATAAAAACTACCTAATCTATAGGTCTCTTTGCAAAAAGTTACCTTATGCCATGTTTGGGAATAGTGATTTCATTTGGAAGTTTGGAATTGACTCAAATTTATAGTTTGGCAAATCAAAAATATTCAAATTTGGATTTTTATCGAATTTCACAATTGTTATTAGAGTACTTAAATTTGATAATATGAGAATGAATGACTACTCAGATCTTGTCATTCTCAAATTCTTCATTTATGCTTTCATAATTGAAATTCATAATTTGAAATGAAATATGTGTTGTCAAACACTACATTATGTAATTTATTTTTGCAAAAAACTACCCAATTTAATAAATTTCTCTGCAAATGACAGTTAAGTTGACCGTTAAGTTTTAGGCTTTGACTAATTTGAGAGGTTAAGTTGTCTATGTGGAAGTATCTCATTCGTCCTCGTACTTTAAAATTAATAATTTTAAATTAAAACACATAAAATAACAAAATTAAAATTAAAAGATATTTCACGTCATTTTTACCTATCATAAGGATTTTTTTTCAAAAAACGGACGTCAAAATTACCCTAGTGGATAACTCTTTCAAAAATCCGGTCGAAACAAATACTTATTCGTCTATTTTCCGATACGTAAATTGAAATAGATATTTGACGTCATTTTACCCATCATAACGATTTTTTTCAAAAAACTGACTTTGCGATTATCCTTATGGGATAACTCTTTCGAAAATCAGGTCGAAACAAGTACTTATACGCCTGTTGCCCGACACATAAACCGAAAAAAGAAATCTAACATCATTTTTACCCTTCATAACGATGATTTTTCAAAAAATGTACGTCGCAATTACCCTTATGGTTGATCGCGAATATGCTGCTTCAAAAAATTAAATAGGTGAAAAAAAACTTGTTTCGACCAGATTTTCAAAAAAGTTATCCCATAAGGACAATCGCAACATCCGTTTTTGAAAAAAAATCATTATAATGAGTAAAAATGACATTAAATATTTTTTTCAGTTTATGTATCAAAAAATAGACAAATAAGTACTTGTTTCGACCAGATTTTCGAAAGAGTTACCCCATAAGGGTAATCAAAACATCCGCTTTTAGAAAAACATCGTCATGATGGGCAAAAATGATGTAAAGTATCTTTTATTTTTATTTTGTTAATTTATGTGTTTTAATTAAATTATTTAAAGCCAATGATTAATGAGATATTGTCACATAAACAACTTGACACCTCAAATTGGTCAAACCCTCAAACGTAACGGCCAACAAACGTTTTCCGTTAAGTGGTAGTCATTTGCAGAGAAATATGTTAGAATAGGTAGTTTTTTTGCTTACATAAGGTAGATTTTTGCAAATAGACTTATAGATAATTAGGGTAGTTTCTTATAATTTTATACTCCTTCCGTTTTTAAATGTTTTGCTCATATACTTTTTGCACAGTTTTCAAAGTAAATTTTGAACCTTAATATATCTAAATACGCATCATAAAAAATTGTAAAATTATGTAACAAAATATATAAATTAAGACAAATCTAACGAGATCTTAAATGAATATATTTTATCATCAATATATGTTTTAAAAATCTTAATCAAATTTCTCTCTTCAAAATAGAATATTCTAAATAAGAATAACAATAGAAAACAGAGGGAGTAATAAACTACTTCTATATAAATACTTTACCTAATTTATCTCCAATTTAAAAAAATTAAATACTATATTAGGTAAATATTGTCATTTAATTAATTATCATCCACCAAAATATTTCATTTGTCAAAACTTCTTAAAAATTTTGGGGTAATGTTTATCCTTTTTCAATATTTTATTAGTATGTATAATTATCATACATTATATCATCGAATCATACAATCATACAATACTATAAAAGTCTTGAAAAATTCCAAGTATCATCATTTACAGAGGTATGACAATATTTTTCAAATTTAGAATCTAATAATTTTTGTTTAAGTTTGAAGCTAAATCAGGTAAAGTATTGTATGATATCATATCATATCATACCATACAATACTATAAAAGTCTTAAAAAAATTTCAAGTGTCATCATTAAAAAAGGGTATGACAATATTTTTCAAGTTCAGAATCCAATATTTTTTGTTTAAGTTTGAAGCTAAATCAGGTAAAGTATTTGCATGATATACTATAGTAACTCTATTAAGTTAACTTAGAATTTAATATATTCAATAGAATGAGAAAAAAAGTTATGTATCAGGTAAATCATATCATATCATACAATATTATAAAAATTTTGGAAAATTCCAAGTGTCATACTTTAAAGAGGTATGACAATATTTTTTAGATTTGGAATTTAATATTTTTTGTTTAAATTTGAAGCTATCATATCATCATATCATACAATACTATAAAAGTTTTGGAAAATTCCAAGTGTCATACTTTAAAGAGGTATGACAATATTTTTTAAAAGTTTTGGAAAATTCTAAGTGTCATATCATGATATCATATCATATCATACCATACAATACTATAAAAGTCTTAAAAAAATTCCAAGTGTCATCATTAAAAAAGGGTATGACAATATTTTTCAAGTTCAGAATCCAATATTTTTTGTTTAAGTTTGAAGCTAAATCAGATAAAGTATTTTTATGATATACTATAGTAACTCTATTTAGCTAACTTAGAATTTAATATGTTCAATAGAATGAAAAAAAGTTATGTATTAGGTAAATCATACAATCATACAATACTATAAAAGTTTTGGAAAATTCCAAATGTCATCATTAAAAGAGGTATGACAATTTTTTTAAAAATTTAGAATCTAATATTTTTTGTTTAAGTTTGAAGCTAAATCAGATAAATTATTTGTATGATATACTAAATTACTCCCTCTGTCCCATTGAAATTGCATCATTTTCCATTTTGGTCCGTCCCACTTGATTTGCAACATTTCTATTTTTGGATAATGGCCCACCACTTTCTTTTAATCTCATACATACATTTTAACTCTCTTTTAATTTCATCCACACAATTCATTCTCTCTCTTCATTTATTACCACTTTCTTAATATTTACCCATTTTCTCTTTGATGCAAATCAAAGAGGACGGAGGGAGTAACTCTATTTAGTTAACTTAGAATTTAATATGTTCAATAGGATGAAAAAAGTTATGTATCAGGTAAATCATATCATATCATATCATACATCATATCATATCATATCATACAATACTATAAAAGTCTTGGAAAATTCCAAGTGTCATCATTTAAAGAGGTATGGCAATATTTTTCAAATTTAGAATCTAATATTTTTTGTTTAAGTTTGAAGCTAAATCAGGTAAAATATTTGTAGGATATATTATAGTAACTCTATTTAGTTAACTTAGAATTTAATATGTTTAGTAGAATGAAAAAATCATACATTACTATAAAAGTCTTGGAAAATTCCAAGTGTCATCATTTAAAGAGGTATGACAATATTTTTCAAATATCATACAATCATACAATACTATAAAAGTCTTGGAAAATTCCAAGTGTCATCAAATTTAGAATCTAATATTTATTGTTTAAGTTTGAAGCTAAATCACGTAAAATATTTGTACGATATACTAAAGTAACTCTATTTAGTTAACTTAGAATTTAATATGTTTAATAGAATGAAAAAAAGTTATGTATTAGGTAAATAATTAAAATAAACGTAAGTAATTATATTTTGATTTAAAAAATCTTGTATTTGGTAACTTTAATTACGATATAGTATACATTACTTATATTATTATTTAAAATTGCTTTTATATATATCTTTCGCACTAACAAATTTGTGCACTGCATGAGTTTCTATACTAGTTTCTTCTATTCACATAAGAATGCCCTACAAGTTCTTAGCTGTATATTAGCTCTACATAAAAATATGCGAAATTAACATGCAAAGTAGGAAATTACTTTACCAAGTACATATAAAATTTCGAAACAGACCTGAACTAAAACCAAAAGCATAATTATCTAATAAATCGAACTTATGACCAATATATGTTTTAATTAAAAATTTATGTCTCATTTAATTTTTTACATTTACTAAAGTAATATTTCAATCTTTAATATCTCTAATTTTTTTTAATTAAAAATTTAAAAGTTAATTAATTTTAATAATCGTTTTATTGACATGATAAATTAAACAAATTCTCACATGATTATGTTTTAACTTATGGATTATTTATAAAACAGAAATTATAAATGATAAGTAAATAGTGACAAAAAAATAAATAAGACAATGGGTATAATAAGAAGAAGCATTAAATACATATATTTTGTCCTTCCTGTTTTAAACCAACCTATTCAGCTAATCAAGATCAATAACTTAGTCACGAGCACACAGCATAATCAGTTCTCCTATTTCCTCAGTATAATGAATTTCAGAATAAAAATAATGTTAAATGCAAGAAAATGCTAAACCCATTTCATACACTAAAAGAATCTAATAAAAACAAATAAATCCCACCACAAGAATCCAATAATTGGAGGAAAAAAATGAGAAATATCACATGATCACGTACCTAAAGATTCACATGTGACTTACCTCAAAAAAAAAAAAAATAAATAAAATCAAAATTCACATGTGACTTTAAGCCTACCATCTTTTAAGTTCTCCATTTAAATTCCACAAAATCTCTCAAGAGACGGTCTATAGGATAGACCACAAAATTGGGGCAGCCCATTTCCCTTAACTGATTTTTTTATTATCATATCAATTATCTTATGTTATAATCCTAAATGTAAGGTATTATAACCTCGAATATACTATTCTATAACCCCAAATATAAGTTATTATAACCCAAAATATACTATGTTATATTTTGGGCTAGGTTTCATGGATTCCGTCTATAGAATAGACCGTCTCCCATGAGACTTACTATTTAAATTCTGTTGATATACTCTCTTTCTACTCCCTCCTATTCTTCATACTAGTCTCATTTACTTTTTAGTTACTATTTACCAATTACTCTTAATTTGCATTTTGCTCTTAATTTATAAATTAAAATATCTTATTTTATTCATCTTAATACAATGATTAATAACATCAAATTTTTATAATTTTTAAATATGTACAATTAAAGGTATTAAAGGCTAAAATGTTGTCTTGGCATGTATGAAAAAGTAAATGGGACAAGTAGGGTGAATATGACGGAATATATTTATTATTATTATTATTATTATTATTATTATTATTATTATTATTATTATTATTATTATTATTATCTTATTTGATTTTTACATGCTTGTCAATACAGGTATTCAATCATACATATCTCAAATTGTATTTAATTAAAATTATAAAAAATTGATGTTCGAGAAGAATTAAACAAAATCTCATTTGACTATGTTTTAACTTATAAATTATTAGAAATAAAATAATATTAAGAGTCTTCATTAATGAATAGTATGAGAAAAATCAAATGGGATAATAATAGTAAATAGAATATACTATTCTATCTATACATTTCAACATTGAGTGTCTCATTTTTTTTATTGGATGAGCTTTTTTTTTTATAAGTGTCTATTTCACAGTTAGAAACTAGTTGGTCATCACATTTGATTTAGCCTACAAAATTCACCCCTAAAATTTATGCAAAAGTAAAAGGGACACTTGTGTTAAGACGAGAGAGTATAAAACCTAAAACTCTGTGCTTTGAAAAGCATAGCTTAGCTTGTTTTTCCTCAGTTTCACTTGCGCATTTGGTGATTGAGAAAGAGAGATGAATTTTTATGGGAATGAAAGAACATTAAGAATAATAGTGGTAATTATGTGCACAATTGGTTTGAGCATGGTAACACAAAAATGTAGTGGTACAACATTCCAAGAGTGTTATATTCCATGCTATATTCTTTGTGCAATTCAACCAACTCATACTCTTGGTTACTGTGCTTTTGAGTGTCTTAGAGATTGTATTCTCCCTTCAAACCTTACTCATTTTAATTCCTTTCATTTCTGTAACCTTGGTTGTGCTTCTTCTCATTGTACCAACATTAGTACCCCTAATAATCCAGGTAATTTTTTTAATTCTTTTTTAATTAACTTTTTTTTCTGAAATTCTATATAATACACCCGTTTGATAAATGGTACTAACGGTCCGTTTGGTAGGTGGTAATAAACGGGGTAGTGAAAATGAAAATCTAGTATAATTTTTTCTATAATTCTTTTCTTTCGTACATTAAAGATTATTTTAAGATTAGAAGGCTATGTTAATAGTTGGGTGACCAAATATTTTCATGGAATTTATACAGGTGGAAAAGAAGTGGAAGGCTGTGTTAGATCTTGCTCTGGAGTCTGCAAAAAGAATTACTTAAATAACTTAAATCCATAAATAATCTTATATTTGGGTGTGCGTTAATTCATTTTGCATATTTATTTATGGGTAGTGTGTCCTAATACTTGTAACTCTCAAGGTTATTTTGCTTATCAGCTTCTTTATCATCAATTAAAATTTATTGCAAGTCATGTAATAATTTATTGTAAGAGAAACTTATGAAGTTAAGTTACAGTGTAATTAAGGATTTGTTATCTTCCATTTATTTTCTGAACTTATGATTTATTTTTATTGAAATTAGATCACTAAGTTTGATCAGATCAAATCAGAAATTAGATCAGATCAAATCAGATTAGATTAGATTATCATTACTTATTATTATTATAATTTTTATTATTATTATTATTATTATTATTATTATTATTATTATTATTATTATTATTACTATTATTATTATTATTATTATTATTATTATTATTATTATTATTATTATTATTGTTATTATTATTAAGATTTGTTGTTTTGGTACCACAAATAAGAGAACCACTTTCCTAGCTAATTGCATCAGCATCGCATGAAAGGAAAGCACACCTTTTAGCGATGGGTTTCCCCACTCTCACTCTTCATGTGCATATATAAGTAGAAAGCCGGACTCTAGGAAAGACAACACAAGAATCTATACATTAAGACTCTATCACTACAAAAAAACACAATTTTCCAATTAAAAATTTCAGACTAATCGAAACAGTCGGAAATTACCGACTGATTTTTCGACTAACAGGCGTTAATCGTAAATTCCGACTACATTGGTACTAAATTTACTTTTGGTCGTAATTTAAAATTGGCAAAAAAAAAAGGAAAAGTATAAACTAAAAATTCCGACTAACTTTCGACTGAATTTTCGTGGGAAAAATTTCTGACCTAATTCCGACGAAAATTCAATTGAAATTAGTTTTTTTACACTTTTGTGCTAGTTTGTAATGTAATGATTGATGTCTGTCAATTACTTTTGTGTCTGCCAACTTGTTTGTAATGTAGTTTTAATTTTCGTATGCCATTTTTTTTTTAAAAAAAAATTTTATTTATTTACTTTTAATTTTATTCGACTAAAAAATTCACAGCTTCTATTTATTTTCTTTTAACTTGTTTTACTAGTTTAATTTATTGGAACTCGAAACAATACTTTGTTTGATTAGTTTAATTTGTTTATTTTGTCGGAACTCAAAATGTATACGATAATAATAATAATAATAATAATAATAATAATAATAATAATAATAATAATAGTAATAATAATAATAATAATAATAGTTAGGAGCCGCCATCTCTCTTACTTCTCTCTAGACCTTTCCTTTGCTAGGCAACTCCGATTGCATCGCCAATGCAGGCAGGCGACGAGGTCGACCGCCGAGAAAGCTGAGATCTATGGCGTGCTAATGCTCCAATGTCAATCCATCGGGTAACGAGTACCAATTGAAGGAATTGGTGCCCTAATTTTCGAATGGTTTCAATGACCTAAAAATCGAAGATCCAAAACCTTTGGTCTGATTTGAAGGATTTGCTACAGAATAATGGAGGAAATCGTCATTGCAATGGTTTGTGGGTGAGAGTCGTGTGAGCTGCAAATTGCAACTGAGTCTCTTGAGGGTAGCAAGTTGAGTTGCTATTTCTTTGTATGAACTGCACAAGATAGTTATGTCTCTTGAGGGTAGCAATTTGGTTTGCTATTTCCTTTTTTCCTTTTAAGCAGAGATAAATCCCTAACTTAGGTTTATCTCTTTGTGGATAGTCCTTTGGTGCCTTTTGAAGGTTTGTTGGGACTGTGAGGGTTGTGTTTGTATGTTACTGCATAATCGAATACTTCCCCCACTCCCTTTGTTTTTTGTAGCTAACTTCTAAACTCCATTCATGGTGGTGATGTGGTTTTGCACTGTCATTGTCACAGAGCTTGAGTGATGCCTTAGAATGCTCTAAGAGACTAAGATGTGATAGCTGGGCTTGTTGACGGTACTACTGTTTGGTGCAGCAGCTGCCGGTTTCAATTGGCGATGGGTTGTTGGTTGGCCTCAATGGCGTGAAGATGAATGAATGATTTGTGCCCTGAACATGTACTTAGGATGCCTTAATCCTAAGGAAAGGTCTGCAATGTGGTTTATGAGTTGGGTTGGTATACACCTACTGTATATCCACGTTGTATACACTTTCAGATGGTGTTTTGAATTGGTCTTTTTTGTGCTCAAGTATGCTGCTGCTGCTGAAGGTTCGAATTCACATGACCGTTGTTTTTGTTCGATACCTTGTTATATGAGATGTTTGATTGGTATGCTTGAAAGTGCATATCTCAAGAGAATTAGTTGAGGACTTAGCCTCGGTTTTTGGGTGGTTACATGATGCAAAATGCAGGTTATGTGAGAAGCTTGTCTCTTCAACATTGGGATCCTGATGGTGGCTGTTTGCTACTGGTAGTTTTGAATTGTATTGGTTTGCATTGTAATGATCGATCTAGACGATCTTTATTTGTGGTTGAAATCTATATAGGATAGTTATCCTTCGTATAGGTACTTTTTTGATGAACCGCCTCCTTCTTAGCGTATGACCAGGGGCTTATATGACCCTTCAGAGCATCGTTAGGGTGGTGGCTCCTATGTCTCTTGACACAAGGATGTAAAGCTTTGGCTTTTTCTTCGTATTTTATAAAATTTACTTTGCCAAAAGAATAATAATAACAATAATGCTTTGGGGTAATCGAAGACATATGGAAAACCCCGACCCAGGGCCTCAAGAGTCATCAAATCATTCAGAAGCTCAAACTTGTCCATGCTACATGAAAACAGAAATTCAAGAAGGATGAGCAAACAACTGTGCTCCTACCAGAGAACAACCTCTTAAAAGCCCAAGAGGATGTACATGCTAACCCAACTAATATTCATCTTATTACTCTTGAATGTAAAATGGCAGATCTTCTATAGTAGGGAAAGGAGGATCGAGATTTGACACTATGGCAAAAGACCAAAATTTCCTGGCTTACCATGGGAGATGAAAACACCAAATTCTTCCATCAATCCATCAAGCACAGTCATAGAGCAAACACCATCAATGTGCTTCATATGGGTTCGGAGATCATCAGTGACCAGGCTAGGATCCAAGAGATCTTTCCAAAATACTACACAAATCTCTTATGTAACGATATTGAAAATATACATCTTATCAACATGAATATTGTTCACAAGGGTCAGTCCTCACAGCAGCACAACAAAACCTTCTGACCTTGTCGTTCTCTGAGGCAGAAATCAAACAGGCGCTTTGGAGCATCAAAGAGAACAAACACTAGTGGAAAAAAGCACATTGGCTTTGGCTTATTGGCTGCGGGTATAAGATATACGCAGCTAATAATCTTAATTTAAAAAAAACACTTATTGGCTGCGGACAAGGCACAAACCGCATCCAATACCCATAATTCAAAAAAAAAATTCAATGGCTGCGGTTTGTCCCTTGTCCGCAGCCAAAAGCCCATTATGCTTAAAAATGTGAAGCCCAGCCCAGTCATATATGCCTCTCAAAACCCTATAAGCGCCGTTTCTCTTATTCCTAAAAACATATCTCAATTAAAAAACCCTAATATTATGCCTCTCAAAACCCTAAGCGTCGTTCCTTGATCTTCCTCTCAAAACCCATCTTCCTCTTCCACTTGAGATCTCAATTAAAAAACCCTAAGAATTTTCGAAAAACGCCTCATCGTTTATGAAATCCATTATACCCATCTTCCTCTCAAAACAGATCTCTCTTCGAAATCCATTATACCCATCTTCTTTTTAAAACGCCTCATCTTCTTCCTAAAACACCTCATCTTTAATTTTCGAAAAATCACTCATCTTCTTCCTAAAACGCCTCATCTTTCATGTTTTTTTGAAGATTTTGAAGATTTTGAAGATCTAGGTTCTTTCATTTTCGAAAAACGCCTAGCTCATCCTTGAAGATTTTGAAGAAACCTTGAAGATCTAGGTTCTTCGTTTCTTTTTTGTAAATTTGATGTACATTTCGTGTTTTTTTATAAGTTCTTCGTTTCTTTTTTGAAGATTGTAATTTATGGGTTCTTCGTTTCATTTATAATTTTTGTATAATTCGTTTTTTTTAGGGTTCTTTTGTTTTTTTTGTTGAAATTTCTTGAATCTGTAATTTAAGGTTCTTGCATTTTTTTTGTTGAAATTTCTTGAATCTGTAATTTAAGGTTCTTGCATTTTTTTTGTAGATTCTTGAATCTGTAATTTAGGGTTCATTCGTTTTTTTGTTGAAATTTCTTGGTCTCCCTTCGTTTTTGTTGAATCTGTAATTTTTGGGTATTGAAGCTGCGTTTTTGTTGAAATTTCTTGGTCTTGAAGCTTGGGGGAGGCGATTGTTCTGGGATGGTCAACTCCATTGTCGCTCCACCCATTTGTTTGTGCATTTAGTTCCATATAGCTATAGTTTAGTTCATAGCATATATCATTTTGTATATCTTTTTCGCATATTCATCTTGCATTCATACATAGTGTAGATATTGCATATTCATGTTTAGTTTTCAATAAGATGGTTGAGTTGTGAAACTGGCATGCTTGCTTCTGGTGTGTACTACTGTGGTCTGACCTTATGCAAACTCATATTTCCTTAGCCCTGTGCATGTTTTGGGACCTAGAGTCTGTCCTATTTTCCACATAGCTTGGGGGAATTGGGGTTTGCTTGGTTGGTGGCTTGGATGACTACCTTTAGAGGCGCATTTCGACTAGCCTATGAGTATTGAGCCTTCTTGAACTCCTTGCGAGTTCCATTCATTTTGTGTGCTAGTTAGGGGATCTAAGTATTGTGTCGGTTCTTCTCCAGTATAGTCGGCTTTTCTTGAGACCAGGGATGATAACACGTTCGCTAGAATTTAAATACATAGCCAAATAGCCTACCTTGAACGAAATTGACTTTAGGATAAGCCAAGTTTTTGCCTTTCCTATTCTTTTGTAACCACATTATTTAACCTCCACATGAGCCAAATGTTCCCTCTTCTTAATTAGAGGATAGCTTAGTGATGGTGGGGTTTGTTGTGTGTTACAGTGATTTGTGGGTTATTGGTTATGTTGTTGGTTGGTTGTTTTCATGACTCTACTCATTTCTTATCCAGCTCATATTATTTCTCTCCTATTTCCTCCCATGCTTTCATTGTTATTATTCATACACATTCTATGTTTTGAGGAGACCTCTCTCTTGTTTTTCATTGAGTTTTTATACACATACATATTCATGTGAGTGAGAAGGTCGTTATATCATTGGGAGATGAGCTTGGCAACACTTGTGTTTATGAGATTTTACATGTTTTGATAGTGTTTGATGATGGAGATCATTGTGCTTACATGTTATTGGGTTATTATTGGTTGTTGGATATAGTTTTCAATGGTTTATTATGAGACGTTTGTGGGTGTTTTGTTTAGGGTCACTGGATATCCTCTACTTAGCTCCACATTCCCAAATGTATCTCACCTTAACCCTAAGCCAACGTTACAACCCTTGTGCTAACCTGTTCGACTTGGTCCGTTTAGTTTGTTCTGTGCTGGAGTTAGATATGACACAATCCCCATGATTCTCCCCTATTAGGTGTTTGATTCCCGACTCATCTTTAGTCGGAAGATTTTTGAGCGAAACACGAACCAAAATCAAACACATGAGCGTCATTGCATATTTCTCACATCTTTTAAGAAATTACCCGGGGAGCGTAGACTTGTGACCTCTCTAGGTGGTGGGTGGCATAGCCTGTGATGTAGCTTGCCCTAGTGATCTCGAGTTTGTGGAATTGGTCATTCTCTTTGGTATTGCGCTCTATTGAGACCATTGTACTTGCACGCCTATGGCTAGGGAAGAGTTTTGCTCGTGCACAGCTCGCGTTGCTTTGATTTCCGCTCACCTTGCATTGCATCATATTAGATTTTGCATCGTAGTTTTTAGTTTAATATAGTTTTCATCCTTGCATCTGCATTGCATAGGATTTGTGGGTCTCCTTCTGAAAAACCCTCACGAGACCTCACTCGTCCTCTTTGGGAGACCTTGAGGTTTAAAGGGCTTGTCGTACGTGCTAAGTACGACCGTGATTCCTACGACAGTGAGTATTAGGTTTTATTGCTTTCATAGTTTAGTTTCGTTTTGTTTTTGTAGTTAGTTGTTTTGGGGTACCCATGTGCCATGTTATCCTACCTAGTCTCTTTGCTAAGGACTAGCAAAGGTTAAGCTTGGGGGTGTTAATGTGCTCGATTTAGAGCACATTTATCTCCCTATTTATGTGTCGATTCTCGCGTTTTATGGCTTTTTGCATACTTTACGCATGATTTACCTTGATCTTGTCTCCATGGTGCTTTAAGGTGTTTTTAGGTGTTTTCGGGAGATTTTGAGGTATTTTCGTTGCGTACGAGATTTCGACACTTGAATCGAGGGTGAAGCACGCGTTCCGAGGCATTCCCGAGCATTTTGAGTCTTACCCAAAGTCCTCGCTAAGTCCGGAAGTCGTTCGATGCTTGTTCAAAGATGAAAAGAAGTAAGTTTGGGCCAAAAGGGTTCGACCGAATGCCCAATTCCCTTCGGGCGAATGGGTGGCAACACACAAGATCATGGACCAAAGCAACAGATTCGAGCGAATTTAAAGGCCCATTCGGGCGAATGCTTCAAATCTTCATTTTTTGGCTACGAAACTTTCTGGAAACCCCGAATGACTTGGATTCGGGCGAATGGCCATGGATTTGGGCGAATGGCCCCCACATTCGGCCGAATGGACTTAAAAATCAGCGCAGTTACGTTCTTCGCAAGTTTAGCCACGTAGGATTATTTAGGGCTTTTTGTTCCCCCTTTGTACAGCCTATATAAAGGCTCATTTCTGAATGATTAGCCCATGACGTGATTGGGAGTAACCCTCCCTCTCTTGTTCATCATCTTTAATGCTTTTCTTCTTCATTTATGCCCTAGTTTAGATTTCTTGCTTTCCTTTACTTTTGTTCTTCTTCATTTATGTAAGTTACTTTCATTTATTGCTTTTCTATCTTTATGCTTTATTTATTGCTTTCATTTATGCTTTGTTTAATGCTTTCATTTATTGTTTTGTAGTGTAGACTTTATTGTTTCCCATACTTTGCCTCTGCTCCTTCGAGGTGCTAGGTGCTTCCAAGCCAGTACAAATGGGGCACACCTATTGGGCAATACACCAGATATCCCCCACCATTTGAGAACCATCATCCACAGTCGCCACGAGAATGTACAAGTGAATAGTACATGAGAGTTGGTCTCCAGCTCTAGATTACGAAAAGGGTAGAGAGCGTGTTTAGGATCTATCATCCCCTTATTCACAAGCCAATCCCCAGTTTTCAGCTTCTCAAGAGACGCCAACCATATAGTTAGGTGGACCCTAGGTGGCACCTTAATACTCCATATGTAAGAGGAGATCTCTCGGGGAAGGATGGGGGTGACTGATTCACACAGTTTGCCCATGATCATTTTAGTTGGATACTGTTAACAATCCAACCCGTGCCAGGTAATCCCATCGCTCTTGTCCCGTCTTGGGCTAAACTGCTCTAGAATGAGATTTAATCTTTCAAGATCTCTAATCTCCCAATCATACAATCTTTTCCTCCACTGTAATTGCCACACCCACTGATTATCTACCCATATCCTCACCTGATCGATCGTAGCGTCCCCTTGAGTCGAGACTAGAAAAAGTCTAGAGAAGGAGTACCTCAATGGTCCAGATGGAGACCATTTATCGTGCTAGAAACGGGTTGTTTTCCCATTGCCCACTATAATCTGTAACCCATCCTCAATGACGTCTCTAATTCTCTTTGTATCTGCATCATTCGATAATAACTGTGCCCATGTTCCTTCCTTTATGTTGGCCAAAGAGTCAGATAAGGCCTTCAAGCCCTTGATATTATATATGGAGATTAGAATCCTTTTCCATAGCAAATTGTCAGCCCCAGAGAATCTCCACCACCATTTGAATAGTAGAACTAGGTTCTTATGCATGATATTCCCCACACCAAGTCCACCCATGTTTCTAGGGAGTTCAATAGAGGACCATTTGACCGTGGGAGATGATAAGTGATCATTGGCAGACACACCCCGAAAGAATCTTCTTTGTAGCTTAACTATATGCTTGGCCACACCTTTGGGCATTTTGAACATGCTCATGTAGTAAATCGGAAGACTATTAAGGACGCTCTTAATTAACGTGAGTCTGCCAGCCCTATATAGTATCTTTGTCTTCCATGCAGCCAGCTTGCCTTCAATATTTGCTATCACCGGTTTCCATGCACTACACTTGTACATATTTTCCCCAAGTGGCAGACCAAGATATGTAACCGAGCATACCATATGTCGACATCCCACACTCCTTGCAATTGATCTAGCCCACTCAACATCATTATTGCACCACGAGATTATATTTGACTTGCTATAATTCAGTCTCAATCTTGACATGATCGCAAGTACGTCTAGTATCCGAAAGTAGTTGGTGACAACACTATTGTTTCTAGGAACAAAGATTAGCGTGTCATCAGCAAACTGGAGATGTTTCAATCAAACTCGATCTCTGCCAATAGAGACACCTTCAATCAACTGCAACTGCTCAGCCTTTTTTAGAAGACTAACAAGGGCTTCACTGACCTGAATAAACAAGTAAGGCGATAGAGGGTCACCTAGACGCAATCCTTTCTCCATCCTCACTGGTTTTAGAGGGGTGCCATTAAGAAGTACTGAAAGCGATGCCGAGCTAACACAATTCATAATCCATCTAACCCATTTTCTCCCAAATCCCATCTTTATCATCACTTGTTCAAGGAAAGACCACCGTACTGAATCGTATGCCTTTTGGAAATCAAGTTTTAGGAGCGCCCCAACCACCTAATGGCCTCATTTGCGATCAACACTCCATCTAGTATTTGTCTCTCCAAGACAAAAGCACTCTGAGACTCATCAATGAGAGGGGCTATTACCTCTTTGAGCCTCAGAGATAGAAGCTTGGATATAATCTTATACAGTGCACCCACCATGCTAATAGGGCGAAGGTCGTCAATTGAGCCCGGACTAGCCACATTTGGAATCAGCGTCACCCATGTTATGTTGATGGCCCTAGCATTGGTCTCATGCTCCAAAAAATCCAGAACAAACTTGTAGATGTCCTCTTGGATCAGATCCCACATCTCTCTAATGAACTTGAAATTGAAGCCATCAAAACCCGGTGACTTATCCGTACCACAGGCCCAAACTGCTATTTTCACCTCCTCCCTCGATAGCGTGGCTTCAAGGAGAGCCACTTGGTCGATCGATAATCTAGGATGGTCCCGTAAGTCAAAAGCCAACTCCGGAACATTTTGTTGCGAGAATCAATCTGCAATATGCTTATTAATCTCACACTTTAGATTACCCACACCAGAAATTACCCTGCCATCAATCTCCAACTGTGTAATCTCATTCCTTTTCCTTCTTATCATAGTAGAGGCATGAAAGAACTTGGAGTTGTGGTCCTTCATACTAATCCCATATGTGCGTGCTTTCTGCCTCCAAAACCTTTCTCTCCTAATCATCCAAGTGTAGAGGTGATTCTGTGCAGCGCGCAACCTCGCCTCTTCAATATCATCTAATTGTCTAGATTCCACAAGTATCTGCAAATCGTGAATGACATTCTCCAGCTTATGAATGTTATGATCCATACACGCAAACTTTTCCTTGCTCCACGATCTCAAAGGCCCCTTTAAGGCTTTCAGCTTGTTTGAGATGCCTATATTTGGCAGATTCTCCCATTCACTACAAAGGAACTTTTTGAATTTTGGGTTTAGGAACCAACAATCATAGGTTCTAAACGGCTTTGGCCCCCAATTGACTTTGAGCTCTAGGGCTAGCAGAAGCGGGTTATGGTCAGAGAAACTCCTTTTCAGACCATCAAGTCGTAGATCTGGGTAGCTAACAAACCATTCACTACTGCATAAACATCTATCCAGTCTGCTTTGGGACCCCAGTCTACCCCACGAAAACCGTATACCCTGTAGAGGGACATCAATAAGATGGAGATCCTAGACCCATTCCCCAAATTCCCTTATGCTCGAGCCCTGCCTAAGATGTCCCAACCTTTCATTCGGATTTAAAACTTCATTGAAGTCACCCAACAGTAAAGTGGGTTTACCAATTGAACCTAAAAGGTCTCTCAGTGACTCATACATATTGCTTCTCCCTGCTCTATCATTCGGACTGTAGATGACCCCCACACAACAATTGAAGTTATTTTTAGCAATGCATCTATAACACAATCCATCTGTCCCCGATAAACTGCTGTGAAACACAGAAAATAGTAGGATCCCAGATACCCACAATTCCCCCACTATGTGTCTCCGATGCCAGGGCCTCACACCAATCAAACACATCACCTCCCCACATCCTTCGAGCCCGACGCCCAAATGAATTTCTGTGTTTAGTTTCAACTAGTCCCACGAAAGAAACTTTATTCCTATTAATCAAGTTTCTAATACCAATGCATTTTCACCTTTCCCCAATCCCCTTACATTCCAAAATAAAGCATTCATAATGAGTAAAAGCTATGACACCAGGTTAGAGGGGCTTACTCACCGGTCTGAGCGTGGGTTGCTCCCCTCCATGACTTGTACCCTTTTCGATCGCCTCAGCTCCTCGAACACTGCACTCTCGTCATGGGCTGATACACTGTAACACCCCGATAATTTTCCGATATATTTAATGATTTACTAATACTAATATTTTATATAAATAATATTTTTATCAATTCATTTTGGGCTTGTCCATGTATTTTTAGCCTTTTTTTTTTTACAATTTAGCTTTTCGGGCCCAAAAACCTTTAACCCATTTCTTATTGCAAATTTTAGAAAGAAAAAAAAATAATAATAATTAGAGGAAAGGTGTAGGGTTGGATGGCCCTATTGGAGTGTTGAGGGAGTTTGCAACTCCCATGTGGGAATAAGAAAGATCACTCAATAATTACCCATTATTCTTAATTTCATAATTATTCATTTCCTTAACCCCATTTGCATTCTACCTTCCAACTCCTAAAAACTCAAGAAAACTCCCACAAACCCTAGCAAATTCCACCCACCTAGAACACTTGCAACCTTAATTTTGGCATTCTTTTCATATAATTGTAAGTATAATTCTCCATTTATTTTTATATTAAGTTTAAATTAAATTATGTGATTTATGGGTTGTGAAATTTTGATCCATGACCATTTCTTCCATGATTTAACATAATGAAGTAAATTTATATGTATTATCAAATGGTAGTGTAGCATGTTTTGTTTTAGAATTTATCTTTATATGAGCATGTTGAATTAAGGTGATGGAGAATGGATAAAAATAATAACAATAATAATAATAATATATATGTATATATATATTTAAATTAGGATTTTCATGAAGAAATTATATTGTAGTATGAGAAATTATTTTGGTGTGGTATTTGAAATTTAATGTGTGATTTGTGAAGGAAAAATTGTATTTGTAAGAAATGAATTATTTTAGAATGATGAAAATGATTTTTAATATGTGGGCATGAGTTTATGATTTTGATGGTATGAATTTAATAGGAAATGTGAACATTGGAATTTGTATGTATTTTTAATAAAAATTGACAAAATCCCGTAGGTTTTGATAATGGTGAAAAAAGGGTGTTTTTGGAGCATTTTTAGCTTTGAAATTAAGTTAAAAATACTTATACTGTGTTATAAATTATGAAAATTGGTACTCGGGGGTTTTGATGCCTTCCGAACGCAACGGTGAAGTCAGATTTTCAGTTTGAAAGTGTTAAGTCGCGTTTCTGGACAGATTATGTATGCTGTCCTATTTTGTGTGTTTACCATGTTATAGTATGTGATAGATGTTCATGATGTTTGTGGTATTATAAGTGTGGTAGTAGTTATATGTATGTGTTATGGTTTGATTTGAGGAAAGTGTGTGTGTGTGCTTATTTCCTGAATACGATTGAACCTTGAAGTCGATTCGTGACGGGGAATTGATTAAGACGTTTGGGAATTGGTTATCTTGTTAAGGTACGTGCACGCAGCATAGAATTATAGTATACATTACGTACCATATGATAATGGTAACAAAGGTAAAGTATGGGCATGTAGTATGAATATTGATACGCTTCCGAATAAGTTATTTCATTATAACATTTTAATAAGCAGAGGTAGTATGACCTCACTAACTTGAAAGTGGACGTAGTATGACGTCAATTGGTGGAATGAATTACTCGCGGCCTTGGAGCCTATGAGCCACCGCGGGGGTATGCATACTTAACCATAGGCACCGAAGTAGGACGTGTGTTTATGGTAGGGACTTGCTTAGGGGTTAGCTCCCCCTAATGTATTGTCTCGCCTATGGAGTTTGAAGTGGTACCAGCAGTATGGCTGGAATAGATACAGCAGTATGGCTGAAAAAGATACAGCAGTATGGCTGACTAACTGAAACAAGAAATTATTAAAGTTACTATCTTTGATTTGTCGTACTCGAATTAATTGAATTATGATTTCTTGCTGACGTGTACTTTTTGGTCTTAACGATCCTGCGATGATGTCGTTTCCTCCTTGGATAATGACTAGCAGTAAGTTAATTGCAGGTGGGGAGTGAGGATTACTCGGGGAGAAATAAAACGTTAGAATCAGAATTTATTATGAACTTAAGTTTTCGTACTTTTTAAATGTTGGTTTTATGAGGCGTGAACGCTCTCGAGTTGTAATAATTAGATCTACCTTTTTAAACTTATTTACTGCTTAGTCTTTATGTTTGGTAGATTATAATAGCACTATTAGAACTCGGTCCGTAAGTTTTGTTTCGCTTGAATCCGTTTTAACTAACCGTTTAACGCCCTGGTTTGACTCGGACTATATGGTTATTCAAAAAGTCTATTTCTCTTTTAAAACAATACGAGTTAAACTACGGGATGTTACAATTGGTATCAGAGCGGGAGTTCTATTTAGTGTTATTTATCTAAACTGAAAGACTAACAAGGAATAAATGATGACGAGAGTAATGGGTAGACATTAAGGGGATATATTATGTCTTTTGTTTAGTGTCATTAAGTATGTTGTCATACATAAGTTTTAATGTGTGTATGGTAGAAGTTATGTTTATACATTTGTAGTATTCTGTTTATATCTATCTTTGTCTTATCTTAGAAATGGATTGTCTCGTTTGCTTTCTTTCTGAGTCAAAAAGTTCGATTATTGTTTTTCTGTCGTATCTTAGAAAGAGACCTGCTGAAGAGGGAATTGGTACCCTAGAAGAACTCTGGAGAGATTTAGTTAATGAACCAGATTGGGCAGAGATTGAGGCTTTAGGAATTTGGGATAGAAAAGAGGATGAAAGTGACCTAGACCATACACGTAGTATGGAAATGATTTACAAGAAATTTAAACATGTATATGAGAGTATAATAGATGAGGAGTTGGCTGAACTGATTGAGAGAATTGAACAGTTTGATCGAGAAATTGGCAGAAGGGTTAGAGTAGTAGAGACTATGGGTCGGGATGGAATTGACATTCCGAACATTATTGAGGAGGTTGTTCCCGTAGTTGACCTAAACTCAGTGTTACTGATAAATTTTGATGAGTTTGATTTTGAAGAGGACCTGGATAAGGATTCCGATGAGGAACCAGAAGAGTAACCCGAGGAGGATTTTGAGGAAGATCCTGAAGAGGAACATGAGGATGATATGGAGGAAGATTCCTTAGGAGAGGTCGTATGTTGGAGACGGTTATGATGTTGATATGGAGAGGGAAATAGTTGATAGAAATGATACTATGAGCGAAAGTGATAGTGACATAGTCATTTTAGGGGGGTTGGCCGGTGAGGCGAGAAGTTCCTATGAGTGAGGAAGAAAGTGAAATCATTATGTGGGAGGAAAGACCACCTGAATCAGTAATTGTAGAACTTTCTGATTCCACAGAGCGACTGTCTTTGAGTGATTCCTTATCTGTAGGAACTCCTTCTGATTCTGATAGCACGTCTAGCGATGACTCTGGTGATGCTGATTTTGACCTTGATCGATACATGGACGATCAGGACCGTTTGGATGTGTCACGTTTATTTGCCTGATTGTTTCTACTTCATCTGAGTATGCATGCGTACAAGTTCGTATGTCTAGTTCCATAGTAGTAATAAATCGTGAACAATTTTGTTAGGTGAACAATTTGGTTGTTTATTTTCGGACTTTTGTAGTATTCAAACAGTGGTTATGTGGGATTTTTTTTTTACCCAAGTAGTTTTGGATTGGAATAATATGGCATTACTGATTTGAATTTGAATGTCGTTCATCTTTGTGATATTATTTATTTTTTATTTTTGTGTTATTTATCGTGTTTTTTGTCCTCGTGAGATGGAAAGTGAAATTTACATAATATGTTTATAAAAGTTTAAACATTAGTAGGTAAAATCGGTTAAGTGTTGTATTTTAGAAAAGTGTGAGGATTATTAGACTCTAGTATACCTGTCAATATGCCACATTTCTTGAAAAGGCCCGAACAAAGAGGAAACTCTAACCGTGTGCTTCGAAACCTAATGAAGGCCCTAGCTGGCGCAAGGAATCCTAGACAGAAATCCTTGGAGGAAAGGGCTTCATCGTTAGTAAGAGGATAGTCTAGAGTAAACCCTCGACTTATAGTGGGAAAGGTGAACCTCCTATGCTAGAAAATTGGCTGAGAGAATTTGATAAACTCTTTGGTATGGTGAGATGTTCCGCTGAGTTTATGGCTGACCAAGCCGCGTTTTTCCTAATGGAAGACACTGACTATTGGTGGACCCCTAGTAAGACAAGGTTAATAGCTGAAAACGATGGTGACTTAAGCTGGAAACGTTTTAAGGGGGCGTTAAGAGATCATTTCTATCCGCTTCATGTGAGAAAGGACAAAACAAATGAGTTTGCTAGGTTTGAGATGGGGAATTCAACAGTGGATGACTATAACCAGAAATTATTGAACACACCTGAAATTTTTCCCCAAGGATGTCCCAACTGAGGGAAAGAAAATTCAGCGCTTCAAATTAGGTCTATCGTATGAGATTCAAAAACACATTGAGACTGATAGATACGATACTTTACACCAACTATACAAGAGATCTACAAAGATTGGAAATGTTATTAGGAAGAAACAAGAGAAGATGGGTTATGTTGGCCCATTTGAGTTTTGATGATGACTTAACAAATTATAAACAAACAAAGTATTTTAGAGATTGTTTTGTAGGTAATATATCCGATTATCATAATCGTCGATGGTACCTAAGGACTGGTCAATGGCAATCGTACAAGTCAAAGTCAAAGTCAACAAAGTCAAAGTCAGTAGAGAAAGTCAATGAGGAAGTCAAGAGTAGATTTCACTTCTACTGTTCCAGATATTGATAAACTGATGAAGTTGCAGATAGAGGCAGTATGGTGTTCCTTCAGAATCCGGTCAGAGGAGAAGTCAACAAAATTAATTAAGAAAATTATTTTAATTTTTATTTTTCTTTTTTAGTCTTGTTGTACGGTTGAATAGCTTAGAATGCACAAGGAATAAATCAAAGAATTAAAATAACTAACTCCTAAAAAGTCTCTTGAAAAAGGCTATTTTTAGGTTGAGTCAAAGATTGACTTGGAGTAACCTCCAAGGAAGTTATTTTCCTTCTCACGGTCAATGCCCACTAATCCCTTATCTTTAGATCATGGGTTTATGGCATAACTTGATCTACAAAGAATATAAATTCATTTTTCTAACCGGCACAAAGTTTTTGGCGATCAACGGGAGAGAGATATTCATGTAAAATCATTAGAGTTCTCCCATGGAGATCAAGGGAGAAAAATCACTCATATCATTCGAGTGCTCCCTTGGCGATCAACATTGAGAGAAAATTAATTTCCGAAAATTATTGTGCCCAAATTTCGTGAGATTCAAGATTCAAGAAAAGGAAAATATTGAGTGTTCTTAATTGATAATTAATTCCAAAATATTTCCTTGTGCTATCTTTGTTTGTTCATCCAATTTAGAGAATTTATCTTGTATGGGTTTTTGAGAGAATTTGTAATTAGACTTGGGTAAGTCTAAGGGGGAAGTGAGAAAGAGAAGAGAGAAAGAGAAGGAGAATAGAGAAAGGGAACAAGAAAGAAACCGAGAGAAGAAGAGAAGGAGAAGGAGAAATATTTTATGTAATAGAGAATTGAATTACATAAAATAATAGAGAAGAGAAATCCCTAGTGGGTCGTGGTTCTTATTCCCACGTTAAAATCTTTGTGTTTCTTTCAGTTTTCTTTTATTTTGTTTTGAGTATTTTCTTTATTCAAAATTCCGCAAGAAAAGGGCGAAAATACTCAAACGGGAACAAGTAACAATTCACCCCCCCTCTTGTTACACTTCATCGTCTCTATACGTTTCTACAATTGGTATCAGAGCCCTGTTCCTCATTAAATCAGGAAACCCTGAGAGCCGTATCTTGGTGCTTTAGAGATGATGAAAATGAACGAGCGTATGGAAGAAGGGTACTCTACTCAGAGACCACCAATGTTCGATGGCAAATTCTATACCTATTGGAAAAACAGGATGGAGATCTTCATCAAAGCCGAAAATTATCAAGTTTGGAGAGTCATCGAAGTTGGAGATTTTGAGGTAACTACTACCAACTCCATTAACGAGACTGTTCCCAAACCAATCACAGAATATGAGAAAGAAGATTTTCAAAAGATGGAAATGAACGCTCTTGCTATTAAATTGCTTCATTGTGGGCTTGGTCCTAATGAACACAATCGTATTATGGGTTGCAAAACAGCAAAACAAATTTGGGATCTGCTGGAAGTTACCCATGAAGGAACAAGCGAAGTCAAGCGTTCCAAGATCGACTTGCTCATGTCCAAATATGAAAGATTTGTTATGGAACCTAAAGAAAGCATTCAAGAAATGTTTACTAGGTTTACGAACATCACAAATGAGTTAGTCTCCCTTGGAAGGCTTATTCCATCCGATGAACAAGTGCGAAAGATCCTAAGAAGCCTACCTCAAGATGATCGTTGGAGAGCAAAGGTCACATCCATTCAAGAATCTAAAGATTTTACAAAGTTTAATCTGGAACAGTTGGCTAGTTCCCTGATGACTCATGAATTACATCTGGGAACAGCTGACAGTTCCAGGAACAAAGGTCTGGCTCTGACAGCAGACGATCAAGAAAATTCAGAAACTGATGAGGAAGAGGCAGCAATGCTGGTACGTAGATTCAAGAAGTTCTTCAGGAACAACAGGTATAAAAATCAAAGAAACTACAAAGAAAAAGGAACTTCAAAATCCAAAACATATGAATGCCATAAATGTGGAAGTACCGAGCACTTCATAAAGGAATGCCCACTGTGGAAGGACGAGAAAGCTAAAGGGAAAGCAAGAGAAACAGGAAGACAACCAACAAAAGGAAATTTCAACAAAACCGATTTCCGCAAAGCCATGATAGCTGCATGGGGAGAGTCCGAAAGTGAAGCCGAAACCGAAGCCCCCGTGGAAGAAGAAGAGGTAGCTAACCTCTGTCTCATGGCTACTCATGACGATACATCTAAAGGAAAAGAGGTTCTAGTGAGGGGGAACAGCTCATGGTATCTCGACAGTGGCTGTTCCAAGCACATGACAGGCGATAGATCAAAATTTCTCTCACTAGAAGCCTATGACGGAGGAACTGTGACCTTTGGCGACAATATGAAGGGTGAAATCATTGCAAAAGGCAAGATAGGAAGGTCAAGTTCCCACGCAATAGATAACGTATTTTTGGTCGAGAATTTGAAACACAACCTTTTAAGTATTTCTCAATTTTGTGACAAAGGTAACTCTGTAAACTTTACTTCTGAGAAATGCATGATTTCTAGGAACGACACAGGTGACATCATTCTGGAAGGAATTAGAAAAGGGAACACCTACGTGGTGGACCTGCATACTGTTCCTAAAACCAGTTTAACATGTCTGAGTGTTATAGAAGATGACCCTCTTCTTTGGCATAAAAGATTAGGTCATGCTAGTTTTTCATTGCTTAATACTTTACGTACTAAAGACCTAGTAAGAGGATTACCGTCCCTAAAATTTCAAAAGAATGAAGTATGTGATCCTTGTGCCAAAGGAAAACATGCAAGGTCATCCTTTAAAACTAAAAATGTCGTGACCACATCAAGACCACTTGAATTAATTCATATGGATCTTTGTGGACCAATGAGAATCCAAAGTCGTAGCGGTAAGCGATATGTTTTTGTCATAGTTGATGATTACAGTAGATTTACATGGACTTTATTCTTATCTAGCAAAGATGAGGCTTTTGATGAATTTGTTGCATTCGCTACTAAAATTCAGAAATCTAGTAACAATCAACTAGTCCACATAAGATTGGATCATGGTAAAGAATTTGAAAATTCAAAGTTTATGGATTATTGTAATGAGCATGGTTTAAGTCATAATTTCTCCGCGCCTAGAACACCACAACAAAATGGTGTTGTTAAACGTAAAAATAGAACCTTAGAAGAAATGGCTAGAACTATGTTAATTGCTAGTGGTTTACCTAGAAATTTTTGGGCCGAAGCCGTCAATACTGCTTGTTATATATTAAACCGAGTTTTAATAAGACCAATCACTTCTAAGACCCCCTACGAATTATTTAAAGGAATTAAACCTAACATTTCATATTTTCGAGTCTTTGGATGTCGATGTTTTGTGCATGTTAATGGAAAACGAAATTTAGGTAAATTTGATGAAAGAAGTGATGAAGCGGTATTTCTTGGCTATTCATCTCATAGTAAAGCATATAGAGTTTACAATAAGAAAACAATGTGTGTTGAAGAATCTGTTCACATAATATTTGATGAGACTAACTTTATGACAAGTGAACAAGAAACAAGTGATTTTAAGATAGGTCTTGCGGATCTGGAAGATGATGAAAATATACACAAGGAGCAAGATCCAGTAGAACAGCAACAAGGTCAGAATGTTGAACAAAATCAAGAACAGGAACCACAGGCAGATCAGGTTCAGCCTGCAGTTCCTAATCCAGAAATTCAAACAGAAGCACAAGAAGAAAGAATTGAAGTTGAACCAAATCAGAATCAAGTCAGTGAACCAGCTTCCACATCTGTCTCCACAAGAGACTTTGTTCCAAGACCGTGGAAACATCATAAGTCACATCCACTAGAATTGATCATAAGCGACATGAACAAAGGCATACAAACAAGGGGACAAATGAGAAACTTTTGTGCACACTTTGCTTTTCTATCAACTATGGAACCCAAGAATCATGTAGAAGCTTTGCAAGATTCGGATTGGGTGGTAGCTATGCAAGATGAATTAAACGAGTTTGAAAGAAATAAAGTGTGGCACTTAGAAGCAAAACCGAAGAACAAGAAAATCATTGGACTTAAATGGGTATTCAGGAACAAGCTGGATGAACACGGCATAATCGTTAGAAACAAAGCAAGGTTGGTGGTAAAAGGTTATAATTAACAAGAAGGTATTGACTATACTGAAACTTTTGCTCCCGTAGCTAGATTAGAAGCTATTAGAATTCTTATTTCATTTGCTGCTTTCATGAATTTTAAATTATATCAAATGGACGTAAAATGTGCATTCTTAAATGAGTTTCTAGAAGAAGATGTATATGTGGAACAACCACCTGGCTTTGAAAACCCAATTTCTCCGGATCACGTCTACAAGCTTGATAAAGCTCTTTATGGGCTAAAACAGGCACCTAGACAATGGTACGAGAGATTATCTAAGTTTTTGATTGAAAATAAGTTCATACGTGGTAAAATTGATAAAACCTTATTCTTTAAGAATAAAGGTTCGAATATATTAGTTGTTCAAATATATGTTGATGATATTATTTTTGGTGCTACAAATGAATCGTTATGCAAGGAATTTGCTGACCTAATGAGTAATGAGTTTGAAATGAGTATGATGGGAGAATTAAATTTCTTCCTTGGTTTGCAAATTAAACAAACTGCTAACGGTATCTTTATTCATCAACAAAAATATATAAAAGAACTTCTAAAGAAATATGGACTAGATAGTGCTAAGACAAACCATACACCCATGGCCACTAACATTAGGTTAGATGAAGACTCTAACGGAACTAGTGTAGACCAAACGATGTATAGAGGCATGATAGGATCACTACTATACTTAACCGCCAGTAGACCTGATATATCCTTTAGTGTTGGTTTGTGTGCTAGATTTCAATCAAATCCTAAAGAATCACATCATACAGCAGTTAAAAGAATTCTAAGATATTTAAAGGGAACAGATGACTTGTCCTTATTTTATCCCAAAAGTGATGTCTATGACTTGAAAGGGTATAGTGATGCAGATTACGCAGGTGATCTTGTGAATAGAAAAAGCAATTCAGGAATGGTACAGTTTCTTGGATCTTGTTTGGTATCATGGAGTTCCAAGAAACAGAACACAGTAGCTTTATCCACTGCAGAAGCTGAATACGTAGCAGCAGCAGCCTGCTGTTCCCAAATGCTGTGGATTAAACAACAGCTAAGAGATTTTGGTATTAAATTTGAATGTGTTCCTATTTATTGTGATAATACTAGTGCTATTTGTATTTCTAAAGATCCGGTGCATCATTCTAGAGTTAAACATATTCATATTAGACACCATTTCCTTAAGGATAATGTAGAGCATAAAAATATTATTGTTAAACATGTCAATACTAGTGATCAAGTTGCAGATATTATGACCAAACCGCTTCCAAGGGAACAATTTGAAAAGATGAGGTTGGAGCTAGGTATGATCAAGCTTCACTAACGTTTAATTGCTAGTATTCCTCCTCAAAACATCATGAAAAATTGGAAGGGTTCAATCAACCACAACAACCAAGATTGTTCATTCAATCATTGCGAGATTTGGGTATGCTTCTATTTAAATTTATGTCTTAAACTTTATCTTGATTGCTTGCATGTTTGAACTAATTAGACCAAGTAGCATAACTTATTTTATATTATCTATTATTTTATTATCCACATATTATAAATTATTTTAAAAATCACAAAAATATTTTATCTTTCCACAAATTCCAGCATTTTCTTTATTTTGATTTATTTCGGTGAGCCAACATATTTTATGAAATGGAAGACGGATCATCGAGGTGTTTCGGAAAGTAGTTATCTAAATCGACATATTCAACGAACGAAACTTAATTAATAACCACCCTTACACCGCCTAAAACCGTCGTAAAGGAAGTTGTACAAACCATTTCATAACCGTTCCATCATACCCTTTATAACTCACTCCTCACGTCACATCCATCACAATAACCATTATTACCAAAGTACAACTCCTTCTTTTACTCACCAAAACCGTCAAACATTCACTCTTTCCTCTCTCAACTTCTTTTCTTCATCCCTACCAAACAACACCATGAAATCGCCAAGATTATCGTCAATGAGCAAAGGGAAAAGCCCTAAATTCATCCAACCCGAGCCTTTACAAGTAATTCATCCTTCATCCACTGAAATTCCACAATCCTCTTCTCAAAAACGCCAAAGATCAACCACTCCTAAACCCATGCAAGGAGACACAAAGAAAACCCACTCCAAAGGAACTTCATCTAGTCGACCAGTAAAGAGGGCCAAGCAAGTGGACCCTGATAGTGCTGAGGAAATTTCCAAAGAAATGTCGGTTGGTTTTGGACTCGACAAGTACTGCCGATTGTGTTGAGAAGAAAACGATGATTGGATATGGTGGCTTGTTAACCCATATATTTAAAAAGTTTGGTGTGCCTCTTGAAGGCCTAGAATTTCCTATGAGTGGTAATAACAAAATAGGTGCAAAGTGTCTTAACAACTTGCATCTCGTATTAAATGAAAAGGGAATTCTAGAGGATGCTGCGGATGATGTTGAGTATGTTAGTTCCGATGAGGAACAAGAGGAAGGTGAAACAGAAGTAGAAGGGGAGAATGTAGAGAATGTAGAGCAGGACACTGTTCCCACTGCCACCACTGAGGCAGAAATAGAACAGGAAGAAGGGGAAACAGTGACTCAGGGGGAAGCTGTTAGTAAGGGGGAACAAGTTGGGGAAGAAGAAAAAGAGGAATTAGTGGATGAACAATCCAGTTCAGAGGATGAGGACCTCAATGTGCCTCTCAAGAATATTAGGAAATCATCCAAAAATTCTTCGCGCCTTAATGCTGATATTGCCTCTCCAGCCCCACCATCACCAAAGCCAAGTTCACCTATACCACCATCACCAATAGCCACTACTCCACCAACATTTGCATCACCACCATCACCCTTACCCACCCACTACTATCCCTCCTCCTTCAATTACTCTTGCTCATGTCCATTCTACACTACTTGATATGCAGTCTCAACTATATGCTCTTCAAAGTGAAGTTCGTGTCTCACTCTCTACTATTGCTGAGCAACTCACCGAAATGGAATCACGTCTTGGTGCGAAGCTTGACACGGTGGAGGTGCAGACTGAATTTGTTGATGAGGAGACTGCTGCCTGATCCCTCCTGCTTCTATTTTCAATTAAAAATTTGATGTTTGGTTGGCCCATTCTCTTTGTAATTTTCTAAACAATGTTTTCTTTTGCTTTTTAATGTACCAGCTGGGGTACGAAACAGTTTCCTTTTTATGCTTATGCTACTAACCATTTTCTTTAATCCTTCATATTATCCTTCCCTATTATCCCATGGTCTAATATGTTTGCTTGCATGCTTTCTTGATTTATGTTTGGGCATTTATTTTCTTAGTTTGCTGCTTACTATCTTAATTTATCTAACGCTTGCCTTAGAGCTGTGATTTGATTCATCTCCCTACTTTTTGATTGATGCCAAAAGGGGGAAGAGTAGCAAACAAACTTAAATGAATGCTTGTGAATGCTTATGTTTTTGCTTGATCTTGATAATTGTTTCTCTGTTTTATGTTCTAACCTATACAAAGTTTTGAATGTTCTTTGTTTACTTTATAATGCTTAGTTTGTTGACTTACTGTTTGATATACTTAAGGGAGAAGAGTTGCAAACAATAGTTATATTGAATATCACTTTGTTTATCTTTGATTCTTACAACTCATAATTTTTGAATTACTTTGCTTGTTGTGCTTCTTAATTTTATGTCTTTAAGTTTCTTAATTATTATGTTTTTGGTTTATAAGGTTTTGGTATTTATGTTTATGTCTTGTTTCACGTTTTATTTTCAAATTTGAAAATTTTGAAGTCATGCTTAATCACATGATTTTCGCCAAAAATATTTTAGAGTAATATGCTTGCTTTAGAATTTGGTAAATTATTTGTAACGATTTAATTTACTAAATATGTTTGAACTTGTGATTGATCTCTAACATGTTCAAAGTTATTAGTTTTATCTTTCTTTTAACCAAGTTTGTTTATAAGTTTGTCATCATCAAAAAGGGGGAATTTGTTGGCCCATTTGAGTTTTGATGATGACTTAACAAATTATAAACAAACAAAGTATTTTAGAGATTGTTTTGTAGGTAATATATCCGATTATCATAATCGTCGATGGTACCTAAGGACTGGTCAATGCAATCGTACAAGTCAAAGTCAAAGTCAACAAAGTCAAAGTCAGTAGAGAAAGTCAATGAGGAAGTCAAGAGTAGATTTCACTTCTACTGTTCCAGATATTGATAAACTGATGAAGTTGCAGATAGAGACAGTATGGTGTTCCTTCTGAATCCGGTCAGAGGAGAAGTCAACAAAATTAATTAAGAAAATTATTTTAATTTTTATTTTTCTTTTTTAGTCTTGTTGTACGGTTGAATAGCTTAGAATGCACAAGGAATAAATCAAAGAATTAAAATAACTAACTCCTAAAAAGTCTCTTGAAAAAGGCTATTTTTAGGTTGAGTCAAAGATTGACTTGGAGTAACCTCCAAGGAAGTTATTTTCCTTCTCACGGTCAATGCCCACTAATCCCTTATCTTTAGATCATGGGTTTATGGCATAACTTGATCTACAAAGAATATAAATTCATTTTTCTAACCGGCACAAAGTTTTTGGCGATCAACGGGAGAGAGATATTCATGTAAAATCATTAGAGTTCTCCCATGGAGATCAAGGGAGAAAAATCACTCATATCATTCGAGTGCTCCCTTGGCGATCAACATTGAGAGAAAATTAATTTCCGAAAATTATTGTGCCCAAATTTCGTGAGATTCAAGATTCAAGAAAAGGAAAATATTGAGTGTTCTTAATTGATAATTAATTCCAAAATATTTCCTTGTGCTATCTTTGTTTGTTCATCCAATTTAGAGAATTTATCTTGTATGGGTTTTTGAGAGAATTTGTAATTAGACTTGGGTAAGTCTAAGGGGGAAGTGAGAAAGAGAAGAGAGAAAGAGAAGGAGAATAGAGAAAGGGAACAAGAAAGAAACCGAGAGAAGAAGAGAAGGAGAAGGAGAAATATTTTATGTAATAGAGAATTGAATTACATAAAATAATAGAGAAGAGAAATCCCTAGTGGGTCGTGGTTCTTATTCCCACGTTAAAATCTTTGTGTTTCTTTAAGTTTTCTTTTATTTTGTTTTGAATATTTCTTTATTCAAAATTCCGCAAGAAAAGGGCGAAAATACTCAAACGGGAACAAGTAACAATTCACCCCCCCTCTTGTTACACTTCATCGTCTCTATACGTTTCTACAGGTTATTGTGGGTAAAAGAGGAAGGAACCCATGCTTCAGAATGCAATGAATGTGAGTAATCACGTTCATAACTAATTCAAGAAGCATAAGTCGTTTGGAGGCTTCCAGGAAAAAGGCTTCCATACAGGCTAGAACATCAAGAGTAAAGGGGATTCGACCCTAGAGGTTATGATGCAGAAGCCTTTATATGACCGCAATGGGAAGGAAAGAATTCATAATTGTAGATGATGCTAGAAAAATCACCTAATAAGGGACTACCAGGGTATGTTTGTGGATTGTTCTCATTGTGGTAAACCGGGCCATAGAATGTATGAGTGTTATACTCGTTTGGAACAACAAGAGCTTCAAGGGGGAAATCATCGAGGCTTTCAACAACAACGTTTTGATAACGAACAAAGTGGTAACGAAGCTGGAAGGGGAAACCACAATGGTGGTGATTTTGGTCGTAACTTCGGAGGTGCCACAAACCCTAGGTTTCAAGGGAATCACTCCGGCGTTCAGCAACCACATGGGAATGCTAAAAACGAGAATTTTTCATGTCAATGTGGTAAGCAAGGTGGTGCTACCACTGCTACTCGGAATAAAGGCAGACTTTAAACAGTTAACTTTAGAGAATCAATGCAGGCGTCGGATGTGGTCACTGGTACGTTCTCCATCAATACAAAGTCTGTTAAAGTACTTTTTGATTCGAGTGCATCGTACTCGTTCGTTTCAAATCTAGAGTTAAGGAATTAGGTTTGGAAAAAAACCCAAGGAAAAATCTCTTTCAGTCGCTATTCCTTTTGGAGAGACTTTTCATTGTAGCATGTTGTTTCATGAAGTGTTGGTTAAGATAGGAAAAGTAAAGTTTTCTAGTGATTTATTTCCTCTAGAAATGGATGATCTAGATGTAATACTTGAGATGGATTGGCTGAATATATATAAAGCGATAATAGATTGTGAAGAACAGTCTTTGACTCTAAGTGGACCTAGGGGGAGAAGGTTAAATATAGGAGTCTTCCTAAGGGACCGAAGGTAAAAATCGTGTCGTCATTGAAAGTCAGAAAACTAATTAAGCAAGGGCAACTGTGGTTTCTATGCAGTATAAGTAAGGTGAAGGAGCGGGAGGTGCGTCTTGAGGACATTCCGATGGTCAAGGACGTTAAGGATGTTTTTCCCGAAGAACTTCCTGGTATGCCACTAAGAAGGGACGTGGACATTTCGATTGAATTATTACTTGGGACAGGGCCAATGTCAAAAGCTCTTTACCAAAAAGCCCCAAAGGACATGAAGGAATTGAAGGTTCAATTAGAGGAGTTGTTAGAAAAGGGTTATATACGACGTAGTGTTTCTCCATGAGGAGCCCGGTGTTGTTTGTGAGGAAAAAGGACGGAACTATGCGTCTCTGTATTGATTACAGAGAACTGAATAAGGTCGCCGTAAAGAATAAGTACCCGTTACCACGGATCGATGATCTTTTGATTAGCTTCAAGGAGTTGGAGTCTTTTCGAAGATCGATCTGCGGTCAGGGTACCATCAGTTACGTATTAAGGAGGAAGATATCAATAAAACAGCTTTCAGAACTAGGTATGGACACTTTGAATTCACCGTGATGCCTTTTGGGTTGACGAACGAACCGACAACATTTATGGGTTTATGAATCTGGTTTTCAATGCGTATCGCGATAAGTGTGTGGTGGTGTAGATTGATGATATCTTGGTATACTCTAGGAGCCCTGAAGAACATCGAGAACATTTAAGGATAGTCTTGCAGATTCTACGGGAGAATCAGCTGTATGCTAAGTTTTTTAAGTATGAATTTTGGTTAGAACAAGTGGCTTTTTTTTAGTTCACATTATTTCTAAAGAGGGAATTTTTGTCGATCCAGCAAAGATAGCTGTTGTTTGGGACTGGTCTACACCTCTGAATGTTACGGGTAATCGGAGTTTATTGGGATTGGCAGGGTACTATCGACGTTTTGTAAAAGATTTTTCTCGTATTGCTCGCCCGCTTACATCCTTGATGAAGAAGGAGAAGAAGTTTGAGTGGACCAAAGACTGCGAAAGAGCCTTTTAGTTGTTGAAGGAAACGTTAACTACTGATCCGGTGTTGGTTCTACCTAATCCTTCTTTGGAATACTCCGTTTATAGTGATGCTTCCAAACATGGTTTGAGCTATGTCTTGATGCAAGACATGAAGGTAGTAGCTTATGCTTTGCGACAATTGATGACTTAGAGCTAGCAGCTGTAGTTTTGCGCTAAACATCTGACGTCATTATCAGTACGGTGTGAAATGTAAGATCTTTACGGATTATCAAAACTTTCAGTTTTTTTTGTTCTCTTAACCGGATTTGAACCGGCATCAACAGTGTTGGTTGGAATTTATCAGTGATTACGATTTGGAGATTTCTTATCACGAGGGTCGCGCAAATGTGGTCGCTGATGCCTTGAGTAGGAAATCGAAACACTCGGTTGCAACATTGATAACTTCCGAGGAGTTAAGTCAGGAGCTTGAGAGAATGAATTTGGAGATAATCAAAGAAGGGGAGTTGGAGGCCAAGTTGGGAGCTATGTCCATTCGACCTACGTCCTTCGAGGAAATTATGGCTAGGCAAATGGACAACCCTAAGCTCGTTAAGCTTCGTGAGCAGGCCAGTGAAAGTAAAGCCGAAGGTTTTACAATTCATGAGGATGGTAGCCTTAGTTTTAAAGGACGATGGTGTGTACCGGATGGGTGCGACTCTTTAAAGGAAAATCTGTTGAACGAGGCACACAACTCTAGATACTCTGTTAAACCTGGAAGGGACAAAATGTAGCAAGGTCTAAAAGGTATGTTTTGGTGGTCGGGTATGAAAAAGAACATTGCCTGATTTGTTTCTACGTGTTTGACAGCCCAAAAGGTTAAGAGCGACCATCGAAGGCAAGCTGGATTGCTACAAACTTTGGGAGTTCTGGCGTTGAAGTGGGATGACATTTCAATGAACTTCGTCTTAGGTCTGCCACGATCTAAGGCTGGTAATGATACTCTTTGGGTTATTGTGGATAGGCTTACTAACTCTGCATGGTTTATTCCTATGAACTGTAAGTGGGAAATTGAACAACTTGCTCGCGCTTAACATTAGATACGTGGTGCGGTATCACGGGATACCTCGTACTATAGTTTCTGATCGGGATACTCGATATTTGTCACATTTTGGAAATCAAAACAACAGGCTTTAGGAACTACTCTTCTCTACAATACGTCCTTCCAACCGATGACTGATGGTCAAACTTAACCTGTTAATCAAGTACTGAGGACATGTTGAGAGCGATAGCCATGGAATGGCAGGGCTCATATATGGTCGCAAGTGTCGTAGTCCAGTGTCTTGGGACGATTTCACTGAGTCTATCACCTTAGGACTAGATATGTTAATTTAGATGACTAAACAACTCAAGTTAATTCGCGAGGAAATGAAGGCAGTCCAAGATTGACATAAATCATACGCCGATCTTCGCAGTCGGCCTTATGAGTATTCAGTAGGCGACAAGGTACTACTACGTGTTTCTCCTATGGAGGGCGTGGTTCGTTTTGGTGCACGTGGAAAGTTAACCCACGTTTTATTGGTACTTATGATATTTTGGAGAAGGTAGGAAAGTTAGCTTACCGGTAGGCAAGGTACACAACGTTTTTCATATCTCTCAGTTAAAACGCTATGTTGCGGCTTCTTCGCATGTCTTTGACCCATTGCAGTTAAAACTTGATGAGAGCTTAACCTATTAGGAGCGCCCTGTTCAGATTTTAGACAGAAAGGTTCGCAGTACTCGTTCGAAGGATGTTGAATTATCGATCACAGGAGGCAACTTGGGAAACAGAGGCTTCAATGCGAGAGAAGTATCCGCACTTTTTTTCTCAGGTTAGTAAGTTACGGGGACGTAACTTTTCAAAGGGGTAGAAGGCGATAAGATTTTCGCGCGTTGAGATAATTTGACCTAGTTTTTCTTTTGCTTATGTGCGTGTTTTGTGGTTTGTATGGGTGCTTGTTTTTATGTTGTTGTGTTTGTAAGTTGTGGTTTTGGGGTCAAAACCTTTTTAAGGGGGGTAGTCTGTAACACCCCGATAATTTTCCGATATATTTAATGATTTACTAATACTAATATTTTATATAAATAATGTTTTTATCAATTCATTTTGGGCTTGTCCATGTATTTTTAGCCTTTTTTTTACAATTTAGCTTTTCGGGCCCAAAAACCTTTAACCCATTTCTTATTGCAAATTTTAGAAAGAAAAAAAAAATAATAATTAAAGGAAAGGTGTAGGGTTGGATGGCCCTATTGGAGTGTTGAGGGAGTTTGCAACTCCCATGTGGGAATAGGAAAGATCACTCAATAATTACCCATTATTCTTAATTTCTTAATTATTCATTTCCTTAACCCCATTTGCATTCTACCTTCCAACTCCTAAAAACTCAAGAAAACTCCCACAAACCCTAGCAAATTCCACCCACCTAGAACACTTGCAACCTTAATTTTGGCATTCTTTTCATATAATTGTAAGTATAATTCTCCATTTATTTTTATATTAAGTTTAAATTAAATTATGTGATTTATGGGTTGTGAAATTTTGATCCATGACCATTTCTTCCATGATTTAACATAATGAAGTAAATTTATATGTAGTTATCAAGTGGTAGTGTAGGATGTTTTGTTTTAGAATTTATCTTTATATGAGCATGTTAAATTAAGGTGATGGAGAATGGATAAAAATAATAACAATAATAATAATATATATGTATATATATATATTTAAATTAGGATTTTCATGAAGAAATTATATTGTAGTATGAGAAATTATTTTGGTGTGGTATTTGAATTTTAATGTGTGATTTGTGAAGGAAAAAAATTGTATTTCTAAGAAATGAATTATTTTAGAATGATGAAAATGATTTTTAATATGTGGGCATGAGTTTATGATTTTGATGGTATGAATTTAATAGGAAATGTGAACATTGGAATTTGTATGTATTTTTAATAAAAATTGACAAAATCCCGTAGGTTTTGAAAATGGTGAAAAAAGGGTGTTTTTGGAGCATTTTTAGCTTTGAAATTAAGTTAAAAATACTTATACTGTGTTATAAATTATGAAAATTAGTACCAGGGGGTTTTGATGCCTTCCGAACGCAACGGTGAAGTCAGATTTTCAGTTTGAAAGTGTTAAGTCGCGTTTCTGGACAGATTATGTATGCTGTCCTATTTTGTGTGTTTACCATGTTATAGTATGTGATAGATGTTCATGATGTTTGTGGTATTATAAGTGTGGTAGTATTTATATGTATGTGTTATGGTTTGATTTGAGGAAAGTGTGTATGTGTGCTTATTTCCCGAATACGATTGAACCTTGTAGGAAGTCGATTCGTGACGGGGAATTGATTAAGACGTTTGGGAATTGGTTATCTTGTTAAGGTACGTGCACGCAGCATAGAATTATAGTATACATTACGTACCATATGATGATGGTAACAAAGGTAAAGTATGGGCATGTAGTATGAATATTGATACGCTTCCGAATAAGTTATTTCATTATAACATTTTAATAAGCAGAGGTAGTATGACCTCACTAACTTGAAAGTGGACGTAGTATGACGTCAATTGGTGGAATGAATTACTCGCGGCCTTTGGAGCCTATGAGCCACCGCGGGGGTATGCATACTTAACCATAGGCACCGAAGTAGGACGTGTGTCTATGGTAGGGACTTGCTTAGGGGTTAGCTCCCCCTAATGTATTGTCTCGCCTATGGAGTTTGAAGTGGTACCAGCAGTATGGCTGGAATAGATACAGCAGTATGGCTGAAAAAGATACAGTAGTATGGCTGACTAACTGAAACAAGAAATTATTAAAGTTATTATCTTTGATTTTTCGTACTCGAATTAATTGAATTATGATTTCTTGCTGACGTGTACTTTTTGGTCTTAACGATCCTGCGATGATGTCGTTTCCTCCTTGGATAATGACTAGCAGTAAGTTAATTGCAGGTGGGGAGTGAGGATTACTCGGGGAGAAATAAAACGTTAGAATCTGAATTTATTATGAACTTAAGTTTTCGTACTTTTTAAATGTTGGTTTTATGAGGCGTGAACGCTCTCGAGTTGTAATAATTAGATCTACCTTTTTAAACTTATTTGCTGCTTAGTCTTTATGTTTGGTAGATTATAATAGCACTATTAGAACTCGGTCCGTAAGTTTTGTTTCGCTTGAATCCGTTTTAACTAACCGTTTAACGCCCTGGTTTGACTCGGACTATATGGTTATTCAAAAAGTCTATTTTTCTTTTAAAACAATACGAGTTAAACTACGGGATGTTACATACACCAAGTCGCTTTGCCGTCTTCCGGGTTTCAATTGCCTCCAAAGAGCAGGTCGACGGAGTAGATGGGACTGATAGTGTGTTAGGGAGGGAGCTAGCAATCCTCCTTGGTCTCTCTCGGGTCCTTTTTAGTTGGGCTGATTTCTCCACCACACCATTCGTGCCATTAGTACCACCATCTCCCCTCATTGTGTTCTCGGCATTTGTTAGGGATAATGGGCACTCCAAGGACGCGATAGGGTCAAACCAGTTATCCACACACTGTTCAACTGGGCAAGACATGGGACCAACCAGCCACTCATCCGTCGAAGGATCAACACAACCCCTGCTAGGCATTACCCCACTCGCATTCACCTGCCTAGTCGTTTCAGACGACCCACTTTTAATCACCTGCGTATCCGCTTCATAATTCCCTGTCTGTATCCCAGCCAAGTCATCCTCGTTAGCCTTACTGTCTTCCTCTTCCACATCTCCATCCGGTTGGGGTACACCCCTCTCCTTGTACAAACAGTTACATGTCTCTCTAACATAAACCATACACGACCCCGACTCCCATTCAACTCTAATGCGGGCGTCAATGGTGCTATGGATATTAGTTCTAATCAGTAACCTCACGGATGTGATGCTATTCGTCCCCTTGACTATATGATCAACCTTTTCAACTCGTTCCCATTTTTCGCCCAGCTTCTTCACATTTTCATGGCTCCACCACTTAGGGTGGATACCTGCACATTCCACCCATACCATTCTCTCAATTACCCACGTATCCTCTGACCACCTTTCCACCTTAACACCTACTTTCCACAGAGAAGTTTTTTCTAACACCTTCATCACATCCCCTTCATCCTCAAAGAACAAGATCAACATATTCGTCGAGATGGACGATATACATTCATATGGTATATCAGTATTAGAGATCAGCACAGCAGCCTGGTTCAAATCCACCGCCTCCAATACTCCAACAACCACCGCCTTTCTTAGCTATTCCTCCATATTGGTACACTACAAAAAAACATATGGGTTTTAGACGCTAAAGGACGGAGCTTTTAGACGCTTTTTTGCGTCTAAAATAATTTTTTAGACGCTTTTCCAAGCGTCTAAAAATCAAGTGTCACAAAACTTTTAGACAGTTTTTTTAGACGCTTTTTGTTGTCAAAAATAAGTTTCTTTTAGACGCTTTTTTCCGTTACAAGACTTTTGCCGCCTTACTTTTTCATATGTTATCAACACATTTTTGACAGAGAAAAGCGTCTAAAAAGTGGATTTAGACCTTTTAAAGCGTCTAAAATGGTTGAATTTTAGACACTTTAATGCGTCTAAAATATTTGTGTTTTTTTAGACACTTTAAAGCGTCTAAAATATTTGTTTTTTAGACATATTAAAGGGTCAAAAAGACTAAAAATCTAACCATAATAGTTTAGAATTGTGACATCCAAAAGTGTCTAAAAGCCCGTTACTTAGTTGCTTAATGAATTTGCTTGGGTACTTTTCCATTAAAATGCAATGTACAATTTTTGACATCAAGCCCATGGTATATAATCTTTTACTCATCAACCAAAAAATATATACTTAAAATAAAAAGCAATTCACAATTAATTAATTTCCATTATATATACTTAAAATATATACCATGGACAATATATATATATGCTCAAATATCAAAATATCTATATCCATTATAACAAATTTAAAAGGGTATCCAACATAGTTTGTATTGAGGTTTTCTTGACAATATAAAAAGCTTAATAGTAATATAAGAAAGTAGTCCACATTCCACAAGTTGGCTTCTTCATTCCAGCTAAGTCTACTAGATGAAAAGTTAAAACCTGCAAAAACAAAAAAAGGTTTTTGATTACTTTAGTTATTAAAACAAGAACGTCATAAAGAAACAAGTTAATAGTGATTATCATTAACACACTAAACCCCTTATCATTAATATTTAACTTTTTTAGAACAATCGAGAAAATTCTGTAGAAATTTCAGCAGAGTTTCATTTGTAAAATAACATTCCAAAATTTTCAAAATCACCTGCGAACAAAATAATAGCTAATCCAAACGCGACCATCAACAAATTCCAATAATCAAAGCATACGACAAACGCATAAAACCTCAAAAAGTGGAAATTCTCCCAAGATAAAAAATAAACTATATATTACAACTAAATTAATTATATACTAAATAAAGGGAGGCCTTGGTAACCGTAGGATTAAATCCCAATTAATTCCCTTGAAGAAATCATGACCCTTGATTTCTTCCAATGTTATTCTCTGTTTTGGATTTTTCTCTAACAATTTCTTGATTAAACACCTAGTAAGGCTCAACCAGTAGCATCATAATGATAGTGCAGATAACAATGTTGCTGCAGCTTAGCACCTTAGTAGCTTCAAACAACATCACACAACACCAAACCAAGAAGGCAGCAAGCAACAAGAACAACAGCCATCCTCAAGCAGCACAATCAAAATACCTCAACAGCATCAGTAGCAAAACAGCTTCAGCACCTTGAACATGACAGCACAGCTCCACATACCAGAACAACGAAGGGAAGCAATGCAAAGCAGACAACAGCATTGCGAGACAGCAACAGAACAGAAATGCATCAGGCAGCATCTCACAATACCCAACTTAATCCAATCCCATGCATCAATTCATCAAACATCGAGACCACAAAACAAGCCGACAAAAGAAACGTCAGCTAAAACAAGCTAAATAATACACCAAACCTACAACAAGTAAATAACAGTTCATGAGAACAGCACAGGAAGCAACAATCAGCAGGAAGCAACATTTGCACACATACCAACATCCGCAGCAAAGGCGCCTCTAGAATAGGATGAGGCAGCAGCATTAATATAGCATTAGCAAACCAGCAAGCCAGCATTTCACACAGTAACTAGCAGCAGGTGAGCAGCATCAATGCACAGCCTCAAAGTAGTCCAACAGACACACCAAATCAGCATAATAGTTGCTGCAGCAGCATCAACCCTCATCACAGTAGCATTTCAATATGAGGCATGACAACAGGAGCACCAACTAGGAATCAACTAAACCAGAAGTATCAATGCTAATCATCCGAAGCTTTAACTGACCAGAACAGCAGGATGCACAACCAAGCAGCCCAACATATTGAAATAACAACAGATGCAACAACTACACAACCAGCAAGCAAAACAATAGCATCACTTGTGAAACAACACATACACCGCAATAGTAATATTCCAAGCAAGAAGCCAGCAACTACTCAACAAAACTAGCAGCGCAGAACATCACAACAGCAAATAGCATGAAGTAGAGCATGGCAGCGGAACAGAACTATGTACAACAAATCAGCTTCCAGCAGGAGTTCCCAACAGAAAAAAGTATGTACAGAACCCAATATATCCATCAGATCAGCAATTAGCAGAGCCCAGCAGAAGTTTCGAGCAGCAGAACCCAAAGGTGCAACACACAACATCAAAGTGAATCCTCAAATACCAAATCAACATATCATTAACATAATAGTAGCACAAACGCACAAACATATTATTATTATTATTATTATTATTATTATTATTATTATTATTATTATTATTATTATTATTATTATTATTATTATTATTTAGTATTTTTAGTGCACAAACGCAGCTACACAACTTAAAACAACATAACATCATGTGCATTAACATAATAGTAGCACAAACACAGCAAGCAACACATTGTTGCACATAACTAAAACAAAAAACCAACATCAAACAACATCAGCAGAGGCTTTCCATGAGATGCTTCAGTTTAGAGCAGTCTCAAATGAATAAGAAAACATCAGGAGCAGCAAGTAACAGTCCAGTATGTCAATGGACGTGGTTGGGGGTGACTGTGAGTGTGAGTGTGGTGGTTGATAAGGCAGCGAAGGAGTGGCAGTTGGTAAAAGAAGAGCCTTTAGTGATAACAAACTAGTGCAGTGCCCACATCTCACAGTCACAGTCTTGAACAAGCTTCTACTTGGCACACTCACCTACTCATCACCATTTTCATTTTCATTTGAAGAACAAACCCTCATCAAAGCGAAATCACCGTAAAACTCCTCCCTCCTATTCTACATTTGAAGATCCGCACAGAATAGTATTAATTCTAAACTTGAAACCGAGACCAAACATTTGTGCTGATGAAATCTTCAATTATCGGGTTTGGAATCGAAGATCACCGTTTTCAGGTTTGGAATTAATTTCAGGTTTCAAACATTTGAAGATCTTCATGAAAACTTCACGAATATCACAGTCACAAAATAATTCCAAACCTGAAAACGGTGATCTTCATTCCATGAAAACCTGAAAATCAATACATAATTATCGGGTTTGGAAGCGAAATCACCATTTTCAACAGAAAAGATCAATACTTAAATGAAAATCAAAAATTCATTCCAAAAATCAGATGAAATCGAAGATCCAAACCTGAAAACGAGACCAAAATAATTGAAAAAAAACGCACTTAAACTTCGGATAGAACGATCGAAAAAAACCTAAGAGGAACGTACCATGAAACCCGAAGAAATTCTGATGGACTGAAGATCAAGAATAAATTAAGAACAGGTGGTTGCGTGATGTTTTGTGCTGATGAAGATCTAGAAATAATACAGAACAAGCGGTTTTTGGAGGCCTGATGATATTCTTGCTGAGTGAATGTAGAGGACAAACGGTTTTTTTAACCCAGTGCTTTTTATTTTATTTTAACTTTTTATATTCGTGATGATATTCGTGCCGCTTAATTTTCCAAAAAAATTTAATCCCGCTTAAGTAATTTTCTAATTGTGCTAACAAGTTATTATTTCTCATTAATTTTCATTTCCTGATTTTGAAATTGGACTTTTAGACGCTTAATAAGTTCATTTTATTAACTATTATATGTGTCTAAAAAAAGTGTCTAAGCGACTCTATTTTTTTAGACGCTTTTTATTGCGTCTAAAAAAAACCGTCTAAAGACTCCATGTTTTGTTGTAGTGGTATTTTCAGCAACTTTGAGCACCTCCTGGGTAATACGGTGCACCCCCAATGGCATAGTATTTCGTGTCCCCGCCACCACCTCCACATACTTACGGGAATCCCTGAAGGATGGGTATTTTATTCCTTCTTTCTCATAACGAGATATTCCGGTCACCGTTTGTCTGATTTCCTTCCCCCTTCTGTCGTATCTTGCCAAGAATACTGCCATTCTTGAGTTCTTTATGGTATGTCCATGGAGTTTGGCAATTGCCATCTTAGCATTCCCATTCTTCTTGAACCTCACGAAGCCAAATGCATCCTTGCACGTTTTACGCACTTTCTTGGGTACGAAGACATCTTCTATCCTTCCATATTCAGCAAATATGTCCCAAAGCCACTCCGACGATATTCCATGAGGAAGATGGTCCACAAAAACAGTGGTGATGTTGCTCATTCCAAAAGCACCTCCAAGCCGGGTCGGCTCTCGAGGCCCACGGCTCCAAGGGAGAGGGGGATACCCTCGATGACCGAGCCACAATCCAGGAGGTGTCCTATTTGAAGGCACTCTGTTTCTGTTCAGCTGCTGGCCGGAGTGAGAGGGAAGATTGTAATGGCTGGTGTTTCTGTTGTGGTTCTTTTCGTAGTTATGGCTGGTGAGGATTGCTTGGTGTGATGAATCGGCCTGGTAACTGGTGGCGTTGGGCTGGGCAGTAGGCTGCCGGTGTTCGTGGATTGTATACATTCCCCTGGAGTTGGCGTGGCCAACGGTTCTTCTTTCAGAAGCTGCTGCAGAAGGACGTGCTTGAGGGCAGTTTTCATGTCTGACATTTTCTTTTCGCCTTCCAGAGTATCGTACGTACCCAGAGTTTCTCTCTCTCTCACTAACCATGTTTCTTGTTTTTGACTAACACCAAGGATTAGTACTAATTAAGTACTAATTAGGAAAATAATAAGATATAAGACCCTCCAAAATAGAGAATAATGCTCCAAAGATAATTAATCCAAGCTCCCAAAATAATGATGATCTTCTAAGCTCCCAAAATTAATAAATCTCAACTTTAAAAATAATGATACATTATGTACCCAAAATAATAACCCAATAATGCTCCAAAATGATGATGACTTAACTAAATAAAGAGTGTTCATCTTCTTGAATTTCTTCAACTAATAATAAATGTATTAAATTTGTAAGATTTTATAAAAAATATAAGAAGAATATTAGAAAGATTTGATAATGAAGGTGTTTATTAATTCTGCAATGTATTTTCAATGTTGATTAATAAATAAGAAAATGAGGAAATGGATAGCAATGCGTTATTAATTGATTGAGAGTATTGAATGCAGGAAGTGACTTGATGAATTCAGACCTTCAGTAATAGCATCAGCATTGGTTAGGTGCTGCTTCAGAGTGCCTGATGATATGGTTCTTAGTTCTGACCTAATTACTCCGATGACTTTGTGAGAGTGAATGTTAAGAACTCGTGGGCAGTAGCTTCCGCTTACAACTTGCTTTTTTGGTGTGCCTAAATGCATCAGCCTCACATATAAGCGTGCCTAAACTCATTTTTAAGCGTAGGTATAGGCAACAATTTTTGTAGTGGATCTAATATTAAGTTTTTTTAATTATATTTTCATAAATAAATTTAATTTAATTTTTTAATAAATTCAAATGAATTATTTTTTGATATATAGCTTAATAGTTTTTTTGAATAATTAAATGATTTTTTGAATTTTTTTTCATGAATAATATTTTTATAGATATATATTTATAGGTAGAATTACCCCATTTAATAGTAAAATTACTTTTTAAAGCAAATAGGAATACGAAGTAGATAAGTAGCAATTACATGTATTTTTAAGTCGGTATAATAATGAAGATATAATTATTCTACAGTTGGTAAATAATCTTGAAAAATAATTTTGCTATATCAAGATAATATATATTCTCTTTTATATTGAAAATAATATTGATAAATTATATTGTTTTACAAATTTAGTACGTTTCTTTTTGCTATCATGAAATTATTCTCTTTTACTAAGTTAAATAATTTGAAAATAATATTACTTACTAAATTGAATCTTGTTCTACATGTTAAATTAAACTATATTAGGAAATAAGTTTTACTGCAAATTCACCTACCAATCATGTCGGCATAAAATGGGCGGGAAAATTTTCAATGAGAGTCTGACACGTGTCAATCTTGTTTCTTTATTAATAGTTTTTATTTTATAGATTCTCTTTTACCAGGTTAAATAATTTAAAAATAATATCACTTACTAAATTAAATCTTCTTATGCACGTTCAATTAAACTAAATCAGGAAATGATTTTTACTGCAAATTCACCTACCAATCAAGTCAGCATAAAAATGGGCGGGAAAATTTTTATTGAGAGTCTGACACGTGTCAGTCTTGTGTCTTCATTAGTAGTTTTAATTTAATAGATTCTCTTTTTTCACTAAGTTAAATAATTTGAAAATAATATTACTTACTAAATTCAATCTTCTTCTGCACGTTAAATTAAACTAAATTAGAAAATGATTATTACTACAAATTCACCTACCAATCATGTCAACACAAAAATGGGCTGGAAACTTTTCAATGAGAGTCTCACACGTGTCAATCTTGTTTCTTCATTAGTAGTTTTTATTTTATAATAAATTCTCTTTTACTTAAGTACTTTTTCGACGGTCATTAAGTATATTGTAAGTAGGCATTAAGGATATTGTTAGTGGACATTAAGGTTAAACGGCTTGAGCCTGAGAGACGTCTCTCAAAGAGTATTTTAAGTTTTATATTAAGATATACTCCCCCATTCTCTTTTGTTCTTCTCACATTCTCCATTTGAAAATTTTAAAATATTCTCATCTAGAAACGTGCTATTTTAGTAACCAATAAAATTCAAAGAAATTGTTACACTTACAATCAAATCTATAAAAACCAATTTACATTTTAATTTCTGATGTATTTACTAAATATGCCCAATGAAGTTCGATAACATTATCACACTTACACTTTAATTAATATAATAATCTTTATTTTTTATATTATTTTACCCAACTCTCATAGTATCTATTGTGTAATCATTGTTTATCTTAATTTCTTTCCATATTCCAAATGGGGGAGATAGAAAAAGAAATTAGGGTTTATAAAACAATTTTTTTTTGTTTTTTTAATGTCTTATTTTGTTAATTTTATACATACTAACAATCAATAGTAAAACTTCATGATAAAATATAATGATATAAAACAATATACATTTAACCAATTTGATTATTTCACGAGACAAATCTTTGTGAGGGTGCCACGTGGAATTTTCCTATACTTTTAGTTAATCGTAAATTATTTGATTATTCTATTTGGCAATCTTTGTGAAGGTGCCACATGGAATTTTCCAATACTTTTGTTTAATTGTATGATCATATTTGATAATAATAGTGTGCACCCGGTTCTTGTCCCGTGAAATTGTGCAATAACAATCTATCTCTGCTTTATTTTCTGGAAATAAATATCATACAACTAATTAAATTTCAATCGATTGTTAATTTTAGCAATTATAAGATGCCCAAAATATTACAACTTATATTTTGTTTTATTTTTCAAAGTTAGTTTACCAACCAGACAACTATTAACTATATGTCATGTAATGAAATTAAATCTTGTAAAATCATGACATTTGACAAAGATCTTTAAAAAATATCATTTGTCCTTCTACAGTTCTTTTAAAAACATTATATGATTCAATGATTTTATCATTTAATTATTCTATTTTGCAAAATATTATATGATTGTTTTTTTTTTTTGAAAATTTGGGAGATATATATATAATAAAAACAAAAACACCGAAACTTGGGAGACGCCGAATCCGCCGGCATAAAAAACCCCGAGAGAGAAAAAAGCAATTAGAAGAGGGGGCCAAGAGTCAGGCCACCCTAAACAGCATAGGGGTGGACTATGCATCATCGAAAGAATTTGAAAAATAAAACACCTGACACTCCTATATGCCTAATATAGCATTACCCTGCCATAGGACATCAACCTCTAAAAAGACACCAATGGCTAAAATAAATCAAAGAGCTACATCAAAAAATAATCTACACCAAAAAACACCCTAAAATACGATAGTGTCACTATGACTACTCAAAAAGACACGAGCACCCTGCATCACATTGATATGTCACTGAGGTAATCCGCCAAGAAGCTCTGTAGTCCAAGTTTCTACCCGGATTTTCAAGGTATTAAAGAATCTGTGGAGATCCACCGAGCCACCTTCGAATTTGATTTTGTTTCTTTGGAACCATAACGACCAAATAGTACACCCCAGGATAAGAAGCCAAAGTTTCCTATTACACCATATCGGCTTCAAGGAAATCCAAGACAAGGAACAAGGAGTGCATTGGTTATGAAGTACACCATACCCCCCCCCCCCCCCCCCCCCCCCCCCCCCCCCCCCCCCCCCCCCCCCATTCAAGAATCATCATCCATATGTTCCAAGAAAAGCAGCAGGAGAATAAGACATGGGAGTTTGTTTTTAATCCTGCATTGCACAAAAGGCAAACAACGTTAGACATATGAAGGACACCCTTCTCCACAAGAAAATCACCTGTTTTCAATTTCTCCAAACACGTAAGCCATAAAATAATACTAGCTCGAGGAGGTGCTTTGATTCTCCAAAGAAGTGAGGACATGGCCGCAGGAAGAGAGGAGACAAACGATGTGTATAAGTTGTCCATGATCCTCTTGATAGGAAACTTATTATACTCATTACCATGCCAACAAATACCATCTGATTTATCATTTTGAGGCACTATTTGCTCTACAAGTATCTTCAACCTGTCAAGATCCTCTTATCCCAATCGAAAAGCCTTCTTCTCCACCTAAACAGCCACACCCATGCATTATTTTGCCACTCTCCCATATCACTAATAACAAAATTCTTCTGTTCTGAGATAGAAAATAATCTAAGGAAAGTTTAGCTTAATCGAACTAGAGGGAGTCCATTTATCATGCCAAAAAAAAGTTGATTTCCCATCACCAACTTTAACTAGGAGGCCATCTTCAATAGCTGATCTTACTCTCCTAACATCTGCATCATTGCTCAAAAGATGCGCCCAAGTACCGTTCTTAATAGTATCAAATGCATTAGAAGAAGCATTTAGGCTTTTTATATTATGAATCGAGATGAGGATACACTTCCATAGTGATTGGTCGCAATCCGAATATCTCCACCTCCACTTAAATAGGAGTACCAAGTTTTTATATAAAATATTCCCTACTCCCAAATCCCCAAAAGTTTTTGGGAGCTCAACAAAGGTCCATGCCACTAAAGGTGACACGAATTTGCCACTACTGGTTTCTCCCTAAAAGAATTTCCTCTGCAGCTTTACAATTTTCAAGGCAATCGTTTTCGGCATCCTAAACAAAGTCATATAATATATCGGCAGACTATCAAGTACACTCTTGATCAAAGTAAGTCTACGTGCTCGGGAGAGTAGCTTCGTTTTCTAGGAGGAGAGTTTACACTAGATTTTAGAAAGGACCAGTTTCCAAGCAGAGCATTTGTTCATATTCTCTCCAAGAGAAAGTTCAAGGTACATAACGGGGCATATAGAATGACGACTTCCATTTTCAGCAGCGATACCACGAGCCCACTCATGGTCTGATGAACTCCAAAATATGATCAGTGATTTGCTATAATTCAAGCACAAACCTGATAACAAAGCAAACACATCAAGAATGCGAAAATAATTTGTCACAACATTTTTACACTTAGGGACAAATATAAGAGTATCATCTGCAAACTGAAGGCGTTTTAATGGCACTCTATCTTGACCAATTCGAACCCCCTTAATCAGACGTTGCTCCTCTACTTTCCTCAGTAGATACACAAGGGCTTCACTAGCAAGAATGAACAGATATGGAGATAGTGGATCGCCTTGTCGTAAGCCTCTCTCCATCTTAAAGGGTTTAAGAGGGGAGCCATTAAGAATGATTGATAACGAAGCCGATGTCACACAGGACATAATCCACTTAATCCATTTGTTACCAAAACCCAACTTCTCCATAACCCTCTGAAGGAAGGAACTCCCACTAAATCATATGCCTTCTAGAAATCAAGTTTAAGTAAGGAACCCTGGATTTTTTTCTTCTTTAGCCATTCAATTGCTTCATTTGCTATTAACACACCATCTAGGATTTGCCTATCATTCACAAAAGCACTTTGAGATTCATCGATAATCAGGGTAATCACCTCCTTGAGTCTAAGGGATAGCAACTTGGAGATAATTTTGTAGAGCGCACCAACCATACTTATCGGTCTAAAGTCATCAATCGATGTCGGGTTCCTCACCTTTGGAATCAAAGCCACACATGTAATATTAATTGTTCTAGCGGCATCCCCATGTTCCAAAAATCGAACAACAAACTCATAGATATCATCCTTGATTTCCTCCCACATTTCTCTAAAGAATTTGAAGTTGAATCCATCAAACCCAGGGGCTTTATCAATCCCACACGCCCAGACTGCTTGCTTCACCTCTTCTCTTGATGGCATGGCTTTTAAGAACCTAGATTGATCTTCTGTAATCTTTGCATGTGTGCCCAAATCGAAGTCTAAATCTGGGACCCCCTTTTGTGAAAACCTCTTTTCAAAGTATTTGAAGACTTCATTTTTCAGATTGTCTACACCATAGATAGATTTGCCTTCAATATCCAGTTGTATGATTTCATTCTTCTTCCTTCTCAACACAGTGGAAGCATGGAAAAATTTTGTGTTTTGATCCTTTAAGCTAAAACCAAAGCATCGTGCCTTTTGCCTCCAGATTCTTTCCTGTCTAATCAACCATCGATCCTTGTAGATGATTTTGGCATGCACGGAGCCTATCACTCTCCATTTCATCTAATTGTGTGCCTTCTCCCATCTTTTGAATATCATGAACTTCATTTTCTAGTTTGAGAATAATATTATCCATCGAACCAAGTTTTTCTTTACTCCAAGCTTTCAGCGGGCCCTTTAGAACTTTCAATTTATTGAATAAGCATAGGTTGGGCAACTTCTTCCATTCCTTCGTCACAAAACTCCGAAAATCCGGATGTAGAAACCAGCTATCATAGCACCTGAAAGGTTTAGGACCCCAATTCAAGGTATCCTCAAGAGCCAAAAAGAGGAGATTGTGGTCAGAAGAGCCTTTCTTTAAACCCTGAAGTCGCATCTGAGGGAACTTAAGGAGCCATTCATTGTTACACAACCCTCTGTCTAGCTTACTTTCTGAGTTCCCTCTAGCCCAGGTAAATTTGATTCCACTCTACAAATTCACGCATGCTAGCATCAAATCTGTAAACCCCGACCCTCTCACTCGGATGAGTAATTTCGTTGAAATCGCCTATGAACAAGAATGGTTTGCCAATATTGGCCCATAGTATCTTCAAATTATCAAACATTTGAGTCCTCCCTTGCCTATCATTAGGCCCGTAGATGATGCCCACACAACAATCAAAACAACTTTTCACAATCCTATGTTCAAGAATTATCCATCTATCCCCAATGTATTTTTGTTCCATACAAAATATATTTGGATCCCATATGGCAATTATTCCCCCGCTATGTGATTCAGATGCAAGTGCTTCACACCATTCAAATTCATCGGTTCCCCACATTCTCCTTACTCTTCGATTAAATGAATTTCTATGTTTAGTTTCCACGAGCCCTAAGAGCGATATATTCTTCCTACTAATCAATTGCTTAATGGAGATTCACTTCTCACCCCGTCCTAAACCTCTAACATTCCATACTAGAAGATTCATAATAAACTTGTCAAGGAGTCACCCCAATTGAGTCTTACTTACTAACCCTCGACGGGGTTATTCCCCTCCAAGGCCATAATTCTCTTTGACTTTCTTAGCTCTGAGATGACCTCTTCCTCATTGGATGCCCTAACACCAAGGGATTTCGCAACATTCCAGGTTTCCCTTGCTTCAATCATACTTTTCGAGGGTGTAGAGGGTACATACAGGGGGTTTGGGAGTGAGCAAGTGATTCTTTTCGGTCTCCCTCGAGGTTTTCCTTTTGAGATAGGTTGTTCCCTTAAACTCTGTAGGCAAGGCACAATTTTGGCTTCAACCTCCACCATTGGATCAAAATTCCTTGCTTCATTCACCAACTGTCTAGGATCCAATATAATCTGGCTTCCCATATGAACTCTAGATTCAACCTCTAACATTGGATCAAAGCCCGCTGATTCAATCTTCTGTGTGTCCAGTGATAGCATATCACTTGGGGGTACCAAACATGCTTCTTTATTACTGATGTCCATTATGAAATTATGAGAAACTGGTGTTCGAATCCCATTCACAACATGATAAGTGTCAGGGCTATTAATTTCCTCAGCAATCATAACATTCCTGTGTGTTTCAGTCACGTTGCAAGTCTCCCCAGCACATTCCACTCTTTGAATATCAACTTGTTTCTATGCAATTCTCATGTTCTGATCAAGTACAAGGCTCCCTAATTCTGTCACCTGCAAGTCTGGAAAGCACCCGATTTCCCCTACCATTTCTTTCCCGTGTAGTTCAAGATAGCTACTGACACCCCTCTTCCCTACTATCCTTCGACAGCCTATCTCTCTCTGTGATGACATATTCTCATGCTCATTTAAATCCACCACATAAAACTGATCATCAACATCATTATTCATTCCCCTATCAGCTACTGTGTTTATTTCATGCCGCACACCTTTCCTTTTCTGTCTGATAATTTGAGACTCCCTTATATGGTCCTCCTTACTCACGTCCAGTTCCTTCGAGTGGCGCCCTCTCAGCTGTTCATCATTAAGCATCAACTTCATTTCTTTTCCCATGCTGCATGACCTATTTTGCCTTGGCTCATTGCTATTTCTACACTCACACATAGCTATCTCAGTGACCACAACATGACATGAGCCAGATTCCCATACAACCTTCACACTTCCCTCAATCTTCTGTGGTTTATCGGTTCGAATGTTAATCCTTGCCGACGTGAGACTGTTAATCCCATTGTAAACATGGTCCACTTCTAGTAATTGTCTTCATATCTCACCAATCAAAGTGTAATTCTCATTGCTCCAACATTTGGAGTGCAGCCCCACACAATCAATCCACACTACCCTACCTTTATAACATTCATCCTCCGACCATCAGCGTACACCAGTAAACAATTTACGTAACGGTGATGATTCATCCATGGCTATTTTTAGGTGCAGCTCATCATAAAAAATACAAGCATTTTATAACGGGTTATGGAAGAAACACAAACGGCCTGTAATTCAGTTTCAACAATAAGAGATGCAGCATGTTTCATGTTCATTGATACATCAAGTTCTACCACAATAGCTAAATTTAATCTATCCACCATAACTTGATTCTCAGGGATTTTAAGAGTTACCTTTTCAATGCATAACTGGGCTCCTTCTCCTTTTCCCAACAGAACTTTTGAGTATCGGTGGTGATCCCTGTACGTAGGGTTCTTGATGGGTTGAGTACGTTTTTTCTGCTCCAGATTCGTTTTAGTAGTAGCAGGGGACCCACCTTTCTAGTACTTTGCGAACGAGACACTTAGCTTACTTCCATGGAGGATATGTCGTCCATCTAAGTTTTTAATAGCCATAGCCGCTTCTCTACCATTGAAGAACCTTATAAAGCCAAATTTATCTCTCCTGTTTTTTCTTTTCTTTCCTGAAATGTATATGTCAGAGATAGTGCCTTCTTCTTTAAACAGTTTCCTAAGGTCAGTTAAAGTTGTGGTTGTTGGGACGCCATCAACAAATAGACTCACCACACCATGTCTGATATGAGGTGGCTCCCGAGGTCCACGCCACCACGGACGGCGGGATAACCCTCGATTACCAACCCTCAAACCAGAATAGAACCGGGTTCCAATATGGTGGTGGTCTGGTCTGCTACTTAGCAGGTTGTTGACGTTTCGTCTGCCATTGTTACTCCTTTCATTTTCAAAAGCTAACTGACCTTTCCTTCGAACTATACTCCACTCATTATCGTTGTCTTGTCTGCCTTCTTCTTCAATGGAGAAACCAACATGTTTATTTTTTCCGTTGAGCACGTCTTTGCCTCTTCGTCTTCCACAGTTCAGTTCAAAATTTTCATGCCTTCTTCTTCGTATTCCAATGCCCCTATGAAACTTTCCCACTGCTTCTCTCACTAACCTCTCTCTAGCCATTTTTTTTATGAATATTATATGATTGTATCATTTGATTATTCTATTTTGCAAAACTTTGTGAGTGTACCATATGGAATTTTTCAATACTTTTTGTTAATTGTATGACTATACTTAACTAGTATAGAAACTCGTGCAATGCACGAATTTATGAGTATGAAATATATAAAAATATAATTTCAAAGAATGATGCAAAATATATTATCATGATTAAATTTATGGAATACATCTTTTTCTTAAAGCAAAAATTAGATTTTTTAAAATTATATTTATCGAATACATCAGTTTTTCATTCAATTAAATATATCAAATTCAAGGTCATTTATATAGAACTAGTATAGAAACTCGTGCAATGCACGAATTATTAGTACGAAATATATATGAAATATAACTTTTAAGAATAAAACAAGTATATATTACTGTGATTAAATTTATCGAATGCATGAATTTTTTAAAGCAAAAATTAAACGTTGATTTTTTTAAGGAAAATTTGCCAAGAATAATCCCAACTATCACCCATTGGCCAGAAATAATCCCAACTATTGATTATTTTTTAATAATCCCAACTATTGATGAAGTTTGCTGAAAACAGTCCCACTCTATTTTCAACCGGCTGTAGCAGGTTTTTTGAGTATTTTTTTTTACCTTTTTTTTAACTTTAATGTAGGTTTACCTAATTTGATGAAGGAAAGTTAAAAAAAAAGGTAAAAAAATACTCAAAAAACCTGCTACAGCCGGTTGAAAATGGAGTGGGACTGTTTTCAGCAAACTTCATCAATAGTTGGGATTATTAAAAAATAATCAATAGTTGGGATTATTTCTGGCCAACGGGTGATAGTTGGGATTATTCTTGGCAAATTTTCCTTTTTTTAATTATATTGAATAAATTACTTTTTCATTCAATTCAAATTCTAAATTAGAGATAAAGAATTACTGTAATAAATTATTTAAATACTTTATAGGTCCATTTAAAAAAATTCAAATTCTAAAATAGGTAAATATTGTCATGTAATTAGTTATCATTTACTAAAAAAATTCATTTGTCAAGGCTCCCTAAGGATGACCCGTGAAATTTTTCAATCTTTTTATGGAATCGTATGACTCATGAGTATGATGATAATTTAAATCAATATATTTTTCAGAAATATTTTTTAGATAGGTATGAATATTTTTTTTCGAATACAAAAAAAAAACGTTTCATAGGTATGAAATGTTTTTTTTAAACAATTAAACTCATTAAGATTCTTATTTTAGATATATAAAACTGATGTAAAAAGATATTTTAAATATATATTTTTAGATATAAAGAATTAATGTAAAAATGTATTCTGAATAATAAATCTTTATACTATTATATTCTCTCAAAAGTAGTTAGAGTCAATTAAGTCAAAATATTTGTGTATATAATCTTTGATCTTATTTCCCATCCTAATACAAATATTATGTCAAATTATTTACTATATACTCCCTCTATTATTTTTTGATTGTCCTATTTGAAAATTTTACACAAATTAAGAAAGGTGGAATCTTTGTAGATAGGGGATATTATTTTATTAAAAAAGAGAAATCTTTGCAGATAGTGGATATTATTTTATTAAAATAGTAGTGTAAATTAATAATTGTATTGGTATTATGAGAGAGAAATGAGGGTTAAATGAGGAATAAAGACACACTACTAAAAAACAAGGAGTTTTTTGACACTTTATTTTTGATGCTTGATTAACCGTCTAAAAAAAACGGAGCTTTTAGACGCTTAATTTTCGACGTTGAAGTGCATAGAAAATACTGAGTACAAGCGTCTAAAAAAAATGAAAAAACCGGAAATAATATTGATTACCCAACAGAAGAAGTAGAACACGCGTGAAAAAACTGACCCGCCTTAACATTTCAAAATTGCTCTCCTTCTCCCTCTCAAAACTCTTGCATCCTAAACCCTAGCAAACTCACCGGCGGCTGTCGACCGACTACCAGAACAACCGGGCCTCACCTTCACACAACCGGGCCTCACCTTCGCACAGTATTCGCCGGTCATCTTCTCCCTCTCGCCAGGTATGTCGCACAGATTTTTGTTTTTAATTTTGTTTTTCTTTTTTTTTATTTTTTGTCTTGTAAATTAATTCCTATACCTATAATTGTTAAATTATTGATATTTTGTTTCTTGAATATTTCTTAGTAAATTTCTTGAAAATTTCTTAATAAATTTCTGATTTTTTTGTCAATTTATTGTTTGTTTTGTTTTCAATTTTTTTTCATTTTCTTTCTTGTAATTGTTTGTGTTAAATTATGTTAGGGCCTTTTTTCCTTGTAAATTTCTTGTTAATTATTGATTCTTTGTGTTAGGGCTTTTAATTTTAGTGGAGTTTGATTTGGTTTTGTGATGTGTTAAAATGTGAGGTTTTCATGGAAAAAATTGACTCATATGTTTAATAGTTTGATTCTTCATGTTTAAAGGATGTGAGGTTGTTTCTTCAAATTCATGTTATGTGTTAAATTGTGGTAGATTATGCTTGCACTTAGTTTGATTCTTTATGCTAATAGTATACAAAGTTTTTCATGTTTTTGTGCTTCAAAGTTTATATCTTTATGGGTTGTACTCAATTATGTGATGATCTAATTGAGATTGACTTGTTGGAGGGTGGTGATCGTTTCTTTGGAATTAATTCAGATTTTTTATAATAAGGATCCAACAAAGGATGTCTCAATATATTGATCATGTATTTGTTAGTTGTATACTTATGGAATCTTTTAATCTTACTATTATATAATATAATAGGATGTCTCAATATATTGATAAGAGTTTAATAAATAAACCAAGAAATTCAGAAGCTTATATGAAGGGGGTTAGTGACTTTATGGAATTTTCAAGGAAGGGGACACAAAATGGTTTCATTAGATGCCCTTGTTGCAAGTGTCAAATTGATAGAAAAAAAATCTTACCACTAGAGGAAGTTGAAAGACACATTTTGTTTAAAGGGTTTTATAAACAACACAAGGATTGGATATTTCATGGACCTATGACTGTTGCAGAGAATGTGTGTAATCAAATAAGGATTCCATTTATAGCTTCCAATTAATGGATCAGAAAACATAGGTCAGGATGATATATCAGGATTACTTCGAGATGCTTTTGGGTCAAATATTTTAGGTGGTCCTAAGTTTGGTGGTGAACATAATGATGAGGGGTTAGTTAATGAGACAATAGAGGAACCTAGATTTCAATATGAATCTGATGAATTTCCTACACAACAACCTGATGTGAATTCTTCTTTTGAAGAAGTCAAATTTAGCAAGCTTGATGAAGCTTCCAATGAACCTCTTTATGAAGGTTGTACTTCCTTTTCAAAACTATCATTCATCTTGCACCTTTTTCACCTTAAGTGCTTGTTTAAGTGGCCGGATAAATCATTCTCAATGTTGATTGATCTTTTACTTGATGCATTTCCCCAAATAAAAAGTTTTCCTTCTTCATACTACCAAGCCAAGAAATTGATCATGGATTTAGGTTTGGGATATGAAAAGATCCATGCGTGCCCTAATGATTGCACATTATATTGGAGTGAGATAGCGGGGATGGATTCTTGCCCTAAATGTTCTTGTTCAAGATGGAAGAGTGAAACAGATAAGCATAAGGTTCCAGCAAAGGTGATGAGATATTTGTTGGACCAAAGTCCAATATTGGGCTTATATGTAAATACTTATATGTCATTATAATTAATTAAGACTGTCTTTAGGCCCAATTTAAAGTGATCTAATTAAAGTTAAAAGGTTTGGGCCTAAATGTATCAATAGGTTGTGGGCCTTAAATGTGTAGAGACTCATTTTATGACTGGGTTCAATGATGGGCTGAATACTAGTCACAGGTTATTATATATATATAGAAGTTATGGTCCCTAGGTTACATATATTCCTTTTCTCCTGACATCCCATTATCAGAGAGAATTAAGAGTGATAACATTAAGGGTTCACTTGAGGGAATACTTGTTAATCTAGAAGATCCATACTCTCTCTTTTTTTTTCAAGATTGTCTACCGTGCTATGGAATCAGGTATTCTCTAATCTTGTCTTTTATTTGTTCTTCTAATTCAACATAATCGATCCTGTTTGTTTGTAATGGTATTCACCATTGTTTTGTCCCATCAAGTGGTATCAGTCGCTTCTTATGTTGAGTTTTTAGGACAATTATTTTGTTTCATTGGAATATGAGGATTTCATGATATCAGTATTTGATATTCTTGCGGCTCCGTATTTGTGCCGTTTTCGAATCCTTTTTCCAGAGTAATCTATTTCATTAAGTGGGTATGAATAATTATATAATTTTGTTCACCTTCTTTTTTGGTCATTGATTGAATCAGAAAGTTGGATTTCTTGTTTTTGGCTAAAGCTTAATAACAAATCAGTACATTTCTCTTGTTTAATAATCCAATTATTTTGGCAATTCCATGAATCGTTTTGCGGATCAATTTTTTTTTCATTCCAGTTTGTGTTCAGTTATTTGCCTTCAGTTTTATTTTATTTTGCGGTTATCTTTGGTAGTTCCGTTTTTTTAGGAATCAATTTTGTTTGGCACGGTTAATTAAGTTTTATTATATAATTTCCTATTATTAAGGAAATTAAATTTTTTTTATGAGTTTAAGATTAAGAATTCAGTTTTATAAGGTCTTAAGATTAGATAATATTATTTATTATGATTTGGTCTATATTTCCTATTTTTTAGGAAATTCAGTTTTTAAGGTGGTGAAATTAGTTTATTGTCCGGTTACAATAAATATGATTTGCCTAAGACTATTAAGCTCCTTTTTTTGGATTGTGGTTTAATCATCCATTTTGTATGGAGATATTTTAGGAAATCTTTTTTAAAGTTTTGAGAAATATGGTTTTCTGAAATTATGTATTTTCTAATTGCCCTCGTATTACAATAATTTTAAATATTATTGTAAAACAGAAAATTCGGAATAATTTAAGTTTAATTATAGTATGGTTTTATATATACCGGAGGTAATTTAATTGATACAATATGTCGCCAAAGTGACCTCTTTTGTTGAAATTAAATATAGTATGGTTATATATATATATACTGGAGGTAATTTAATTGATACAATATGTCGCCAAAGTGACCTCTTTTGTTGAAATTAAATTATTAACAGTATAAAAGGATGATTCATATAAATTATATTATAATCGATCGGCTCAAAAGAAGGTCTTTAATAATATAATAGTGTGAATTTTTCGGGTAGTGATAACGTGTGATAATTATAAGGATTACATGTGATTATTTAATCGGCCCAAAGGAAGGTTTTATGATCGACATGTTATTTTATTATCAATGTTTGATTACTACAACAAGTTGTCACTAAGAAGTTAGTATTTTCATCCAAAGATGGAATATTAATGGAAAACCGACATCTTGTAATGGGATGTTACTAAACTAAACTTATTATTATTGGGTTTTAGAATTAAAGTTTGTGAGATTATTAAGTTTATTTTCTTGTACTCTTCCTGTTTAAACTAATCCTGTTAAAAGTAATTTCAATATCAATTTAATCCTTTATTGATATGGCTCATATTTTAAAGAATGGAAAGAGAATCTTTCGATTGTTTTAAGAGTTATGGATCTCGACCTTGCGTTAATGGTTGACTCTCCCGCACCAGTTGTTGATTTGAGTACCTTTGATCAAAAGAGGGAGTTTGAAAAGTGGGAGAGATCAAATCGCATGTGTATGATGATTATCAAAAGGGTCATTCCTGAAGCATTTAGGGGTACAATGTCTGATGACATAACTACAGCTAAAGCTTTCCTTACAGATATTGAAAAAGGTTCGTCAAAATGAAAAGGCTGAAATTGGTACAATTTTGACAACCTTAATTTCAATGAGATATAAAGGTAACGGTAATATCAGGGAGTACATAATGGAAATGTCTTATCTAGCTTCAAAACTAAAGACACTGAACCTGGAAATTTCTGAGGATCTAAAAGTGTACTTGGTTTTGATATCTCTTCCTACAAGTTTTTAATCAGTTTAAGATGAGCTATAATTGTCAGAAAGAGACATGGTCTCTGTATGAGCTCACCTCACACTGAGTACAGGAAGAGGAACAGGAAGAGGAAAGGTTGAAGCTAGAAAAGACTGAAAGTGCTCATCTTGCCTTTACCTCAAAATCTTAAAGGAAAAGGCCACAAAAGAAAGAAGCTGCAGATAAGGATTCTCAAAAGAAACAACAAAAGGATAAATCAACCAATGTTGAAAATAAGGGTTGTCTCTTTTGTGGAAGTTCTAATCACAGAAAGAAGCAATGCAACAAATACCACGCTTAGCGTGCTAAGAAAGTTATGCTTCTTATTTTGGTTTGTTCAGAGGTTAATTTAGTTTCATTGCCTAGACACACATGGTGGATAGATTCTTGTGCAATTACTCATATCGTGTGTCTTTGCATGGTTGCCTGAGTTGCCGAAAACCAATTGATGGTGAAAGATACATCTATGTGGGAGACGACAATACGGTTGAAGTAACTGCAATTGGAAAGTTTAGATTATTGTTAAAGACTAGAATTTATTTGGATCTTAATGAAACATTTATTGTTTTGTCTTTTTGACAAAATTTGATTTCAATTTCTACTTTGGACAAATTTGGTTTTTCTTGTTCATTTGGAAATGGAATTTTGGGTTTTTTTTTTTGTTTCAAGATTCAAAGTTGGTTATTTCTGGTTATTTATTGTTATATGATAATCTATATACAATTGTATGTATTGCTTCATATAATGCATTCTTGCAATTATCTTCGCGAGTAATAAAAAGAAAGGCAACTAAAGAAAATTCAGCATCATATGGCACAAGAGATTAGGCCATATCTCCCAAAGGAGAATGGAAAGGCTTGTGTTTGATAGCATTCTAGGACCTTTAATTTTCACAGACATGGATGTGTGTGTTGAATGCATTAAAGGAAAACAAACCAAACAAAGGAAATATGGTAAGGAGCATGATTAGTCATTCTAGCTTACCAAAAAATCACTTTGGCACTTAAGAATGCAGCTTATAGTCATAATAGAGTACCAACAAAAGCGACTAATAATGAGACCCTATATGAACTGTGGACCGGTGAAGGCCGAGTCTAAATCTTTTTCGTATTTGGGGATGTCCAACTGAGGCACGGTCTTACAGGCCTAATGAAAAGAAATTGGATTTCAGAACTGTTAGTTGCTATTTTGTTGGATACTCTGAAAAGTCAAGGGGGTTCGAGTTTTATGATCCTAAAGCTAAATCTTTTGAGACAATTAATGCTAGGTTTCTTGAGGATGTCGATTTTGTGAAGGGAGATACAGTTAGAAACATTGTTTTTTGAAGAAGAGAATATTATTATTCCTACAGATGTCATTGGTATTGAATCGATTCTCACATCGGACATTATTTATGACGTAATTCAAAACAATGTTGACGGATAACCTCCTAGAGAACAAACTCTCGCTCCTCAAGAAGTTGTGCCATTAAGAAGGTTCACTAGAGAAAGAAGAAGTGCATTATCAGATGATTACATTGCATATCTTCAAGAACATGAAAGTTCTACCTCTCCAGAGTGGATAGATGCTAAAAAAGATGAGTTTGAACACATTGTAATGGAAGATGACCCAGTCAACTTTCATCAAGCTATGGAAAGTGCAAATTCTCAACAATGGCTTGAAGCTATGAATGAGGAAATGCAATCCATGAAGGACAATGATGTTTGGGATCTCGTCGCATTGCCAGAAGGTATAAAACCTATTGGTAATAAATGGATATTTAAAACCAAAAGGATTCAAATGGCAATGTGGAGAGATTTAAAGCTCGTCTGGTAGTGCAAGGTTTTACACAAAAGGAAGGCATTGATTACAAAGAGACTTTCTCTCCGGTTTCTTTGAAAGACTCTCTAAGGATAATAATGGCATTAGTAGCACATTTTGATCTTGAGTTAAGATGGATGTAAAGACAACGTTTCTCAATGGTAATATTGGAGAGAAAATTTATATGAAACAACCTAAAAACTTTGCGGTGGGTGACCCAAAGAAGATGGTTTGTAAACTTAAGAAATCCATTTATGGACTCAAGCAGGTGTCTCGTCAATGGTATTTGAAGTTTCATTAAGTGATTCTCTCATTTGGTTTCGAGATGAATTTTCTTGATGAATCCATTTACCACAAGTATAGTGGAAGGAAATACATTTTTCTGGTTTTGTATGTTGATGACATATTGCTTGCCAGCAACAATATAAGCTTTTTGCGTGAAACTAAGAATTTTTTATCAAAGTTTGAGATGAAAGATCTTAGTGACACCTCTTTTGCATTAGGTATTAAAATACATCGAGATCGTTCTCGAGGTATTCTTGGGTTATCACAAGAGAGTTATATCGAAAATGTGTTGAAAAGGTATGGCATGCAAAACTGCAAACCAGGAGATACCCCTGTGGCCAAAGGATACAAATTCAGTCTTAATAAGGACCCGTAAGAATGAATTTGAGAAAAGGAGATGGAAAATATTCTTTATGCTTCAGTAGTAGGGAGTTTAATGTATGCTTAAGTTTGCACTCGTCCAAATATTGCATACATAAAAGTGATGTTGGCACATTATTTAAGTAATTCAGGATTAGATTATTAGAGAGCTGTTTAAAGGTGTTTTACAGTAAATACAGAGGACAAAGAAATATATGCTCACATATAGGAGGTCAAATAAGCTCGAGATCATTAAGTATATTGACTTCGATGGTTCATAACTTTGTCACCGGGCTGTGTATAGTGGATTCTATACAAAGAGCACTTAAGTTGTTTTGTGACAAACATTCCGCTGCGAAATTTTCTAACAACAATAAGTGTTTGAGGATGTCAAAGTTGTGACTCTCAAATTCTATGTTGTAAAGGAAAGAATTCAGGGAAAAGAATTGTCAATTACACACTTTAGTACAAACTCTAAAGTTGCGGATCCGCTTTCCAAGGCGTTACCACCCAAGCGGTTTCTTGAGCTTTTAGCTCATATGGGTGTTGTTTCTGCTACGGAGGATGTTCAGTTTTAGTGGGAGTTTGTAAGTTCAATTTATTGAACGTGTGTTGACATTTTAGTTATAAAGTTTTCTGCAGAAATTAAGTTATGATAAAGTTTGGTTTTTATACCCTGATTATGGTTTTGGTAATAGTCTGATCTCACTATTAAAGTGGACCAGTTGGATACGGACATGTTAAGATCACATTGCATGTTGTTTCCATGCTACACATCCACTTCATGATCTATGTCATTCTTTTGTGTTGGTATTATGATCATTGAGGTCTAGTTACGAAAAGATGTAACAAAGGCAACTTTGGTCTATGCTAATGTAATTGATGGACGAGATTGGTTTCTGATACATTACAGTTTTTGACAGTATGGTTGAGCTCAAATTTGGTTTTGTAATGATACAAGTTTATACAATTTTTACATATAGCCCAAGTGGGAGATTGTTGGACCAAAGTCCAATATTGGGCTTATATGTAAATACTTATATGTCATTATAATTAATTAAGACTGTCTTTAGGCCCAATTTAAAGTGATCTAATTAAAGTTAAAAGGTTTGGGCCTAAATGTATCAATAGGTTGTGGGCCTTAAATGTGTAGAGACTCATTTTATGACTGGGTTCAATGATGGGCTGAATACTAGTCACAGGTTATTATATATATATAGAAGTTATGGTCCCTAGGTTACATATATTCCTTTTCTCCTGACATCCCATTATCAGAGAGAATTAAGAGTGATAACATTAAGGGTTCACTTGAGGGAATACTTGTTAATCTAGAAGATCCATACTCTCTCTTTTTTTTTCAAGATTGTCTACCGTGCTATGGAATCAGGTATTCTCTAATCTTGTCTTTTATTTGTTCTTCTAATTCAACATAATCGATCCTGTTTGTTTGTAATGGTATTCACCATTGTTTTGTTCCATCAATATTTTCCTTTGATTCCTAGATTACGAAGGATGTATATGTCATCTAAGATATCTAAGGACATGAGATGGCATGATGAATGTAGAATTAACGATGGAGTGCTTAGACACCCGGCTGATGGACAAGCATGGAAGGAATTTGATGTCCGATATCCAGGGTTTTCCAATGATGCTTGTAGTGTTAGACTTGGTCTTGCTAGTGATGGGTTCAATCCTTATCGTCTAATAAATACAACCTATAGAACATAGTCAATAATTTTAATTCCTTATAACTTACATCCATGGTCGTGTATGAAACCATCTTCATTTATTTTGTCGATGCTCATTCTTGGGAAGGAAGGGCCAGGGAATAATATTGACATTTATATGCGTCCATTGATACATGAGTTGAAATTGTTGTGGAAAGGTGTCAATGCTTTTGATTCGTACACTAATGTGAATTTCAAACTTCAAGCAGCTTTAATGTTGACAATTAATGACTTTCCAGCTTACGCCATGTTATCAGCATGGAGTACTAAGGGTTATAATGCATGTCCAAAGTGTAATTACCCAACACCCTCTACTCGTGTTGGAAATAAGATATGTTTCTGAAACACCTCCATAATTAGGCCAAATTTTAATAAGGATTTTTTAAGGAATACATAAAACCAAAGCCTAATCACGGAAGCGTTACCTGTAACACCCCGGCCCAACGGAACACCGGTGACTACTCATAGAGACTGTAGACTAGCCCCACAGACCAACACAAGTCTTTCCAGCGCACTTTGGCCTCACTCGTGCGCACCTAGGAAAACCTCCCAGGAGGTCACCCATCCTAAGAATGCTCTCCACCAAGCACGCTTAACTGTGGAGTTCTAAGCAAATGGGCTCCCTCGAAAAGAAGATGCACCTTGTTGATATGAGTAGTCTATCAATCTCTTTTCAAGCTAAATCTGGGGTATCACACTCACCCCCACTTAAGAATACAACGTCCTCGTTGGACCGTCACTTCAGGATCTTTTCCCCCGCTAGGTGCGCTGAACACACAATCAGCCACGGTCGCAGGGTTGCTCTGATACCAACTGTAACACCCCGGCCCAACGGACCACCAGTGACTACTCATAGAGACTGTAGACTAGCCCCACAGACCAACACAAGTCTTTCCAGCGCACTTTGGCCTTACTCGTGCGCACCTAGGAAAACTTCCCAGGAGGTCACCCATCCTAAGAATGTTCTCCACCAAGCACGCTTAACTGTGGAGTTCTTAGCAAATGGGCTCCCTAGAAAAAAAGATGCACCTTGTTGATATGAGTAGTCTATCAATCTCTTTTCAAGCTAAATCTGGGGTATCACATTACTGCCACGTCTATCCCTAATAAGGCATAAATGTAAGGCTAACAACTATAGAAAATAATCCTATACAATTTAAGATCTACACAATTTTTACAACTGGAAGTGAAATTTTAACAGAATAAAACTATTTTTCTAGGTGAACCTCACTTTACGATCCGCACGTGATCAACCACCTGCAAAAATAAGAATACAAGAAAAAAAGGGAAAACTCCCAAAATCAGATAAACTGAGTAAATCCAACTCCATACCGTAAAACAGTTTAGTTTGAAAATAATTTAAGAAAATAAAATATAATTGAGTTGAAATAATTGTAGAAAATAAAATATTATCAAGCTGAGTTAAAGATCAAATTTTATGAGTATAAAATAGAATAAAAAACAAAACACAAGCCAATTAATTAATTTGATATTTAATGGCTACAACACATATATCCAATTTTAATTTGAGAGAACGAGAACGCCAGTAGGCCGAGGCTTTACCCCTATACCTACTTCATCAAGAGGTCGTCACCCCCAAATCATTCATCAAGGCCAGCAAAGTAGTCTCAGGTAACCCTAGTGTATACACCCCTTCTACTTGGATCACAACAAATAGAAGGAAAACCAAAAATCGTATCGAGCATCAAAAATAATGATAATAACATGTCGGCAGCTATACTAACCAAACAGAGCAACCTTTTCATCACTCTTATACTTGGATCACAACAAATATAAGAGCTTCATTCACATCGTTACACTTTACGTGATTTAATATTTTTTTAATAATTAGTTGCGAGCACAGAAAATATTACATTATACATTTTATGTAAAATGATCATAAATTTTCTCAATAAATATATATCTCAGAAATATCCAACTGAAATCTCATTTGTCAAATCACCTTCTTAACATCAATTTGGTGACAACAACAATTAAAATCATAAATATTTCTCTTTCGACTCATATCGCCTTTTAATTCCATTATTAAAATAATAGTATAACATCCGTAAAATAATAAAATAAATATTTTTCTTTCAAATTTAAATCGTATCAAATTTTGCTATCAAAATAATAATAATACAAGTTTAACAAAAAAATAATAATCATAATTTCAGTTTGACCGAAATAATATTCAATATAAATTGAGAATAAAATATATAAAACAAAATGTCATATAAAATAATATCATACAAAATCATGTACCACATTTAAACAAGTTAATATCACTTAGCACATAATTCTAACGGGATAATCCTAAATACATGGACATCGAAAATTACCTTGTGAAAAGAGCCCTATATCATAAATGTATGCTCCTATCAAACTTCCTTTACAAACTTGACGTTTGAATTATAATTTTTGTTTGTAATTTGTAGATAGGATATCTAAAGATTGAAAATACTATAAAAGAGAAAAGCAATTGATAATAGGTTTAAAAGAAGAAGAATGATTAATGAGAGAAAAAGAATTAGAAGGAGAAGAGAGAAAATTGATGAAATATCAAATATGAGAAACAGTTTAATTTATCAGTAATAGAATGAGATAGGTTAATAGATTTAGAGAAGGAGTGGAAAGATAATGGGGTAGGATGGGGAGTTATTTTAGGAAGTGGAGAAGGAAGTTAATTTTTAATATAATTTTTTTTTAAAAAAAAGGTAACTGTGAAACATTATTGTTAATTCATATTTTTTTTTATTTTAAAACTTTTCCTAAATCTTTGGGTTTTCAATTTCTTATCTTATTTTTTTAATTTTCTTTTACCGTGAGACATATAATTTTTTTTATGTTCTTGTATTTTAAATTATAAATTATTTATTTTTCTATTTTTTTGATAAAATATCTCGGATATTACAGTTTCGTAGAACATCGTAAATGGTTACCTAGGGATCATCCTTTTAGATTTCAATCTAGTTTGTTTGATGGGACTGAAGAACATGGTAGTGCTCCTTCACCTATGACTGACTCTGATGTTTTAAGAGAGCAACAAACTTTAGAGCATGAGTATGGGAAAATTCAAAAGTCAAGTAAAAGAAAAAAAACGACAGTACATAGGTGATATTGATGTCAATGATCCTAAGATTCTATGAACTAAGAAGAGTATATTTTTTGATCTTCCTTATTGGGAGCACAATATTCTTCGTCACAACTTAGATGTAATGCATATAGAGAAAAATGTGTGTGATAATCTACTTGGAACTTCGATGATTATTGATGGAAAAAGTAAAGATGATGAATTTGCTCGCATCTTTTTTGAAAATAGAAACGTGAAGCCACATTTTTGGCTACAACGTCATAATGATAATGAATTCATCTTGCCACTCGCACCATATTGTATGACTGGGGCAGGTAAAGAGTCATTTCTACATGTTTTGGCAAGTATTAAATTTTCTGATGGATATGGCTCAAACCTTTCAAGATGTGTGAACTTGAAAAACAAGAACTAATGAATCTTAAGAGTCATGACAACCACATATTATTGAACTATTTAGAATCACTTGTATATTATTTTTAGGAACAATCCCCAACAACAGCCTTGTAATTTACTCGTTTTCATTTAAACAGCCTCCAACTTCGTTTATCCTCAACAACAGCCACCAAAGTACCAAAAGTGACATCGAAACAGCCACCTTGCCCCAGCTCCACTAAATGACCGGTTATAACCCATTTCTTACCTTTGACTCTTCCTTATGACTGTTGACTTTAAATTAAAAAAAAAAAATTAACTTCCTTCATCCCTTACCTTTCACCATTCACTCTTCTTCCTCCATTTCTTTATCCTCTTCCACTCTCCATACCTTTCTTCAATGCTCATATTCTTCAAATCTTCTGCACTCTTGAACTTTCACCAACATTTACATGCTCTTTCCTACTGTTATCATCATTTTCATCACCATTTCCCTTAATTTTTGAAGGTAACACAGGTGGGTTATCAAGAACAAGTGGTTTCAATTACTTGAGTTCTGGGACTAAATTCTCGGGTTCAATTATCATCATTTTCATCACCATTTCCATTCTTCTGGGACTAAATTCTCGGGTTCAATTACTTGAGTTGAAGAAGAAGAACAAGTAGTCTTAGAAATTGAAGAAATTGGAGGGTTTAGTTCTTGTTCAAGATATGGGTCCTCAAAAATTCCATCATCAAAAACAAGGCAATCTCCAATTACTTGTTCTTCTTCTTCATATTCTTCATGATTTAAACTTGAAAACTATTTCTTCTCTATCAACAATCTCTTTCCGTTAATTTAAACTTTGACACGCACCATTGAACCCTAACTTTGCAAGCCTTGAACGTCAAAGAAGTATAACTTGTTTCAATTTCAGAAAATTCACATTCATTTTCAAGTCTAAAACAAAAAACCCAGCTACTTGTCAGCTTCAAAGACACCAAATACCAGCACACACACACACACACATTAATTAAATAATTAAGATAAAAAAGAAAGTAATATCAACTCTCGAATGCACATTGATCAAACCCTAATCAAAAAGCCCCTTTTTATATTAGACACACCTGTACTAGAAAACTAAATTAAACACTTCAAACTATACTGTTTGACATCAAAAACCTAGATTTGGGGAAGATAAAGAACTAAACTTTTTTTGAAGGGTATTTGAAGAAAGGTATGGAGAGTGGAAGAGGATAAAGAAATGGAGGAAGAAGAGTGAATGGTGAAATGTAAGGGATGAAGGAAGTTAAATTTTTTTTTTTTTTAATTTTTGGTCAATGGTCATTAGCTTTGGTCAAAGGTAAGAATAGGCTAACAACCGGTCATTTGGGCAACTTGGCTGTTTCGATGTCACTTTTGGTACTTTGGTGGCTGTTGTTGAGGATAAACGAAGTTGCAGGCTGTTTAAATGAAAACGAGTAAATTACAAGGCTGTTGTCGGGGATTGTTCCTTATTTTTATTTAATCACAAAGAATTCTTATCTCAAAAGCAAAGGTAAAATCATAGAATTGTTGTTACTAATGATTTGTTGATTAAATGGAAGTTGAGGAATTTCCAGATTGGCTTAAGTTGCAGGTTATTGATTTACAAATTTTATCAACTAAACGATTTTCAGATTATACATTTTATTGATTCATTCACTTAAACAATATATTTTACGTAGGTACCAAATATCGATGAGGCCGATCCCGAAGAGAGATTGTTGATAGCATTGGCTTGTGGTCCAAGCCCATATGCTAAAAGAATGAAGGGCCATATGATGAATAGTTTTAAGTTCAAAACATTTGCTAGTGAAAGAAGTCGTAGAACTCAAAATAGTGGTGTCATGGTGGAAGCCGATGGAAATAAATACTATGGACGATTAACAGATATACTCGAAGTTGAATACCATGGATCTTATAAAGTCGTGGTTTATCGTTGTGATTGGATAGACATAGTAACAGGGATAGAATATAGTGGTTCTAAAACTCGAGTAAGCTTTTCAAAGTTCATTCACACTGGCCAATATCTAACGGATGAGCCGTTTATTATTTCTAGTCAAGCAACACAAGTATTTTATGTTAAGGATAAATCAAAAAATGGCTGGCATTATGTAGTTGAAACTAAGCCTAGGGGCTTGTTTGAAGTTTGATGTAATCAAATATTTATGTGTATTATCAGATGTGATAATCTGTTTGATCTTAATCTATTTGATCTTTCTTAGTGTTTGCTCTCCTAACATATTTTTAATTTATGATCATGATATATTTACCATGTTTTATTTGAATGCCTTGTTTTAAATTTCTGATCATGATATATTCTCATCTTTTCGTTGTCATTACAGGTTTCATCATCGTGAAATGAAGGCTTTTCGAGGTAAAGCTACAACGATCAATGCTGAAAATTATGCTCAAGTCAAACAAGAGGCAGGCTTATGCAAACCAAGCTCATAATACTAGCTTGGTACCTATAGTTACCAAGAAGCATGGTCCCAAAGCTCTACCTCTTGATAAGAGGATCATGTCTCGACCCCTCAAGACTTCACTTAATACTCCAGCACAAGATCCCACTACTAGCTTAGTACCTACAGTTACCAAGAAACATGATCCCTAAGCTCTACCTCTTGATAAGAGGATTATGTCTCGAACCTTAAAGACTTCACTTAATACTCTAGCACAAGATTCCGCTACAGTTACCAAGAAACATGGTCCCAAAGAGCAAGAGGAGCCTTCAAAGAGCAAAGATGTTGTTGAAGAGACATGTAAGGGAAATGAAGATCCAAAAGAGCAAGATGAGCCTACAAAAGAAATGGAGATAAAACTTCCCGGAAAAAGAAAACAAGTGTGGAAGCTAGGGGGTAATGTTCATTGGAAAGAGAATATAGATGTGGATCCAGATGAGGTTGTCCAAGTAGAAGGTATACTTACTTGAATGATCATAATATGCATATATCATATGAATTGTGTATTTTTAATTAATTGTTTTTTTTTGATTGACCAGAGATAACAGATAATGAACCTCCAAAATTAGGAATAATGGAGGGGACAATAATTGCTAAGCATGTTTGGTGCTTACCATAAGGAAGAAGGATCATTGTTTATTTTAATGAATATGGTCAACCAATTAGAAGGGAGGGACTTGTACTTGTTCATTTTTTGTCTGAATTGTCAAATGATGGAACCTTTTGTCCACTTGGAGCACAAACTTGCAAGCGTGTTGATGATCATTACAAGCAAAGGATCATTAAAACGGTTTGGGTATGCATATAACTTTCTTTATTATTATAATTTGGTACGAATATTCTTACTATATGCTTATTTGACAAAGGAGATTCTCACCATATATATAGGATAAATTTGTGTTACCTGATACGAAAGAGATACATCGAATGGTATTGTCACATATAAATATGAAGTGAAAGCAATACAAGTGGGAGCTTCAAAAACACTTGTAACAGACCCTTTTTCTTAATCTTAAATATTTTGACAAATTAAATCATCGTTCCGTTTTATTATTTCTTATTCCGTTTTCCTTCCAAATTTTACTCCAATTGCTCCCAAGTTCTTGATTTATTTAATATTTAATTTCTCTTAAAATAGAATTTTAGACTTAAATTATAAGTTTTATTTTAATTTAAGTATATTTGGTAATTAAAATTTATTTTTCATTTTTTTTATCTCTCTTGTAGTAATAATGATATTGTACTTTAAATATTAAACCTAGATAAATTAACTATATTTACAAAATCTAATCATATTTATATACAATTTTAACATTTAAAATAATAATAATATATAAAAAAAAAGGAAAGAAAAATATCATGGAAACCTTGAGTTGGCGGATAAATGCAATTAGGTGGCAAGATTTTAGGATTTTCATTTTTTTTATTCATTGCCTTATCTCATATTTGCTTCTACATTAAGAAAAAGATGATGATTAAACTCTATATATAGATAATAAGCAAACCGTAGGAAAGGAGGAAGAAAAAAAAAGTTAAAACTAATTCCTTTTAAAAAAAAAATCTCTAAAAATCCTAGAAAAATTACTAAAAATCCTCAAAAATTTCCTAATAATAGTATTTATAATTATTTATTATTAATTTTAGAAATTCAAGGGAAGAAAGCTAATTTTGTGGCTAGAAATACTACAAATAAGGAAACCCATTAATAGTGAAATTATTAAGGTATGAATTCTTACATATATTTATTTACATGAAATTACGCCCATAAATTTAATATGTGTTTATAATATATAAAATAAATTTTCTGTAAATTTTGGTGATTTAATTCATTGTAAATTAATTTATATGATTTATTCATTTTAATTTGCAAAAACCGCATAATCTGAAATAATTTAATTTAAAATAATAAATCTAATTTTTTTTAAACGAAATTTTTTCTGTACATATATTTATATGAGATATAGTTTGTGTATTAATTTCGTGAATTATAGTTGGGTATAAATATTATTATTAATTTTCCTAAAAAAAAAGCATAAAATAAGGAAATTAATAATTTGGGTTGAAAATATATAAATCTGGAAAATAAAATATTTTACTGTTGACACACTTAATTTTATTCATATAAATTATTTTTGTGAAATTTTGTGATATTTAAATTTTAAAGAAATAAATTAATAATCTAAATTGTTATAATAGGCGAAAAGAAAGAAAAGTGAAAAAAAAAATAACAAAATACTAATTAAAATTAATTTACTTTGGTGAATAAAAATATACAGTTGCTTAGTTAATAATAATGAAATTTAAAATATTTTGTTTTCATTAATATTCATGTACTAAATATAAGACTAAGCTAATAAGAAATTAATTAAATAAGTAAGATTTTATTTTCTAAAAAAAAATTTGGATAAGTGGGCTAGGATCTAAAATAAACCCAATATGTCCTTTTCAAGATATTTTTGGTATTTATTTATGATGGAACTATTTATTTTATCATTTATAATAAATAGACATTTAAGAAATTGATTATTAAGAAATTAATAAAGCTAATTGAAAGTTAATCTATAAATAAATACTAAAGACCCATTTAAAGTTTTGGTGTAGTCTTATAGTAAATGATTATTCATATTTAAATTGTTATAAATTTTATTTCTATTATATGTTATTGTAATGTTATATTTATCTGAAAACAGTAACATGATATAAAAAGGCTTGATAGTAAGGAAATGCCGAACCATGCTTCCGGCATGTAAAAGAACGTGGGACGTTTTTTCTGGCACGTAAAATACGGCGAACACAGTAAGGTTATTTAACCTGACCTGTGGCTCGAGCAACATTGTACTGGAGGAGTGACGACTCCCACTAAGTTAGGGGTTTTGGTTTACCTCACCCTAACAGGCCCTTACATATATCAAACAAAGATCATATGTGTTGCATTCATTAAATAAGTAATCGGATTCCATGCCCTAACACTCAAGCAGAAGTGTCAATAAATCACGCTCTGGTACTCAAGCAGAAGGACCAGAAGTTTAATATATAAAAATTTGCATAAAATGAATCCTCTATATTGCATAAAACATTTTGCATATTAATTATTTATTGCAATTCATGTATTTGTATACTTGTATTATTGCTAGTAAGTTTTTATACTCGGCTTATTAGCTGACCGATTCTCGTCGGCTGTTCCCTTATTATGGGAGCAGATGCTGCAGGTGACTTTGGATGAGATTATTAAGAAGCTAATGTATCGTCTATGTGATATTAGGCTATAGGCTCTATGTAATATATATAATGGGTATGTAATAACTATAAGTATGTAATAAAGTAAGATGTAGTATGTAAAAATTGATTTTAATGTTTTAAGTTTTGTTTTAAAAATACTGTTTTTTTTATACAATAACGGCTCGATAGACTTCCGCTTTAGCATTACTTATTATTATATTATATTTAACTTATATTTAGGAAAGAACAGTCCGTTACACGTGGTATCAGAGCCAACGTTATTCGAACGATCGGATCTTCTTATCCGATACTAGGAAACTCCGTGAAAGACTACGTTTTAAAAAAAAAAAAATTTTCAAATGTTTTTTTTTAAAAAAAAAATGTGCTTATGTGTATTATATGATAAAAAAAATGCAATTTGCAATTTGAAATGTTGCTAACGCAAAACTTTCCTTCTTAAATTAAGATGCCAAGAGGTGGTGGTAGAGGGTGTATCGTTAGAGGTGAACCTTCGGAGACGAGGGACAATTTTGCTGAAGATACGACGCAAAATGCAAGAGTTCAAGCTCTGGAAAATCAGTTAAGAATGATGGAAAGGAATAATGAGAGGCTATTGAACCTAATGGAGAAGCAGATGAGTCGTTCCCATGAAGATGATGAAGGGAAATTCTATAAGAGATTGTCTAGTCATCAACCTCCAAAATATGATGGAGAACCTGATCCTGTTCGTTTCGAGGATTGGATTGCAGAAATGGAGAAACTATTGGAGGCCATTAACTGCCCGTCAAATTTGAAAGTGAAATTGGCTGCATTCTACTTGACAGGCACTGCGAAACTATGGTGGAGGACTGTAAAACAAACTGCCATAGATTCTACTTGGGAACAATTTTTGAAGAAGCTTCGTGATCAATTCTACCCGCCCTCACTTCAAAGAAAGAAAGAGAATGAATTCTTGTTTCAGAGGCAGGGAACTATGTCAGTGATTGAATACGCAAGTAAGTTCAGAGAGCTGGCTAGGTTCGCTACCGAAATAGTAATCTCTGATAGAGGCAAGGCAATTAGATTTTTTGAGGGTCTGAACCTCAGGATCCAAAAAGGCACTCCTCGATACCAAGATTTTGATGATTTGTATAATCAAGCCTTGGAATACGAGCGTATTTTGGAAAAAGAAGACAGGTTTAATAAAAGAAAGAATGAAACTAGTGGTGGTGGTGGATACAAGAAGGCAAGGAACGAGGGGAAGAAGCCGTTTCAGACTGTAGCAAGGCCGACACAGTGGAAATGTAGGTTATGTGGTAAAGATCATCGAGGCCGAAATTGTAATGGGAAGATTGTATGTTACAAGTGTCACAAGGAGGGACATCTGGCTAATAACTGTAGAGAAACTTTCAATCAAAGCACAACAACACCAGAAGCTGTAGGTAACAGAGTATTTGGACATCAGAAGAATGAGACTAGAGCATCAGTAGGCCTACATGCAATTGGGGATCATTATGATGGCTTACACCAGGAGCTTGAAATTGAAGGTAAAGTAGTTTCTGGAAAATTTTCTATTGGCAATTTAAAAGCAAATGTTTTGTTTGATTGTGGAGCGGATAGGTCTTTCATTTCTAGTGCTTTTCTCCATAAATCCTCTATTTCTTTGAAACCTCAAAAATCCCAATTGTGTATCCATTTACCTGATGGTACACCTTTCCTGTGTGATCGTATCTATTATGATTTTCCATTGGAGATTTGTGGGAATCTTTTACCAGCTGACTTAATTGAATTTGATTTGGGAACTTTTGATATCATTTTGGGTATGGATTGGTTGGAGAGATATTCAGCGCAGATTTTGTGTAAGGAAAAAGTTGTTAGAATTGAAACTCCCGGGGGAAAGAAATGTATTCGGAAAAATTCAAAATTTCAGACAGAGACAATTTCTGCAATGCAAGCGTTACAAATGATAAGACAGGGAGATGAAGGGTTCTTATGTTTTGTCATTACTGAGGAAGTGAAACCTAAACCTAGTTTGCAAGAAACCCCGATCGTTCAAGAATATGTTGATGTGTTTCCCGAAGAGTTACCCGGTATACCTCCAAAAAGAGAAGTAGACTTCCATATTGACCTTATTCCTGATACCACCCCTATTTCGAAAACTCCTTACCGTTTTGCTCCAGCTGAATTGGCTGAGCTGAAGAAGCAGTTAGATGAATTGCTGGAAAAAGGTTTCATTCGACCTAGTGTTTCACCATGGGGAGCTCCGGTTCTCTTTGTCAAAAAGAAAGATGGGAGTATGAGGCTATGCATTGATTATAGGGAGATCAACAAGATAACAATCAAGAATCGTTATCCTTTGCCAAGGATAGACGATCTTTTTGATCAGTTGGGAGGAGCAAAGGTCTTTTCAAAGATAGATTTGAGGTCTGGTTATCATCAATTAAGAATTGCTGAAGAAGATATTCCTAAGACTGCATTCAGAACCAGATACGGGCACTATGAGTTTCTAGTAATGCCATTTAGTCTAACGAATGCTCCAGCAGCATTCATGGATCTCATGCAAAGATACTTCAACCCTTATCTGGATAAGTTTGTAGTTGTGTTTATTGATGATATATTGGTGTATTCAAAGAATGAAGAGCAACATGAGAAGCACTTAAGGATAGTTTTGGAGAAATTGAGAAAGGAGAAACTTTATGGCAAGTTTAGTAAATGTGAATTTTGGTTAAAAAAAAATCTTTCTTAGGGCATGTTGTTTCGAAAGATGGAATTTCTGTTGACCCTGAAAAGATTAGGGCAGTGATGGAGTGGCCGAATCCAAAGAGTGTTACTGAAGTAAGAAGTTTCTTAGGCTTAGCAGGCTATTACAGGAAGTTTGTGGAGAATTTTTCTAAAATTGCCCGACCGTTGTTTGAGTTGCTTAAAAAGGGAGTTCGATTTCACTGGGGCGAGCATAGTAAGTCACTAGAAGAGCTTAAGAGGAGACTTACAACTGCACCGGTGTTGACCATGCCCGACTGTGGGAAAGCATTTGAGGTATATTGTGATGCATCGAAGGAAGGTTTGGGATGTGTGCTAATGCAAGAAGGCAAAGTGGTAGCTTATGCGTCAAGGCAATTAAGGCCACACGAGTTGAATTATCCAGTACACGACATTGAACTAGCAGCCGTAATTTTTGCCTTGAAGTTATGGAGACATTATCTTTATGGGGTACCATGCAAAATCTTCACCGATCATAAAAATTTGAAATATGTCTTCAATCAGAAGGAGTTGAATATGCGACAAAGGCGGTGGCTGGAAATCATTAAAGACTTTGAAGTTGACATTAATTATCATCCTGGAAAAGCAAACAAAGTGGCAGATGCATTGAGTAGAAGGCCGATGATATCTGTAAATGCTATAATGACGGTAACTTGGGAACTATACCGAGAAATCCAGAAGTTAGATCTAGAAATTGTTAATCACTATGAAGTTGTTGAGTATTTGGGAGCAATGACGATACAACCGACTTTGTTCGAAAGAATTATAGAAGCACAACAAGAAGATCCCGAGATAATTGAGTTAATCATTCGAGTGCAAAGAAAAGAGACAGAAGCATTCGAAGTGGGTGACAAAGGTAAACTAAGAATGAACCGGAGATTGTGTATACCAGACAATACGGAGCTGAAAGAAGAGATTTTGAAAGAAGGACACTAAGGAATGTTTCACTTACACCCTGGTAGAGATAAGATGATTGAAGAATTAAGAAAGTTGTTTTGGTGGAAAGGTATGAGAAAAGATGTAGCAGAATTTGTATCTCGGTGTTTGATTTGTCAGAAAGTGAAATTTGAAAGGCAGAAAAGTTCTGGACTACTCCAACCACTAGAAATTCCTGAATGGAAATGGGATTCCATATCCATGGATTTCGTAGTTGGATTACCGAGAACGCAGCGAGGAAATGACACAATATGGGTAATAGTTGATAGATTGGCCAAAGTTGCAAGATTCCTGCCAATGAAGGGAACATGGTCAGTAAAACAATTGGCTGACGCTTATGTTCGAGAAATTATAAGATTACATGGAGTACCGAGAACAATTGTGTCTAATAGAGATCCAAAGTTTTTGTCACGATTTTGGGAAAAGTTACAAGAAGCATTCGGATCTAAACTGTGTTTAAGTACTGCGTTTCACCCGGCTACTGATGGCCAAACCGAAAGAACCATCCAGACATTAGAGGATCTTTTGAGATGTTGTATTCTTGAATTTGGTGGTTCATGGGAGCAGAAATTGCCTTTGATAGAGTTTTCATACAACAACAGCTATCAAACCAGCATCAAGATGGCACCAAACGAAGCCTTATACGGGAGAAAATGTCGAGTGCCGTTGTGTTGGGATCAGATTGACCGAAATGTACCTGAAGGACCAGATCTTATCCAAGAATCTATTGATAGCTTGAGGGTAGTGCAAGAGAACATAAAGGCAGCACAAAGTAGGCAAAAGAGTTATGCAGATAACCGTCGCAGAGCTTTGCAATTTGATGAAGGTGATAAAGTATTTCTAAAGATTTCACCAACGAAAGGAGTCCAACGCTTTGGGATAAAAGGGAAATTAAGCCCTAAATTTATTGGACCTTTTGAAATTTTGAAAAGAGTAGGAGAAGTGGCATACGAACTAGCTTTACCCCCGAGTTTAGCTAGAGTTCATAATGTATTCCATGTTTCTCAGTTGAGAAAGTATATCCATGACCCATCACATGTATTAGTTCACGAACCCCTCCAAATTGATGAAAACCTGGCTTATGAACAAAGACCAATTAGAATATTGGATCATCAAGTGAAAGAATTGAGGAATAAAAGAATCCCTCAAGTTAAAGTACTATGGTCGAACCATCATGTCGAAGAAGCAACTTGGGAAAGCGAAGCTGATATGAGAGAACGTTATCCTCAGTTGTTCTTTTAGGTTCAAGTTTCGGGACGAAACTATGTTAAGGGGGGAAGAGTTGTAACAGACCCTTTTTCTTAATCTTAAATATTTTGACAAATTAAATCATCGTTCCGTTTTATTATTTCTTATTCCGTTTTCCTTCCAAATTTTACTCCAATTGCTCCCAAGTTCTTGATTTATTTAATATTTAATTTCTCTTAAAATAGAATTTTAGACTTAAATTACAAGTTTTATTTTAATTTAAGTATATTTGGTAATTAAAATTTATTTTTCATTTTTTTTATCTCTCTTGCAGTAATAATGATATTGTACTTTAAATATTAAACCTAGATAAATTAACTATATTTACAAAATCTAATCATATTTATATACAATTTTAAGATTTAAAATAATAATAATATATAAAAAAAAGGAAAGAAAAATATCATGGAAACCTTGAGTTGGCGGATAAATGCAATTAGGTGGCAAGATTTTAGGATTTTCATTTTTTTTATTCATTGCCTTATCTCGTATTTGCTTCTACATTAAGAAAAAGATGATGATTAAACTCTATATATAGATAATAAGCAAACCGTAGGAAAGGAGGAAGAAAAAAAAAAGTTAAAACTAATTCCTTAAAAAAAAATCTCTAAAAATCCTAGAAAAATTACTAAAAATCCTCAAAAATTTCCTAATAATAGTATTTATAATTATTTATTATTAATTTTAGAAATTCAAGGGAAGAAAGCTAATTTTGTGGCTAGAAATACTACAAATAAGGAAACCCATTAATAGTGAAATTATTAAGGTATAAATTCTTACATATATTTATTTACATGAAATTATGCCCATAAATTTAATATTTGTTTATAATATATAAACTATGTAGAAACGTATAGAGACGATGAAGTGTAACAAGAGGGGGGGTGAATTGTTACTTGTTCCCGTTAGAGTATTTTCGCCCTTTTCTTACGGAATTTTGAATAAAGAAAATACTCAAAACAAAATAAAGAAAACTTAAAGAAACACAAAGATTTTAACGTGGGAATAAGAACCACGACCCACTAGGGATTTCTCTTCTCTATTATTTTATGTAATTCAATTCTCTATTACACAAAATAATTCTCCTTCTTCTTCTCTTCTCTCGGTTTCTTTCTTGTTCCCTTTCTCTATTCTCCTTCTCTTTCTCTCTTCTCTTTCTCACTTCCCCTTTAGACTTACCCAAGTCTAATTACAAATTCTCTCAATTAAACCCATACAAGATAAATTCTCTAAATTGGATGAACAACTTTGGAATAGCACAAGGAAATATTTTGGAATTAATTATCGATTAAGAACACTCAATATTTTCCTTTTTTTGATCTTGAATCTCATGAAATTTGGGCACCATATTTTCGGAAATATTTTTCTCTCAATGTTGATCGCCAAAAGCTTTGTGCCGGTTAACAAATGATTTTATATGCTTTTTAGATTATATTATGCCATAAACCCATGATCTATAGATGAGGGATTAGTGGGCATTAACCGTGGGTAATGTGAATAACTACCTTGGTGGTTATTCCAAGTCAATCTTTGACTCTAACTAAAAATAGCTATTTTAAGAGACTTTTTAGGAGTTAGTTATTTTAATTCCTTGACTTAATCATTGTGCTTTCTAAGCTATTTAACCGTACAACAAAACTAAAATATAGAAAAATAAATTCAAGACTTTTTCTAAATAATTTTGTTGACTTCTCCTCTGACCGGATTCTGAAGGAACACCGTACTGTCTCTATCTGCAACTTCATCAGTTTATCAATATCTGGAACAGTAGAAGTGATATCTACTCTTGACTTCCTCATTGACCTTCTCTACTGACTTTGACTTTGTTGACTTTGACTTTGACTTGTACGATTGCCATTTACCAGTCCTTAGGTACCATCGACGATTATGATAATCGGATATATTACCTTCAAAACAATCTCTAAAATACTTTGTTTGTTTATAATTTGTTAAGTCATCATCAAAACTCAAATGGGCCAACAAATTCCCCTTTTTGATGATGACAAACTTATAAACAAACTATGTTAAAAGAAAGAGTAAAACTAATAACTTTGAACATGTTAGAGATCAATCACAAGTTCAAACATATTTAGTAAATTAAATCGTTACAAGTAATTTACCAAATTCTAAAGCAAGCATATTACTCTAAAATATTTTTGGCGAAAATCATGTGATTAAGCATGACTTCAAATTTTTCAATTTTTAAAATAAAACGTGAAACAAAACATAAACATAAATACCAAAAACGTATAAACCAAAAACATAATAATTAAGAAACTTAAAGACATAAAATTAAAAATTAAGAAGCACAACAAACTAAGTAATACAAAAATTTTGAGTTGCAAGAATCAAAGATAAACAAAGTGATATTCAATAAATCATGTCAAACAACAAACTATTGTTTGCTACTCTTCCCCCTTAAGTATATCAAACAGTAAGTCAACAAACTAAGCATTATAAAGTAAACAAAGAACATTCTAAACATCGTATAGGTTAGGACACAAGACAGAGAAACAATTATCAAGATTAAGCAAAAACATAAGCATTCACAAGCATTCATTTAAGTTTGTTTGCTACTCTTCCCCCTTTTGGCATCAATCAAAAAGTAGGGATATGAATCAAATCACAGCTCTAAGGCAAGCATTAGACAGATTAAGATAGTAAGCAGCAAACTAAGTAAATAGATGTCCAAGCATAAATCAAGAAAGCATGCAAGCAAACATATTAGACCATGGGATAATAGGAAATAAAGATGATATAAAGGATGAAAAGTAGTGGGTTAGTAAGTAGCATAAGCAAAATATAAATTGTTTCGTACCCCAGCTGGTACATAAAAAAGCAAAAGCAAACATTGTTTAGAAAATTACAAAGAAAATGGGCCAACCAAACATCAAATTTTTAATTGAAAATAGAAGCAGGGGGGATCAGGCAGCAGTCTCCTCATCAACAAATTCAGTTTGCTCCTCTACTGTGTCGAGCTTTGCACGAAAACGTGTTTCCATGTCGGTGAGTTGCTCAGCAATAGTAGAAAGAGAGGCACGAACTTCACTTTGGAAAGCACAAAGTTGAGACTGCAGGATATCAAATTTACCGAGGATAAGATCAATTGGAGTTGGAGGAAAAGGTGAGTCATCCCTAGCAAAACCAGTAGGTGTAGGTGAAGTGGGAATTGGTGATGGTGGTGATGATGGAATGTCAACTGGTGTGGGTGAGGCTGGTTTTGGTGATGGTGGGGTTGGAGAAGTAATGTCATCATGTTGGCTCGAGGAACTTTTAGAAGCTAATCTCTTGCTCTTCCTTGGTGTGAGCACAGAAGTTTTCTTGATATTCTTTAGAGGCACATGGAGGTCCTCATCATCTTCCTTTTCCTTTTCTCCCTCTCCCTCAACCTATTCCCCCTCACTCACAGCATCCTCCTGTTCCCTATCAGTTTCTGCCTCAACAGTGGCAGTGGGAACATCCTCCTGATCTTCTTTTTCTTCTTCCTTTACTTCCTCTTCCTCTTCTTTTTCTACTTTATCCTCCTCTTCTTCATCAGAACTTACTTCAACCTCCTCAACGACATGCTCTAGAATCCCCTTCTCATTCAATTGGAGGTGTAAATTGGTAAGGCACCTCTCACTGATCTTATTATTAGCACTCATGGGAAATTCTAGCCCATCCATTGGGACTCCAAACTTCTTAAAAATACACGTTAATAAACCACCGTAACCAACCATAAGTCCTTTTTCTATGCATTCGGACAAATGTGATACCATTAACGAAGGAAAATTAATTTTAATGTGATTAGCCATGCAATAAATCAGTGTTGCATCTCGTAAATTTACTTCACTCCGCTTAGAATTGCGGGGTAAAATAAACCTACGGGCAATGTTGTAAAGAAGCTTGTGTAGTGGAGACAGAGACATATGACTAAACCTCCTTTTATTTTCTTGACCAAGAAATTTTAAAACGGTCTTTTCTGTGATACCCGAAAAAACAATCTTTGACCCAACATAATAAGTGTCAAACCCTACCACAGGAACTCCGAACCATTCCCCCAACATTAAACTGTTAAATTCAATTTTAATATCTTTAATGACGCTAGAACAGACCCCATTGTCGATTGTGAAATTTTGGATGAACTCTCTCATGAGATGTGGATAAATAGGATTACAAGCAAAATTACTCATTAATTCCTCCCACCCTTGATTACTCAAAATGGCGTGTAATTGAGGAAAGGGAGTAGAATCATACCAATACTTGTCCAAACCAAATCCTACGGACATCTCCTTTGCAACCTCCTCTGCACAATCAGGATCCACGACCTTGGCCTTTTTAGCCGGTTTTGAAGATGAGCTTCCTTTGGTGGAAAAAGCCCTTTTTGTGCCAACATGCATGGGTTTTGAGGATGATTTGGGTTGTGATGAGGGAGTTGATGATTGTGGGTTGTCGAATGTAGGGTGAATGACTTGTAGAGGTTCCGGTTGTATGAACTTGGGCATCTTTTCTTTGGTGTTCTTGGTAGAAGAAGTCTTGGGAGTTTTCATGGTGAAAATGAGTTGATTTGAGGAAGGTTAGGGATTTGAAGAAGAAAAGGGGTTGACGGTTTTTGAAATAAGAAAGGAGAAGTTGTACTTTGGCAATTATGGTGAGTGATTGATGTGACGTTAAGAGTGGGTTATATAAAGTGTGTGAAGGAACGATTATGAAAATTAGTACAACTCCTTGAATTAGTTTTAGCACATGAACCGAGTGAAATAACGAAAAGTTTAAGTGTAAGTTCGTTGAATTTGTCGATTAGGATAACTACTTTCCGAAACACCTCGATGATCCGTCTTCCATTTTAAAAAAATAATGTTGGTTCACCGAAAAAAATAAAATGCTGGAATTTGTGGAAAATAAAATATTTTTGTGATATTTCGAAAGATAATTTATAATATGTGGGTAATAAAATAATAATATATAATATAAAATAAGTTATGCTACTTGGTCTAATTAGTTCAAACATGCAAGCAATCAAGATAAAGTTTAAGACATAAATTTAAATAGAAGCATACCCAAATCTCGCAATGATTGAATGAACAATCTTGGTTGTTGTGGTTGATTGAACCCTTCCAAATTTTTCAAGATGTTTTGAGGAGGAATACTAGCAATTAAACGTTAGTGAAGCTTGATCATACCTAGCTCCAACCTCATCTTTTCAAATTGTTCTCTTGGAAGCGGTTTGGTCATTATATCTGCAACTTGTTCACTAGTATTGACATGTTTAACAATAATGTTTTTATGCTCTATGTTATCCTTAAGGAAATGATGTCTAATATGAATATGTTTAACTCTAGAATGATGCACCGGATCTTTAGAAATACAAATAGCACTAGTATTATCACAATAAATAGGAACACATTCAAATTTGATAGCAAAATCTCTTAACTGTTGTTTAATCCAAAGCATTTGGGAACAGCAGGCTGCTGCTGCTACATATTCAGCTTCTGCAGTGGATAAAGCTACTGTGTTCTGTTTCTTGGAACTCCATGATACCAAACAAGATCCAAGAAACTGTACCATTCCTGAAGTGCTTTTTCTATTCACAAGATCACCTGCGTAATCTGCATCACTATACCCTTTCAAGTCATAGACATCACTTTTAGGATAAAATAAGGATAAGTCATCTGTTCCCTTTAGATATCTAAGAATTCTTTTTACTGCCGTATGATGTGATTCTTTAGGATTTGATTGAAATCTAGCACACAAGCCAACACTAAAGGATATATCGGGTCTACTAGCTGTTAGATATAGTAGGGATCCTATCATGCCTCTATACATCGTTTGGTCAACACTAGTTCCGTTAGAGTCTTCATCTAACCTAATGTTAGTGGCCATGGGTGTATGGTTTGTCTTAGCACTATCTAGTCCATATTTCTTTAGAAGTTTTTTTATATATTTTTGTTGATGAATAAAGATACCGTTAGCAGTTTCTTTAATTTGCAAACCAAGGAAGAAATTTAATTCTCCCATCATACTCATTTCAAACTCATTACTCATTAGGTCAGCAAATTCCTTACATAACGATTCATTTGTAGCACCAAAAATAATATCATCAACATATATTTGAACAACTAATATATTCGAACCTTTATTCTTAAAGAATAAGGTTTTATCAATTTTACCACGTATGAACTTATTTTCAATCAAAAACTTAGATAATCTCTCGTACCATTGTCTAGGTGCCTGTTTTAGCCCATAAAGAGCTTTATCAAGCTTGTAGACGTGATCCGGAGAAATTGGGTTTTCAAAGCCAGGTGGTTGTTCCACATATACATCTTCTTCTAGAAATCCATTTAAGAATGCACATTTTACGTCCATTTGATATAATTTAAAATTCATGAAAGCAGCAAATGAAATAAGAATTCTAATAGCTTCTAATCTAGCTACGGGAGCAAAAGTTTCAGTATAGTCAATACCTTCTTGTTGATTATAACCTTTTACCACCAACCTTGCTTTGTTTCTAACGATTATGCCGTGTTCATCCAGCTTGTTCCTGAATACCCATTTAAGTCCAATGATTTTCTTGTTCTTCGGTTTTGCTTCTAAGTGCCACACTTTATTTCTTCCAAACTCGTTTAATTCATCTTGCATAGCTACCACCCAATCCGAATCTTGCAAAGCTTCTACATGATTCTTGGGTTCCATTGTTGATAGAAAAGCGAAGTGTGCACAAAAGTTTCTCATTTGTCCCCTTGTTTGTATGCCTTTGTTCATGTCGCTTATGATCAATTCTAGTGGATGTGACTTATGATGTTTCCACGGTCTTGGAACAAAGTCTCTTGTGGAGACAGATGTGGAAGCTGGTTCATTGACTTGGTTCTGATTTGGTTCAACTTCAATTCTTTCTTCTTGTGCTTCTGTTTGAATTTCTGTATTAGGAACTGCAGGCTGTTCCTGATCTGCCTGTGGTTCCTGTTCTTGATTTTGTTCAACATTCTGACCTTGTTGCTGCTCTACTGGATCTTGCTCCTTGTGTATATTTTCATCATCTTCCAGATCCGCAAGACCTATCTTAAAATCACTTGTTTCTTGTTCACTTGTCATAAAGTTAGTCTCATCAAATATTATGTGAACAGATTCTTCAACACACATTGTTTTCTTATTATAAACTCTATAAGCTTTACTATGAGATGAATAGCCAAGAAATACCGCTTCATCACTTCTTTCATCAAATTTACCTAAATTTCGTTTTCCGTTAACATGCACAAAACATCGACATCCAAAGACTCGGAAATATGAAATATTAGGTTTAATTCCTTTAAATAATTCGTAGGGGGTCTTAGAAGTGATTGGTCTTATTAAAACTCGGTTTAATATATAACAAGCAGTATTGACGGCTTCGGCCCAAAAATTTCTAGGTAAACCACTAGCAATTAACATAGTTCTAGCCATTTCTTCTAAGGTTCTATTCTTACGTTCAACTACACCATTTTGTTGTGGTGTTCTAGGTGCGGAGAAATTGTGACTTAAACCATGCTCATTACAATAATCCATAAACTTTGAATTTTCAAATTCTTTACCATGATCTGATCTTATGTGGACTAGTTGATTGTTACTAGATTTCTGAATTTTAGTAGCGAATGCAACAAATTCATCAAAAGCCTCATCTTTGCTAGATAAGAATAAAGTCCATGTAAATCTACTGTAATCATCAACTATGACAAAAACATATTGCTTACCGCTGCGACTTTGGATTCTCATTGGTCCACAAAGATCCATATGAATTAATTCAAGTGATCTTGATGTGGTTACGACATTTTTAGTTTTAAAGGATGACCTTGCATGTTTTCCTTTGGCACAAGGATCACATACTTCATTCTTTTGAAATTTTAGGGACGGTAATCCTCTTACTAGGTCTTTAGTACGTAAAGTATTAAGCAATGAGAAACTAGCATGACCTAATCTTTTATGCCAAAGAAGAGGGTCATCTTCTACAACACTCAGACATGTTAAACTGGTTTTAGGAACAGTGTGCAGGTCCACCACGTAGGTGTTCCCTTTTCTGATTCCTTCCAGAATGATGTCACCTGTGTCGTTCCTAGAAATGATGCATTTTTCAGAAGTAAAGCTTACAGAGTTACCTTTGTCACAAAATTGAGAAATACTTAAAAGGTTGTGTTTCAAATTCTCGACCAAAAATACGTTATCTATTGCATGGGAACTTGACCTTCCTATCTTGCCTTTTGCAATGATTTCACCTTTCATGTTATCGCCAAAGGTCACAGTTCCTCCATCATAGGCTTCTAGTGAGAGAAATTTTGATCTATCGCCTGTCATGTGCTTGGAACAGCCACTGTCGAGATACCATGAGCTGTTCCCCCTCACTAGAACCTGCAAAACGAACTTAGTTGTTAGAGGGTGGAACCCAGCCATCCTTGGGTTCCGTGTCGATTAAACAAGAATTAAATTTTTTAATCCAAACTCTATCGACGTATATTTGGTTCGTTTTGTTGTGCTGTTCCCTTTTTAAACATTGATGTTTCAGGTGCCCGGTTTTGCCACAAAAGGAACAGACTTTGTTACTTGGGAGATCAACGTAGACCTTTTTCTTTTTGTCATTTTTATCATATCCTAGACCTTCGGTTCCTTTGGTTCTAGCATTAAGAATCCATTTGGGAACTTCTCTAATTTTCCCTTTGTCTCTCGAATTTAATTCAAGCTTAAGTCGATCGTTTTCTTTTAAGGCGGATTTTAGGTCAGATCTCATTTGAAATAGTACACATTGAATTTCTTTCTTGGATTCATAATCCACTTCCATCTCAAATTGCGCAAATTGATTTAATTCAATATTTAACATGATGTTTTCTTCTTTAACTTTTTCTAAGGCTTCTTTTAACATCACATTATTATCAAGCAATTCAAAGAATCGATTTTGCACATCGGATCTAAACGAGTTAAGGTAGGATATTTGGTCTTTACATGCTTTTAGGTCTTTTTCAGTTTTGAGAGAGATGGCGGTTTGTTTTTCTAAATTTTCGTGAGATTCTAAAATCATTTTAACTAATCTATGTTTATCCAATTTAAATAAATAATCAGAAAATGGATCAGGAGACAGTACATCTTTTCCTTTAGATGTATCGTCATGAGTAGCCATGAGACAGAGGTTAGCTACCTCTTCTTCTTCCACGGGGGCTTCGGTTTCGGCTTCACTTTCGGACTCTCCCCATGCAGCTATCATGGCTTTGCGGAAATCGGTTTTGTTGAAATTTCCTTTTGTTAGTTGTCTTCCTGTTTCTCTTGCTTTCCCTTTTGCTTTTTCGTCCTTCCATAGTGGGCATTCCTTTATGAAGTGCTCGGTACTTCCACATTTGTGGCATTCATATGTTTTGGATTTTGAAGTTCCTTTTTCTTTGTAGTTTCTTTGATTTTTATACCTGTTGTTCCTGAAGAACTTCTTGAATCTACGTACCAGCATTGCTGCCTCTTCCTCATCAGTTTCTGAATTTTCTTGATCGTCTGCTGTCAGAGCCAGACCTTTGTTCCTGGAACTGTCAGCTGTTCCCAGATGTAATTCATGAGTCATCAGGGAACCAGCCAACTCTTCCAGATTAAACTTTGTAAAATCTTTAGATTCTTGAATGGCTGTGACCTTTGCTCTCCAACGATCATCTTGAGGTAGGCTTCTTAGGATCTTTCGCACTTGTTCATCGGATGGAATAAGCCTTCCAAGGGAGACTAACTCATTTGTGATGTTCGTAAACCTAGTAAACATTTCTTGAATGCTTTCTTTAGGTTCCATAACAAATCTTTCATATTTGGACATGAGCAAGTCAATCTTGGAACGCTTGACTTCGCTTGTACCTTCATGGGTAACTTCCAGCAAATCCCAAATTTGTTTTGCTGATTTGCAACCCATAATGCGATTGTGTTCATTAGGACCAAGCCCACAATGAAGCAATTTAATAGCAAGAGCGTTCATTTCCATCTTTTGAAAATCTTCTTTCTCATATTCTGTGATTGGTTTGGGAACAGTCTCGTTAATGGAGTTGGTAGTAGTTACCTCAAAATCTCCAACTTCGATGACTCTCCAAACTTGATAATTTTCGGCTTTGATGAAGATCTCCATCCTGTTTTTCCAATAGGTATAGAATTTGCCATCGAACATTGGTGGTCTCTGAGTAGAGTACCCTTCTTCCATACGCTCGTTCATTTTCATCATCTCTAAAGCACCAAGATACGGCTCTCAGGGTTTCCTGATTTAATGAGGAACAGGGCTCTGATACCAATTGTAGAAACGTATAGAGACGATGAAGTGTAACAAGAGGGGGGGTGAATTGTTACTTGTTCCCGTTAGAGTATTTTCGCCCTTTTCTTGCGGAATTTTGAATAAAGAAAATACTCAAAACAAAATAAAGAAAACTTAAAGAAACACAAAGATTTTAACGTGGGAATAAGAACCACGACCCACTAGGGATTTCTCTTCTCTATTATTTTATGTAATTCAATTCTCTATTACACAAAATAATTCTCCTTCTCCTTCTCTCCTCTCGGTTTCTTTCTTGTTCCCTTTCTCTATTCTCCTTCTCTTTCTCTCTTCTCTTTCTCACTTCCCCTTTAGACTTACCCAAGTCTAATTACAAATTCTCTCAATTAAACTCATACAAGATAAATTCTCTAAATTGGATGAACAACTTTGGAATAGCACAAGGAAATATTTTGGAATTAATTATCGATTAAGAACACTCAATATTTTCCTTTTCTTGATCTTGAATCTCACGAAATTTGGGCACAATATTTTCGGAAATATTTTTCTCTCAATGTTGATCGCCAAAAGCTTTGTGCCGGTTAACAAATGATTTTATATGCTTTTTAGATTATATTATGCCATAAACCCCATGATCTATAGATGAGGGATTAGTGGGCATTAACCATGGGTAATGTGAATAACTACCTTGGTGGTTATTCCAAGTCAATCTTTGACTCTAACTAAAAATAGCTATTTTAAGGACTTTTTAGGAGTTAGTTATTTTAATTCCTTGACTTATTCCTTGTGCTTTCTAAGCTATTTAACCGTACAACAAAACTAAAATATAGAAAAATAAATTCAAGACTTTTTCTAAATAATTTTGTTGACTTCTCCTCTGACCGGATTCTGAAGGAACACCGTACTGTCTCTATCTGCAACTTCATCAGTTTATCAATATCTGGAACAGTAGAAGTGATATCTACTCTTGACTTCCTCATTGACCTTCTCTACTGACTTTGACTTTGTTGACTTTGACTTTGACTTGTACGATTGCCATTTACCAGTCCTTAGGTACCATCGACGATTATGATAATCGGATATATTACCTTCAAAACAATCTCTAAAATACTTTGTTTGTTTATAATTTGTTAAGTCATCATCAAAACTCAAATGGGCCAACAAACTAAATTTTCTCTAAATTTTGGTGATTTAATTCATTGTAAATTAATTTATATGATTTATTCATTTTAATTTGCAAAAACCGCATAATCTGAAATAATTTAATTTAAAATAGTAAATCTGATTTTTTTTAAACGAAATTTTTTCTGTACATATATTTATATGAGATATAGTTTGTGTATTAATTTCGTGAATTATAGTTGGGTATAAATATTATTATTAATTTTCCTAAAAAAAAAGCATAAAATAAGGAAATTAATAATTTGGGTTGAAAATATATAAATCTGAAAAATAAAATATTTTACTGTTGACACACTTAATTTTATTCATATAAATTATTTTTGTGAAATTTTGTGATATTTAAATTTTAAAGAAATAAATTAATAATCTAAATTGTTATAATAGGCGAAAAGAAAGAAAAGTGAAAAAAAAAATAACAAAATACTAATTAAAATTAATTTACTTTGGTGAATAAAAATATACAATTGCTTAGTTAACAATAAGTTAATTTAAAATATTTTGTTTTCATTAATATTCATGTACTAAATATAAGACTAAGCTAATAAGAAATTAATTAAATAAGTAAGATTTTATTTTCTAAAAAAAAAATTTGGATAAGTGGGCTAGGATCTAAAATAAACCCAATATGTCCTTTTCAAGATATTTTTGGTATTTATTTATGATGGAACTATTTATTTTATCATTTATAATAAATAGACATTTAAGAAATTGATTATTAAGAAATTGATTATTAAGAAATTAATAAAGCTAATTGAAAGTTAATCTATAAATAAATACTAAAGACCCATTTAAAGTTTTGGTTTAGTCTTATAATAAATGATTATTCATATTTAAATTGTTATAAATTTTGTTCCTATTATATGTTATTGTAATGTTATATTTATCTGAAAACAGTAACATGATATAAAAAGGCTTGATAGTAAGGAAATGCCGAACCATGCTTCGGCATGTAAAAAAACGTGGGACGTGTTTTCCGGCACGTAAAATACGGCGAACACAGTAAGGTTATTTAACCTGACCTGTGGCTCGAGCAACATTGTACTGGAGGAGTGACGACTCCCACTAAGTTAGGGGTTTTGGTTTACCTCACCTTAACAGGCCCTTACATATATCAAACAAAGATCATATGTGTTGCATTCATTAAATAAGTAATCGGATTCCATGCCCTAACACTCAAGCAGAAGTGTCAATAAATCACGCTCTGGTACTCAAGCAGAAGATCCAGAAGTTTAATATATAAAAATTTGCATAAAATGAATCCTCTATATTGCATAAAACATTTTGCATATTAATTATTTATTGCAATTCATGTATTTGTATACTTGTATTATTGCTAGTAAGTTTTTATACTCGGCTTATTAGCTGACCGATTCTCGTCGGCTGTTCCCTTATTATGGGAGCAGATGCTGCAGGTGACTTTGGATGAGATTATTAAGAAGCTAATGTATCGTCTATGTGATATTAGGCTATAGGCTCTATGTAATATATATAATGGGTATGTAATAACTATAAGTATGTAATAAAGTAAGATGTAGTATGTAAAAATTGATTTTAATGTTTTAAGTTTTGTTTTAAAAATACTGTTTTTTTTTATACAATAACAGCTCGATAGACTTCCGCTTTAGCATTACTTATTATTATATTATATTTAACTTATATTTAGGAAAGAACAGTCCGTTACAACACTATTATCAGCCTAATGTGTCAAAAGAGAAGATTATTGAGAATATGCCCAAAAATATGATAAAAGAGCAGTGGATTAGCTTGGTTTCTTACTGGGCCTCAGAAAAATTAAAGGTATTTGTAATAGTGTATTATAATAAATTTATCATAAATTTAAGTTTTATATTTACCAAGTTAGAAACTAATAATTTAACATTGATAGAAATTATCAACAATGAGAAAAAGAGCTCGAGAAATGCATACTTAGGTACACACCACGGGGTCAAAGAGTTATGCTCAATGGAAAATTGAATTTGTAAGTATGAATACAATTGCATTTGAATTTACCAAATTAGTTATGTGTTATTGCGTATATTCGTAGCATTGTGTTAAGTTTGTTTCTTTGTGGTATTGCGTATATTTGTGCTATTAAGTTAAGTTTGTTTCTTTGTGGTATTGCGTTGCTTTTATATAGGCTAAGTTGAATCAAAGAGAACCTAGCGGGTTATAAATGTGAAAACGCACACACACTACAAAAAGTGGTGGTTATGTTGAGGGTACATGCACTCAAGAACTCATGGTATATTAAAGTATTGAATTGGAAACACTTATCATTATAACAATTGTTATTGCATATTTCATTTATACTTTTGTATTGTAATAGGACATTGCCGAAAGTAGGGTAAATGAACGTTTACGTGATTCGGAACAACCTCGTGAAGTGATTGAGACAGAAGTTTTTAATGAGATAATGCATCAAGAAGACAAACCTAATAAACGTGTGGTTGGTTATGGTCTTGGGGTTACTAGATCTCACGTGTTTGGTATTGGAGCTCAATTACGAGAAGACAAGATAGGTGATTGTGGTGGTTCTTCAAGTGATGTTATGGAGCTTAAGTCCTATTTATTGTCTATTGAGAGAAAAAATGATGAGCTTATGAGAAGAAATGATGAGGTTATCAGACAAAATGATGAGCTTATGAGAAGAAATGATGACGTTATGAGAAAGAAAGATGAAAAAGTTGAAGAACTAAGAGCTCAAAATCAAAAAATTCTCACTCAACTTGCATTAGTCTTAGATCAACTACAACAAAATCAAAAGACAAGTAAGAATCATTATCGATTTTATCATCAATTGAATCTTTAAATATTACTTATTAGTGTTTATGGTAGAAGCGTAATTACTAATATTTTCATGTAATGTAAATGTATAATTTTGTTTGCAGTTGGATGATAGATATGATGATGACTAATATAAACTTTTGTATATTCATAGGGAGTTTGGTAAGGTAATTTTATACATGAAAATATTTGGACTTGAATCACAAAGTGTGTATGTATTTTGGCTAAAATTTGTGCGTTTGTTTGATTTATTGCAGATTTTTGCTGCTGATATTTAAACTTTGACGAACAAATCATTTTTGCGAAGGTCTCGACACTAAAGTGGATGATGCAACAAAATGACAACATATTTGGAGGCCTTTAACTTTTGACAAACATTTAACACTATATATTTTGTTGTATTTAACTTCAACGAATGTATATGAATATATATATATATATATATATATATATATATATATATATATATATATATATATATATATATATATAGATATATATATATATATATATATATATATATATATATATATATATATAGATATATATATATATATATATATATATATATATATATATATATATATATATATATATATATATATATATATATATATATATATATATATATATATTTATTTTTTTTTTTTTATTTTTTTTTTTTTTTGAAAATTAGGAAATATATAAATAACTGAATAGCCCAATACACTGGAACATGGAAGCCCCTAGACCGCCGGCATAAAAAACCCCGCGAGGGGAAAAAGCCATTGGAAAAGGGGGCCAGGAACCAGGCCACCACAACATCGCATAGGGGTGGACTATGCAAAAGAAACAAAAACGAAATAAAAAACCAACCGCTGGGCACCAACTATCACCTTACACTCCAACCTAGGTTGCCACCAACACCAACCATCAAAACACCATGACTCTACAACAACAATAAAGAAAAGAAAACCAAAAGCACCATACACCAAAGCCCACCACCAAAGATAACGATTGGGCTCAAGGAAGTACAACCAGACAGCTAAAAAAGTATACAAGACTCATACAACCGGATATAATATTTGTGGGAGAATAACAAGGCTCAATCATTGGTCCCGCAAGGAGAGTCGTGGCGTAATGTGTCTCAATCCGATGAATTCTTTTGCCCACTCACCAATTCTGATCTTTAAAGACATCACCATTTGAGCTTGATTAGGTATGGTGTTCTGGAATTTTACTTTATTTCTTTCGAACCACAGCGACCATATCACACATCCGAGAATCAGGAATTTCAGCTGCTTCCACTTTTTGTTTGCTAGAAGACCCTTCCATTGATCACAGAAGCTTTCACATTCAAAATGAAAAACACCTTGGAATTGGCACCAATCAAGAATCTGCATCCACACACACCATGAGAAATAACAAGAAAACAAAATATGGGATTGGGTCTCCACCTCTAAGCTACAAAAAGGGCACATTGCATTCTGTGCCTGGATGATGCCTTTATCAACAAGGAAACTGCCAGTCTTTAATTTACCCAAAAGTGCAAACCACATTGTTATTTGTGCACGTGGAGGAATGTGTTTGTGCCATATCAGAGTGATAAATCTTCTTGGGATTACGGGCACAGCTGCGGCAAGAACTTGCTCTTTGATAATCTGGATAGGATATTCATTATTATTCGAGCCTCTCCAAAGAATATCATCCCTACTATTTCTCTGTGGTTTGTGTTGCTCTATCAGGCTGAGAAGGTGTGTATATGCTGTAATTTCCCAATCGTATAGAGTCCTGCGCCAATAAAGATTCCATTCCCAAGTTTCTCCTTGCCATTGTCCCATTTGGCTTATGAGGGACTGTTGTTGCAGTGATAGAGTGAAGAGTCTAGGAAAATGGTTCTTTAACGGTCCAATATCACACCATTTATCGTGCCAGAATAAGATAGATTCCCCATTTCCAACCTTTATGACCGATCCCCTCTCAATAATTGATCTAATGGATGAGGTCTCCGAGTCGGTGCTTGTTAGTTGTGACCACATCCCCACCCTAACATTTGCAAAAGTATCCAAAGAAGCTTTATATCCTTTGATGTTATGGACAGACATCAATATGTTTTTCCAAAGGGAATTTTCACATTTTGAGTATCTCCACCACCATTTAAACAGGAGGATCAAATTTTTGTGCATGATGTTCCCAACTCCAAGGCCCCCCATTTCTTTTGGTAGTTGAATAGATTGCCAGCTAACAGAGGGTAGAGACATTTGATTTTCACGAGATTCTCCCCAAAAAAACCTTCTTTGCAATTTTATTATATGAGCAGCAACTGATCTAGGCATTTTAAACATGCTCATAAAATAAACAGGTAAGCAGTTGAGAACACTCCGAATAAGAGTCAGTCTGCCCGCCCTAGAGAGTGTTTTTGCTTTCCAAGAAGCTAGTCTCTGTTTGATGTTTTCAACAACCGGTTTCCATGAGGAGGCTTTTGACATATTATCACCTAATGGGAAACCCAAGTATGTGAATGGGCATTTTTGGTGTCTACACCCAAAGGACTCAGCTAAAACATTAACCCAATCATGGTCATTTGCCCTCCATGAGATGAAGCAAGATTTACTGTAGTTCAAGTATAAACCCGACATAATAGCAAACACATCCAAAATACGAAAGTAGTTAGTAATGCACACAGGATCATTGGGGACAAAAATAAGAGTGTCATCAGCAAATTGGAGGTGTTTGATAGGCACCTCATCACAACCAATTCTAACCGGTCTAATCAGATTCACTTCTTCAGCTTTTCTAAGAAAACACACCAATGCTTCACTAACCAAAATAAAGAGGTAGGGGGAGAGTGGATCACCTTGTCTCAATCCTTTACCCATTTTGAAAGGTTTTAGAGGTGTGCCGTTGAGGAGAATCGACATCGAGGCTGAGGTTACACAGTTCATGATCCATCCAATCCATCTTGCTCCAAAGCCAAATTTTATCATCACCTGTTCAAGAAAAGACCAATTAACAGAGTCATAAGCTTTTTGGAAATCAAGTTTCAATAAAGCACCAGAGATTTTCCTTTTTTTCAGCCACCGCAAAGATTCATTAGCTACTAGAACACCGTCTAGAATTTGTCTATCCATTACGAAAGCACTCTGCGATTTATCTATTATTGGAGCAATGACCTGTTTCAGCCTTGAAGATAGCAATTTGGATATGATTTTATAAATCGCACCCACCATACTAATGGGTCTATAGTCTTCTATGGAGGTTGGATGTGGTACTTTTGGAATTAAGGACACCCAAGTTATGTTTACACTCTTTAGAGATCTCCCATGAACAAAGAAATCCAACACACTGTCAAAGATGTCTTCTTTGATTGTCTCCCACATTTCTCTGATAAATTTGAAGTTAAACCCATCAAACCCAGGTGCCTTGTCAATGCCACAAGCCCAAACCGCATTTTTAATTTCTTCTCTGGATGGAACGGATTCAAGGAATCTTGATTGAGCCTCTGTGATCCTGGAATGTGTACCCAAGTCGAACTCAAAAGCAGGAGACGGAGATTGTGTGAACCTGTGTTTAAAGTAAGCTCTCACTTCATTTTTCAGTTGCAAAGCCCCATTAAATCTTCTTCCATTGATTGTGAGTGAGGCAAACTCGTTTCTTTTCCTCCTAAACTGAGTAGCAGCATGAAAGAATTTTGTGTTTCGATCTTTAAGCCGGATCCCATATGTTCTAGCTCTCTGTCTCCAAATTCTCTCGCGACGGATAAGCCATAAATGTAGATGGTTTTCTGCGGCTCTGAGTCTAGCATTTTCCATTTCATTCAAGACTCTACTATCACTCAGTTGCTCCAATTCATGTATTGTTTTTTCGAGCCGTTGTATTTTTGAGTCCATTCCTCCAAACCTTTCCTTACTCCAAGCCTTTATTGTGCCTTTTATTGTTTTAAGTTTACTGATGAACGGTAGAGGAGGTAGGTTTTTGTATTCACGATCCACAAGGCTTTTGTAGTCCGGGTGAAGGAACCATGCATCAAAGCAGCGAAAAGGTTTCGGTCCCCAATTGTTTTCCTCATCACACATAAGCAAGAGTGGGTTATGATCCGACCCACTTCGTTTTAAGCCCATAAGTTTCATGTTGGGGAAAGACCTAAGCCATACATCACAACACAGACCTCTATCCAGTTTACTCTTGGAATTGTTTCGCCTCCAAGTATACCTCAAGCCATGGAGAGGAAGTTCAATTAAGCCCAGTGTTTGGATCCAATCATCAAAAACTCTACTACTGATGGCGCATCTATACGGACCAACTCTTTCACAAGCAAGGCGGACAACATTAAAATCCCCCAAAATCAACGTGGGTTTATTGATTAATTGCAGAAGGTTTTTCAGTTCTTCAAAAAATTCTATTCTAGGCATCCTTTCATTTGGCCCATAAATTATCCCCACACAACATTCGAAGCTTGTCTTTTTTAGTTGTCCTTCTAGGATGATCCATCTTACACCAATGTGTTTATGTTGAATGTCAAGATGTAGCGGGTCCCAAATTGCCATTAAGCCTCCCCCATGTGTTTCACTTGCGAAGGATTCACAAAATTCAAAATCGTCACTACCCCAAATTCTCCTAACTCGGTTCTTCATTGATTGTCTGTGCTTGGTTTCAATAAGGCCCAGCAAATTAATCTTATTCTTGTTTACAAGGTTCCTCAAAGTTATTGTTTTCTCACCTTTTCCAATTCCTCTAATGTTCCAAACGATGCACTTCATAAAACATTTGATGGACACCAAAGCATACCTCTATCCTTTAGACCCTTTCAATGAGCCTTTGCCGCCATTGTTTCTAGTCTCCTTGACTTTCTTATTTCAGACTTCACTATCTTGTCCTCTTTACTGTCAATGCCAATTAGATTTGCTGCCTTCCAAGTACGGTCATATTCAGAGGAGTTAGGAGGGCATACCGGTTCGGAGCAGCGAAGGGAGTTAGAAGCAAATCTTTTCGGTCTTCCCCTTGGTTTCTTTGAGGTGCTAGCAAAACCTATAATGACCTCATCTTGCTGTTTTGTATATTGTAGCATGAGTTTCTGAGACTGACTTGCACATTCAATAAGTACCATAGGGTCGAAATTGCGTGGATGATGGTTTTGTAGATGATCAGAATCTGGATACCACTCGACATCCACAGCCATATCATGGCTGATCATAATGGGCTGTTGTCCCGAAATTCCACACTGCTGGACAGAATATATGCTGCACCTCTTCACAGATCCATGAGCAATCTGTGCCTCATACTCCATGGGGTCAAGAGTCTCCTTGTGTAAAGCTGCCCATGAGACTACTCTATTGTCACTGTCTTGGTGGTGAAACAGTAGGTCATTCATGGCATTCTCCTTCCCTTGAAAATATTCATTTTCTTTATTCTTTGTATCCCGTTCCATAGTAAACACTTCATTCTCCTTTGTTACTAAGGCATCACTGTTTTGGAGGTTAACCCCTTGAGTTCCATTCTCCTTCTCAAAGGGTTCCATACTATTTTGCTCATAATCTTCATACTTTTTGCACCTTTGTTCTATGATTTGGCCAACATTCAAACAAGCATCACCATCAATTTCCTTTACCCATATGTCACAAGATTGTGTGCCCCATTCAAGCTTGATGTGCTCTTCAATTTTACCCCTGTGTTTTGTTTGTAAAAGGACTCTTGCGCTAGTCAAGCTATTGACCCCTAAGAAGTCATGGTCCATATATAGTAAACTACCCCATCTTCCCACAATTTTTTCAAAGTTGTCAGGGCTCCAAGCCTTTGGGTGGACTCCACTTAAATCAAGCCACGCAATTCTATCCACTAAACATTCATGATCATCCCATCGATGCACATCACACGCAAAGAGCCTTAACGGGGAGGTGTCATTTAAAGCATGCTCCAAATTTTTTTCATCATCGAAACACAGGATGTATTTGCAAGGGGAGAGGGACGATAAATACGTGTATTGCACATCCGTGTTATTAATCATAGACACTACCACCTGTGGGTCAATATATTCCACAAAAACAACAACAATAGCAAGATGAAGCCTATTTGACATGGTAGGGTTTTCTACTACTTTAAGGGTATGGATTACCTCCTCCTGAAGCTGTGTAGGCTGCTGCCGTGTACTGTGTCCGTGTGTACATTGCTCCTTGTTTGGCTTTCTGTGTGCTGCACCATGGTTCTGCACCGTTTTGTTTTTGTTAGCTCCAAGCAGCACCTCTTTATACCCCCTTTGATCTCTGTATGCCGTCTGAATTATGGGGGGTTTTATAGGTGCAATCACTTCCTGTGCAGTCCTATTTTCAACGATTCTTTCCCCACCTTTATGGTATTGAGCCATGGAGACTTTTAGTTGTACCCCTTTAAGCGAACATCCGTTTAGGTGTTGAATGGCTTTCTCAGCATCTTTTTTTGACTGGTAACGAACGAATCCAAACCCCGTGGTTACGTTCCGTCTTTTCTTACCCGCTATATATACGTCGACCACTTCACCACAACTCTCAAACAATGTTCTGATGTCCATTAAAGAAGTGTTTCTAGAAATACCATCAACAAACAACGAAACAGGACGCTTTTTGCCTAACCCTAACGTTGACCGATGTGGCTCCCGGGGTCCACGCCACCATAGGTGTCGGGAATATCCTCGATTACCAACCATCAGGTCATGTGCAGGTTCATTATGGCGCAAATAACCATCACTGTTCCAAAACTTAGCTTCGTACCTGGGTTCTCTTGAAGGTGTTCTTTTTGTTCTCCTTTTCATGACTGTGATGAAACCATCATCATCAGAGCGGGCTGGTTGCTTCTTCAGGGGAGTTTTAACATGGTGATGTTGCCAATTCTGGTGTGCAGTAGTATACTGCCGATGGCCGGAGTAGGGGTAGTTTTGTTTAGTGGTATGGAAACGGTGCTGTGCCCGGCTGTCATTGACCGTTGGTTTTCCTTTGGTATGGCGGGTTACATGGGTTTGTGTGTTAGTAGGGCGGCTACGGTGGAAAGTTTGAAAAAGTTTGTCCGTTTTCCTTCCTGCAGTTTCAAGTTCTCCACACTCTCTCTCTCTAGCATTTCTCACTCTAAACATTGTGTTTTTTTTTAGAATATATTATATATATATATATATATATATATATATATATATATATATATATATATATATATATATATATATATATATATATATATATATATATATATATATATATATATATATATATATATATATATATATATATATATTGCCATTTGCTACATCGACGAATATATATGCGTGTATGAATATCGAATTCTAATACTTTTTGTGGAAATGATTGATTTGGTATGATATTTGTTGGTAATTATGTATGTGTGATGAATTTTATACAGTATGAAAAAGAATAATGCATATTGGGGTAATGATAGATAATTATGACTTTATTTTCATTTAGACATATAAAAACGTCTAAAATATGAAGCATCTTCGACACTTAAAAGCGTCTAAAATATTAAGCATTTTCGAAACTACAAAGCGTCTAAAATATTGAGCTTTTTCGACGCTTATAAGCGTCTAATTTACTGAGTTTTTTCGACGCTTTAAAGCGTCTAAAATCTCAAAATAATGTACTGTAAATTTAAGGAGCAAAATATTTTCGACGCTTTAAAGCGTCGAAAATGCTAAAATAGTAGTTTATTTTTAGGGCGCCAAATCTTATTTTCTACGGCAAAAAGCGTCGAAAATACACAATGTTTTACACGAAAATAACCGTCGAAAAAAGCGTCTAAAATTTGTTACGCCATTTTTTCGATGCTTGTCATTTTTCGACGCTTAAACGCGTCGAAAAAACCTATGTTTTTCCGTCGAAAAACTCCGTATTTTTTTGTAGTCGATGACACTTGAAATTTTCCAACATTTTTATAGTATTGTATGATTTTTAATCATAATATTTCTAAATAAAAATTACTCCAATTAATATGCTATGTAGATATTTCTCATCCAATGAAAACTTTCCATTTGTCATGCCTCCTTAAAGGATGACACTTGAAATTTTCCAACATTTTTATAGTACTGTATGATTTTTTTGTAGTCGATGACACTTGAAATTTTCCAATATTTTTATAGTATTGTATGATTTTTGATCATAATATTTCTAAATAAAAATTACTCCAATTAATATGCTATGTAGATATTTCTCATCCAATGAAAACTTTCCATTTGTCATGCCTCCCTTAAAAGATGACACTTGGAATTTTCCAACATTTTTATAGTATTGTATGATTGTATGATTTTTAATCATAATATTATTACTAAATAAAAATTACTCCAATTAATATGCTATGTAGATATTTCTCATCCAATGAAAACTTTTCATTTGTCATGCCTCCTTAGAGGATGACACTTGGAATTTTCCAACATTTTTATAGTATTGTATGATTTGTCATGCCTCCTTAGAGGATGACACTTGGAATTTTCCAACATTTTTATAGTATTGTTTGATGATTTGTCATGCCTCATTAGAGGATAACACTTGGAATTTTCCAACATTTTTATAGTATTGTATGATGTATAATTGCTATAATAAATTGCACCCTATATTATACCTAATTTAGCTCCAATATTCAAAATAATCAAATTCTAAATTAGGCAAATATTGTCATGTAAATAAATATTGTTCACTAAAATAATTACATTTGTCAACTCCGTAGAAGATGACACTTGTAATTGTCCATCATTTTTATAGTATTATTACTAGATAGATACCCGTGCCATTGCACGATTAACCTAATTTATATATTTTATAATTAATTTATGCGTAGAAACATTAAATGAATCAAAATATATATATATATATATATATATATATATATATATATATATATATATATATATATATATATATATATATATATATATATATATATATATATATATATATATATATATATATATATATATATATATATATATATATATATATATATATATATATATATATATATATATATATATATATATTAAATGTGACAAATGGTTTTCACAAATGTATTGTTATATAGATAAAAAAAATGAACATTTCAATTAAAAGTTCATATACTAATCATAAATTACTATATGGCGATATAAAATTTAAACATTATTGCTAAATATTTTGTATTACAATTTTGTAACTTTTATCATTATTTTATTTAAATAATGTACGAAATTATTACATTATAAATTTTGAAACACTTCTATGTAGCGACAACATTATGAGTTGACGTACAAATATTGTTATCTTTGTCGCATATTAATTAAGACTTTAAGTCCTTTCCCTCTTATAACTCTAAATACTGCAACGTATAGTTGACCATGACTGAATACAGGTTATTTCATACTTTATTATATTTAGCATATACAATTTAAAAAGAATACGTTTAGGAAATATATAGTATTAATAATGATAATATATGGTAGTAGTAAATAGTATAGTATGATATTAATATTGATATTAGTATGACATTAGGAAATTATATGATATAACTAGTATAAAAACCCGTGCATGCACGTGCATGCAAGGAGTTTTTAGAATTAATACATAAAAAATGTAAAATAATAAAATTAATGTATGTTTATAATATTTTTTTTTTTTTGAAAATTTGGAACTATTATTATTAAAAGGGGAAAAGAAAACACCACACTGTTAGTTGGGAACCCAAACCCGCCTGCATAAAAAAACCCCCGAAGGGAAAAAAGCCATTGGAGGAGGGAAACCAAGCAACAGGCCACCCAGAACAGCATAGGGGTGGGCTATGCAACAACGAAAACAACACCAAAAGATGGTCCGAAGACCTTACACGCCAAGCTCAGCCGTAAACAGAAAACTAAAACGGTCCAAACACCGTGAACACCACGAAACCGCATCCAAAGAAAAATAAAGAAGAGTAGAACCGCCATCGAAAAGTCCTATCATCTTCCACACCAAGGACTCCGATTCTGATAGACAACACCAAACAACCGCAGCGGTCGAACCACACCAAGAAGAAATCAATACACCCAAAAACCTCAGCACAGCAAAATGCACAGCAAAAAGACACAAGAATTTTGCTTGCAAAAACACCAAAGGTCGCTTCCCACCAACAGGATACCACAATCCAAGATAAAGAGCCAAACACCAATAGAACCACCAATAGCCATTAATGGATCAAAAACATAAGCCACCAACACCAAACTCGCAAAGGAAAGAATTATCGATATTCCTGCTGAAATCATCAACAACGAAAATTCCACTATAAGATCGAATCTCCAAAGAAGGCGCCACCATGAAAAACAAAGCCCAGCAGTCTCCATTCATAAAGCCCACCATCAACCAAAATTCTCGAAACACAGCAAAACAAAAAAACGACCCCAACATTTCAAATGAGAAAACGAAACTTCGCCACTGCCCGCAGCAACCCAGAACCCATACACACCAGAATTTTCAAACAACCTCAAAGAAAAAGAAATAACAACCCCATTGAATCAATCGAGAGTTAGAGACCAATGCGTTCTAAAAGCTACGCTGTTGTATGCACGAAAACAGTAGCTCAAACCAAAACCCTCAGCACAGCTAACCCATCATAACGCCATCGTCGGAAACCAAACACCGGTACTAGCGATATCATCACCACCGATCACCCCAAAACTTCCAAAAACGCCACTAGCCACTTCCAAAAGTGAACCCAGCCATAACTGCCACCTAAACCAGAAGCTCACAGACGCTCAAAATGAAACAAAAAAAACCAGCAGACACCCTAAAGCACCACTGATTACACCCATACAACACGAGCACTGAAGCTCAAATGAAAATATTAAGACCAGCAGACACACCTCCCGACGTCTAAAAACCCGAATACTCCCAACACCCATCAACACCCATACACCAAACGCCATCACTCAAGAAAAACCAGGAAACTGACACAAAAATACTCCCATACACCATCACCCATCGTGTAACACATACACCATCACCCGTCGTCTAAACACCAAAATACTCACACCGTTGAACACACCTCCAACCACCAAAAACACAGCAGCACATGAGCTGCCCGTTTATAAGCCCAGCACCCGGACCGCCTTCAAACACACCAAAACCCGCCGACGAAAACCAGAAAATGAACAAGAGACCAAAAAATGAAAGCCAATCCCAGAAGAATGGATCGCATCGAAGAAACCAAAGAAGCAGACACGACACCAAGAATTCTCGAGCCCAAAAAGAAACACAGCCGAAAAGAGAACTCAAAAAAGAAAGCTTTATTGGAAACCAAAAATGAAAGCCCAGCAAATAAAAACACCGTCAGTAACACCTACACACCAAGCTTGGTCTGCCGATAAAAACCCACCACCCCCAACCTACAACCCCCTCCCCACCTAAGCACGCAGTCTAGGATGATATCGCCGGGGACGGGCCGCTAGTAAAGTAGCCCAAATACTCACGAATTTCTTTCGAGTTTAGAAGTCCTCGCTTACCTTTAGATTTCTTAGTTGGAAACCTTTTTGGCTGCTTCGTAACCGTATCAAACCTGGCCTCAGTAGAAGGCTTTGGTAAGAAATGTCTCTGAGAAACTACCTCCTGGGCATTCTTGGGTATATCGTGAGACACCTTTGATGGACACTCCAAAGAAACATTACTCAAAGAATTGTTGTGGCTAGCCTTACTCAAAGGGAGTAATGGGTCATTCACGACTTCACGGGTCACCACCATTGAAAGACCCCTTGTTGTACTGTCAGACTGCATCTCCAACGTTTCACACACAGCCTGGTGTTTTGGAATCAACCTAACATTGATATTTTCATTCTCGACGGTCACCACATGGTTGGTTTGGCTCGGTGGTTCTTTGTTTTCCGGCGATTGAGATGACGAGGGGGTTAAGGTTTTATCGATTACCTCGTCAAACTTCATCAGATTTCTTTTGTTGCCCCTGACGACGTCGGCGGGACGGCTCGAGCCACTATGAGACAGCGGTTTAATAGACCGGTCCCAAGAAGCTGTGGTCGGGGAACCATCCTTGTTGAACCTAGCCAAAGATACTCGAATCTTGCTACCCAAAAAAACCAAACCATCAAACTTTCTCACCACTTGTTTTGCTTCATGAGAGTGGAAGAACCTTAAGAATCCAAAATATTTCAGACAATTTCGCCTTACTTTCTTTGAAATATAAAGATCAGCTACAACACCCACCATTGAAAACATCTTTCTCAACTCAAACCAAGAAGCATTTCTTGGTATTCCATCAATGAAAAGGGAGATAACACCACCATGGTTTGAGTGGGTCCTAGGGAGGGGCGGTTCCCGGGGACCACGCCACCAGTGGTGGCGCGCAAAACTCCAATTACCGGCCCACAGCCCACGATTAGACCGTTGGGACTGGAAATGGACGAACCCGTTGCAAAGAAACCGATGGTCTTTTGGTCTTCTATTTTGAAATTCAAACCTGCTTTTACAACTCTCACAGCATCTCTCTCTAAACCTCTCTCTCTAGGCATCTTTTTATTATATATATATATATATATATATATATAAATATATATATATATATATATATATATATATATATATATATATATATATATATATATATATATATATATATATATATATATATATATATATATATATATATATATATATATATATATATATATGTATGTATGTATGTATGTTTATAATATACATGTTAATTTGTCATTTTTTAAATTATGACATTTGATATAAAAATAATGTAACAATTTAATAATGTAATATTAGATTTGAGAGATAATGCAATTACTTATGTAAAATAAAGCAATTGTATATATAATATATAAAATTGTAAAACAAATCAATAAAAAACAATAATAAAGAAATCTACATTAGAGGATAACAGTTTAGAGGTTTTGTGTGAAATAACTTAAGGCATATCTGTTATACATAGTAGATTGTAGGGTTTTTGTGACAGAATTTTGAAATTGGGTTTTCTTAATTTAAGAAGGTAGAATTTTAAGAAAACGTAACAATCCCCTAATTGGCTCTAATCAATGGAAAAGAATTATTTTTTTTCCTAACTAAGCATAAATGATATACATTAAATTCTGAATAACAATTCAATTTGTAGTAATTAATTAAAAAATTGATACTTGATTGTTTAGTAATTCAAAAATTCTTACTAACCTTCCCCTTAAAAGTATTGTCTTATATCATAATTGACAATATTAGCAGAGTATAATTGACAATATTAGCAGAGTATAAATCCTATATATAAAAACTAACTTACGATCAAATGGTAAGAAATTTAAAGTTATCTTTATTAAATCAGATGCGGCAATATTAGCTAGATATACAAATATTCTAAAAAAATAATCCTGTATCTGAGGTTTTTAGAATATGACTTATATCATAATTGACAATTTTAGAAGAGTATAATTGACTTAGTAGAGTATACATCCTATATAAAATCAGATGTTGTATCTAATTGACTTATATCATATTTAACACAGTTAGAATCGATTAAAATTACAGATGCTACAATATTAGCTAAATAAACATATATTTTAAAAGATATTCCCAGATCAGATAATTTTTTGAATATATTGATTATCATAATTAATAGAGTTTCAATCTTTTAAATTTACAGAGTATAATCTAAATCTAGGAAAATTAAACAACAATGTTGATTCAAATGTAGAAAGAATTCTACTATCTTATAACCAATAGGAAAATGACAAATGGCATGCATTCTCATAACATGACATTTGTCATTTCCCAAGACTTTTAATAGTATGTATGTATGATTATTTGGTTTTGTATATATATTCAGTGCGCATTAAGTAAGGCTTTTAATTGGGTTGTTATTAAAGCAAGGGTTTTAATGGTGGTGGTGATGGTGGTGTAGGGGGAAAATGGAGGTGATTGAGGTGGGTTAGAGATTGGTTGGGGATAATTGGGTAATTAGGTTTTTTTTTTTTTTTTTTTTTTTTGGAAATGGTAATTAGGTTTAATTAGGAATAATTAGGCAATTAAGTTTAATTAATGAAATTTAGGGAAAGTCAAAGGTAATTGAGCATGGTCAACGGTCAATTAGCAGGTCATCCGGTGAATTGGTTGTATTGATGTCATGTTTCTTAAGTTGGAGGCTATTGTTGGTAAAAAACGAAGTTTGCGGCTGTTATTTGAAATTGAGTAAACTTTAAGGCTGTTGTTGGTAAATAATCCTAGATAAAAAGACTAGAGTTTGAGGATTTTAGCTTCTTAATTAGTTTGCTAAGGGGATGGGTTGAAAATATGTTTTTAACCATTGTATGATAAGAAAGGTTATTCTACACTAGTGGAAAAAAAACTATTGGCTACTAAACATTGGCTGCGGTTTTCAATAAACGCAGCGTATAATAAGCGAAAAATAAGCCAAAAAAAAGGAACATAGGCTGCGGTTTTCATTAAAACTGCAGCCAATAATTAAAAAAATAAAATTTCCACTCTCAAAGGCTGCGATTCTATCACATGCCCGCAGCTAATACTTCAATGCCCATTTATAAAACGCCTATCTTAGTATCTTACTTCAAAACCCTAAGATCTTGCTTCAAAAAAAAACCCCTAAGATGAAAATCAGAGTGAGGCGCCTCAATTCTTTTTCTTCTCCTTCGATTTCTTCATTCTTCAACACCAGATTTATTGTTCATTCTTCAACACCAGATTTATTGTTCATCTTCAACACTAGATTTCTTCATTCTTCATCCTTTCATCCTTTTTCTTCTCCTTCGATTTCTTCATTCTTCAACACCAGACTTCGATTCTTCATAGGACTTCGATTTCTTCATAGGAATTCGATTTCTTCAACACCAGACTTCAATGTACACTAGATCTGCGATTTTCGTGCTCTTCTTCTTCTTCACATGCACACGATTTCTTCGATTTCTTCAACACCAGGTTTCTTCGTATTCGTGCTCTTCTTCTTCACAGGCACCAGATTTCTTCGATTTCTTCGATTTCTTCAACATGTAATTTTGTAATTTTATTTTTAATGTTCAGATTTTTGTTCAGATTTATTGTTTAGATCTATTGTTCAGATTTAATATGTAATTCAATTTTTTTCAAATTTTTGTTCAGATTTAATATGTAATTCGATTTATTGTTAAGATTTTTGTTTAGATCTAATATGTAATTTGATTTTTTTTCATGTTGTTGTAAAATATTGGTTCATATTTTTGTTGTTCAGATTTTGGATCGATTATTGTTCAGATTTTGTAAAATTTTAGTTCATAGGGTTCGATTATTGGATCCGATAGAGTTCATAGTTCATAGAACAATCAAATGAAATGAAAAAAAAATTATGGGATAAAAGGCTGCGGTTTTTATGTCCGCAGCAAAAAGGGTTTATGTCATCTGCTGCTACTACATAGGTTGCGGTTCAAAACCGCAGCCTTTGTTGGCTCTAAAACCGCAGCCATTAAGCTTTTTTCCACTAGTGCTAATTTAGCTCCACAACTTCTGGGCATAGGAACTATATATTCACTAATATGGTTTAGGAGATTCGGCTTCTGGGCGTATAACTCGACCATACTAATAACTCCTAATACATGCTCATGACCTCCAATTTATGTCAAAACAAGCAAGAATCATACAAGATAGGCATGGTTCATCATACTAGAATGAATTCATACTTCCCACGCATTCAAACATTCTAGCAACATAAACTGTCCATGGATGGAGATCGAAATGGGCTTTCGATTCCTTACCATGGAACTCACATTCTTTTATGTACATATTCATGATCAACCCATTACCCCATAAGCAAAATAATTATCTAACTACATCCCCAAACTCTAGAAGGAAAACTACTCACTCATGTCGGTACTTAACATAAACACATAAAATATCATATCATTCATAATGCAAACAACAACAAAGAAGAAAATTAAGTTAAGAATACTTACTTCCCTGAACTAAGGAGGGGGATGGAAATCACAAGTAATGATCTAGAGCTTTCAGTAATTAAGCCACAAAATACTTCAAACCAAATACTAACTCTACCCACAAATTCTGGAAAATGCTTGACTAATTAATTACCAAAGGAAGATTACTACAATCTACTAGTGTTTAGCTACAATATTACAACCCAAATGTTTGATTAAAGCATCAAATGAAAGTGTTTAAATGAAGAACTACTACAAGTTTCTGGATTAATGAAGTACTTAGACATACAAATACACAAATGAACTTACAAAGAAGAGAGAATAAGGCTTGACTCAGCTTGTGGGCTGATGGGAAATAGGGAGTATAAATAGGAAAAAGTATGAGCTTCCCACCTGCATTCATCATCATTGCCTAGGTAGTCAAACAAGTAACCCTCTTCATCATGGGGAGCAGATGCACAGGAAAGGGAAGGCTAAAGCACGCAAGGGGAAGGAGTGCTCAGGCCCGGCTTTGAACTTTTAGAAGCCCTAGGCCAAATATTATTTGGGGCCCTTTTTAAATTAAATTTATTTATATTTAATATATATATATATATATATATATATATATATATATATATATATATATATATATATATATATATATATATATATATATATATATATATATATATATATATATATGTATATATATATATTATATATATATATATATATATAATAGATATATATATATATATATATATATATATGTATATATGTATATATATATATATATATAATCTCTATATATATATATATGTATATATATATAATATAATATAAAAATGGCTAGAGAGAGAGAGGCTAGAGAGAGAGGGTCTGCTGCCACCCCATAATGGCACGGCCTTATATATATATATTATATATATATATATATATATACTATATATATATATATATATATATATATATATATATATATATATATATATATATAATATATATATAGTATCTATATATATATATATAATATATTATATATATATATATATCTATATATATATATCTATATGTATATATATATAATATCATATAAATGGCTAGAGGAGAGCGAGGCTAGAGAGGAGAGGGTCTGCTGCCACCCCCTAATGGCACGGCCTTTATCCACCGTAACGGCCACTAGGCCAGCCACCACACTACGTATTGGCGACACAATGATTTGGGCAATAAACGACTGAATTCTTCCATAGCATCTGATGGGTTTGTCAAGGTTGAGCGCCGGTATACAAATGGGGGGCGCCTAGGAGTGGGCCGGTTCCGAATCCCTCATCATCTACATTCTTGGCACGTTCTTGGAGAACTACTGCCCAACGATTCATCAATGGTGGGGTGTCATCACGTCCAGGTCCGGGTATTCAAGAACGACATGGTGGGTCTCGTCGGGATGTCGTGGATGGTTCTTTTAGAAGCATGGTGAGTCTTTTTATTGATGGCATTTCACGTATTGCTACACTGGCCGAGATTCGTCGGCTGTTTGAGGATTACGGCACGGTTCTTGACGTGTATCTGGCCGGGAAAAAAAGACAAGGAACAGGGGTGGGTTTCGGGTTCGTTAGGTATGGGAAGGAACAGGAGGCGAAAAGAGCAATGGCTGCGCTTGATGGCTATGTCCTACATGGTGTTCGGCTCCGCGTATCGGTGGCAAAGTACTCAAAAGGGGGGCGTCCAATACAACCAGCACGTCATGAGAAAAGGGTGCCACCGCCGGTTATGCAGCGGCCAATGTTGCCAAGTGTGCTGAGGGGTCCAAGAAGCTACGTGGAGGTGGTAAAAGGTGTGGCTCCGTCTCGGGTCCCGCTGTCCATTTCGACTGAGTGTATTACGGTCAAGGAAGTGCCTCGCATTATGGAGGAATTACGACTTGCCGCCGTGATTGAATTGGAGGAACCCATGGAACCTAAAGGGGTGGTTACATTGCTTAAGGATGCACGTCTAGATTATAAGAGTATGTATTTTCTTTCTCCGGCTCGTTTTATTTTATTCTTTGCAAATGAATCAGAATTGGCCAATGTTTTGCGTGAGATATCACCGTTACGAGTGTTGTTTAAGAACGTTAGGCGGTGGGAGGAGTCCGACTGTGTGTCCGATCGGTTAGTTTGGTTAGAATGGCGGGGGTTTCACCCTCGATGTTGGAGCACGGACAATTTTGAGAGGGTGAGTGCGAGGTGGGGTCGGTTGTTATATATTGACCATGATTGGCTCGGGGTTAGTAGCCTTACGACGGCGCAGGTCCTAGTTCACACAAACAGGCTCAAGAGGATTGAGGAGAGTGTGCGGCTTGATTGGGGTACTAGGGGTTGTGTGATACATGTGCGGGAGATAGCCGGTGGGAGTGTGGGTATGAACGAGGTTTTACGGTGGCGAGATAAGGATGGTGGGGGTACAGATGGAGGGATAGATGCTCAGTGTGATGGTATAATAGATGTGGGCTGTGAATTGGGGCGTAATGCTGCTGGGCAGCAGGTGACAGCGGGTAGGCAGGTGGGTCTTGAGGATCGTGAGGGAGGTGAGCGTGGGGACTGTCAGGCAGAGGATGTGAGGGAGTGCGTGGGCCTGAGTGACAACACCATGAGCGGGGACTGTGAGCACCGTAGGCAGCGCATAGGGGTGGGGGAATCGTTCTGGGCTGATATGGATGGGGGTATGGTCGTGAGTGGGGATGATGAGGGTGGCAGGAGAGATAAGTGGGGAGTGGGGTCAGGAACAAATTTCTGTGAGGGGGGGTGGGTTGAGAGAGAGGGGATCGGGGAGGCTAGAGATGACCCCTTGTTGGTGGAGCAATGGGTTTCGGTGGGTGAGCAGCAAGAGGGGGCGGTTTTTGGCGGTGGGGGAGTTACAGGATGTGAGGAGGGTGAAATAGTTGGGTGTGAGGGGTGGCGGCCACGATGTAGTTTTATGGATGGGTGTGAGCGTGGGGACCCTATGGTGCTGGTAGAGAGTGGCTTGAGAGGGTTGGGAGGTGTAGGTGGTACGGCACGCAAACCCCGAGGGCGACCCAAGAGGGGTGGGGGTTTCTCTATGGGATGTACGCAACCCCAACCGGGTTTAGATAAATCCGAAATGGGGTATACATGGGAGGTTGCAAAGTTGATTGGAGTGTCGAGCTATGAGAAGGGAGCCGCCGTACAGGAAATACGAAAATCTAAACGGTTTGCTACGACGTCGGGGAAGTCGGATGGGTAGGGTGGGTGGTGAGTGTGGGTGGTGTCAGTTAGTGGTTTATGAACTGTCTAGTATGGAACATTAGGGGGGTTGGGAAGGGGGAGAAGACACAGACAATACGACACTTGGTTGCGCAATATAGGATTGGACTCCTTGGGTTGATTGAGACAAAGCATAGGAGATCTATGAAGACTCGGATTCGACGCATTTGGGGTAGCGATGATTATGTGTTCTGTGAATCATGTGCTGGGGAGTCGGGTGGTGGGGGGATTGTGGCTATTTGGGATCCTTTACGATTTAGTGTCTCACGCACACATATAGGGGAACGTTGGATTTTTCTTGAGGGCACATTTAGGATGATTAATATTGACTGCTGTGTTGGGATTGTGTATGGGCCGAATGATAGGATGGCTCGGGCTCCGTTTTTTGAGGCCTTACAAACGCTGGTTCGGTCGATAGGGAAACCTACTATGATGATTGGTGATTTTAATGTGGTCCGTAGTGCGGAAGAGCGAGTAGGGTCATTTAGGTGTGCTTTGAGTAGTAGGATTTTTGAGGACTGGATCCAGGCGTTGGGGTTGATTGAGTTACCTTTACATGGGTTGAAGTTTACTTGGCGTAGGAATACGTCGAAGAGTAAACTAGACCGGGGTTTGTGCTGTAGTGAGTGGCTTAGGGCTCTACCTGAGTCTAAGACTGTTGGGTTACACCGCAGTGGGTCAAATCATAACCCTATTGTGTTTCAGTGTGACGAGGGCGAGAATTGGGGCCCTAAGCCATTTCGCTGTTTCGATGCTTGGTTATTACATCCACGATTTAAGGATTTTGTGATTGATGAGTGGACTAACCTTCCTCCACTTCCTCTTGCAAGTAAGCTTAAGGTTTTAAAAGGTGCGCTTCGGGGATGGAGTAAGGATGTGTTTGGGAGTATGGACTTGAGGATCCGTCAGTTTGAGGATGTTATCCATGACCTGGAGACCTTGAGTGATACTAGGCCACTTAATAGCAGTGAGATAGCGAGGCTGCATGCGGCCCAAGGGCAGCTCAATTCATGGTTAATTAGGCGGGAGCGGGTATGGAGGCAGAAGGCACGGACTTATGGTATTAGAATGAAGGACCATAACACTAAATTTTTTCATGCCGCTACGCAGTTTAGACGCAAGCGGAATGAGATTATTCGTCTTAAGGTTAATGGTCGAATGATTTGTGGGGCACCACAGATAAAGGAAGAAGTGCGCGCCTATTTTATGAGTCATTTTGCAAATACCCATCCACCGAGGTTTGAGTTTGATCTAGGTTCCCATTACACAATTTCGACAGAGCAGTCGAAATTTCTTGAGGCGATTCCAACCCGAGATGAGATCAGGAGTGCTGTGTGGGCTTGTGGTATTGACAAGGCACCCGGTTTTGATGGTTTTAACTTTAGATTCATCCGGGAGATGTGGGACACTATTGAGGAGGATATTTATACTAGTGTGCTTGAGTTTTTTGTTTCAGGACGTTCCCTTAAGAGTGTGAATGTGACGTGGGTTGTGTTGATCCCAAAGGTTTTATCGCCTACTTCCATTGAGGAATATAGGCCTATTAGTATGGTTGGGGTAATCTATAAGATTATCTCTAAGCTTTTATCGGCTAGGCTACGTGACGTTATGGCACCCCTAATCGATAGGTCGCAGAGTGCCTTTGTTATGGAAAGGCAGATATTGGATGGAGTGTTAGTTGCTAGTGAGTCTTTGAGATGGTTGAGGAAACATAAAGTATCTGGGGCATTGGTCAAGCTAGATTTTCAGAAGGCGTATGATTCGGTTCATTGGTCATTCTTAGAGCAAGTCATGGAGAAAATGGGGTTTGGTCCTGTGTGGATCCGATGGATTATGGAGTGCGTGAGCTCGGCATCTATGTCGATTGTTATTAATGGTTCTCCACTTAGGCCATTTAGCATGGGCAGAGGTTTACGACAGGGCGACCCACTGTCACCCTATCTGTTTATTTTGGTGAGTGAGGTGTTGGTATGTCTTCTCACTAGGGCGGAAGAGGTCAACCTTATTAGGCCTATGTTGATTGGTAGGAATGAGGTGCCTCTTAAGCACTTACAATTTGCAGACGATACTTTGGTTTTTATGCCTAATGACCCTGTGTGTATTACGAATTACTTTCGTGTTTTAGATATCTTTGCTGCTATGTCGGGTCTACATTTAAATTATAGCAAGTCATGTTTTATTTCGTGGCAAACTGGTGACTATACATGGGTGGATGATATTGCGTCGTCGCTCGGGTGTCGGCATCAAAAATGCCCGTTTACTTATCTGGGATTTCCCCTAGGAGCGAATATGTCTAAGGCGTTATCCTGGAAACCAGTGATCGATAAGATTAGAACTCGGTTAGCGGCATGGAAGTCTAAAACACTATCTCGGGCGGGGCGACTAACTCTTATTAGAAGCGTGTTGAATTGTATGCCTGTGTATTTTATGAGTATGTTTAAAATGCCCAGGTCGGTTGCTTCTCAGATTGTTAAGTTGCAACGTCGGTTTTTTTGGGGTGATACATGTGGGGATAGAATGGTTATGCCTTCGGTTAGTTGGAAGGTTATCGAGTTGCCAAAAGATTTGGGTGGACTAGGAGTGGGAAATATTATGTATAAAAACCTTCTTCTTTTGTTTAAATGGTGGTGGAGATACTCTAAGTGTGATAATGCTCTTTGGAAAGATATTCTTATGTCGGTTCATAATCTCAAAGGACGTAAGGCATCGAGTGCTACATTTAGTGGGGTGCGTGATGGCACGTGGTCACAGTTTACTAGTGCTGATGAGGACACGACGGTAGTACGTGATATTGTTGAGAGTGGGATGTCTATTACAGTGGGTAGTGGGGGGTCTATTTTGTTTTGGCATGATAGGTGGTGTATGGAGGGTCCGTTGAAAATTATGTTTCCACGTCTGTTTTCGATTTCTTTGCAGCAGGAGTCGGTTATCCGAGCTATGGGGGACTGGCATGGAGGTAGTTGGGAGTGGACCTTGTATTGGCGTAGGGAGTTGTATGAATGGGAGCTTGAGGATTTCTCACGCCTCATGGACATGATCCGTAATCGTGCTCCACAGGAGCATGGTGCCGATGATGTTGCGTGGTGTGGGAGGTCATCCTCTAAGTTTCCTATTCAGGCTATCCATAGGGAACTTTATGCCTCGGTATCACCTATGCTTCCACGGCAGTCTATGGCCGCTGTGTGGTCTACACATATTCCTCCCCGAGCTCAGTTGACTTTGTGGTTCGTGATGTTGGGTAGATTGAAGACGGGGAGTTTCCTTTTGGATAAGGGCATCATACAGGCCCCACAGGGGATGTGTCCTTTGTGTGGGGCCCAGGTAGAGACTCAAACACATATTATTTTTACTTGTCATTTTTCTTGGAGTGTTTGGATGCAGGTATTGGAGTGGTGCAATGTCCAGGGGGTGCTTCATCAAGATTGTGGAAGCTTTGTTGAACATTGGAACGGCCTCCTAGTGGGACGAAATTGGAGGAGTATACGTCTACTGGTGCTAGGGTGCGTTGTATGGTCCATATGGTATGAGCGAAATGCGATAAAATTTCAGGGCAAATCTCCGAATCTTCATAACATGGTGGCGTCTCTCAAGTGTCGCATTGGTGATTGGATCAAAGAGTAATATGGGCTTTCATGGCTTTTCCCCGCATATCCCATTATTAGATAACTTTTAGTGTTCATATATTGTAGAGTGGAAGGGTGGGGTGTAATGGTGGTACTTGGCATTACTTTTGGTGTTTTGTTTATACTTTTTATTGTTTAGATGTAGCATAGTCCGCTCCTATGCTGTTTAGAAGGCGGCCTGTTGCGTCGGCCCTTCCTTTTCAATGGCTTTTTCCCCTCGCGGGGTTTTTTATTGCCGGCGAACTGGGGGTTTCCCGGGTAAACAGTGTTTTATTTTGGTTTTTTTATAATATCATTTCCCAATTTTCAAAAAAAAAAAAAAAAAAAAAAAAAAAAGGTATATATATAGATATATATAATATATATAATATATAATATATATATATTATATAGATATATATATATATATATATATATATATATATATATATATATATATATATATATATATATATATATCTATATATATATATATATATATATATATATATATATATATATATATATATATATATGTATATATATATATATATATATATATATATATATATATATATATATATATATATATATATATATATATATATATAGTATATATATATATATATATATATATATATATATATATATATATATATATATATATATATATATATATATATATATATATATATATATATATATATATATATATATATATATATATAATCTTAAACGAAAAAAAACTAATAGTATGTACTATAATATCATTTCTTGTGCAATTATTTATTAGGCTAATTATGCTTATGAGTTCTGAAAATATAGTTGAAGTTTCTGGTGCACAATTTATATGGTTACTTTTGATTCTTCTTTAACAAAAAATTATTATTCATCCAAACAAATATATTTGACAAAATTAAAATACTAATAAATAATTTGTGTTTTGCTTTATGAGTTCCAAATCTAATTGATCACAATCATAATTTTTTTTAATTGTATCCCCAACATATTCAGTCTAACAATTACAAAGAATAATAAACTACTTCTATAATTTATTAAGGAAAGCCATGACTTTAATTTATCATTATCCTAAGCGGTAAACATCATTCATGAATCTCGACACCACTTCTCATTTTATCTTTCTGGTGGGATAAAGTAGTACGCAAGCGGGCAGTGGTATCGTGGTAGTGGTAGGCAACCATAATAGCAGTATGAAAAAGCTATTGAAATTTGACAATATTACATTCGAAGCTATTGAAATTTGAAACTATAAGAGGATGAAGAAAAATTAATTAATTAACTTACTCGCTTTGCTTGATGAAATTATAAAAATTTAGAGAACTTATCAATGCCATATTTGAAAAGCATACAGAGTTGAGAAGACTAAAGATGAGGGAGATGAAGAGGAGAAAAAAAATTGAAAATCATTGCCAAAATAGCAACCGTAATTAAAATGGTCTGATAAAAACATTGAGAAAGCTGCAAATTTAAATAATGTGGATTTCCAAAGCATTTTCCATAAATGTAATAAATAAGGGTACATTTTCCATAGTAATGTTGGTGAAACAAAGATTTCTTAAAAATGCTGTAGTTTACAGCTTTTATTAAGCTGATTAATTTTTTCTTAAGTCTTAATGAACAGCATAATTATGGGCCCCTTTTATTAACCTAATTCTACATTTTTACATTGGACCCTGAGCGGTTGCCCCTTTGGCCTACCCCCAGGGTCGGGCCTGGGAGTGCTGGAAGCAAGAGGCAAAAGTTTCACGGACAAAAATCCAACTGTAGCTATCAGATGCAAACCAGTCGACTCGACTGGCCACAGTCGACCGGTCGACTGGTTCTGTACTGGACACTCTTTTGACTTAGAAAATTTTCTAAGTGTTGGATCTTTGAAATTTGCACAGCTACGGGGTCGACCCCATTCGACCATGCTTGACTCCTTCTTGAATTTTCATCAAGATTTATCGCTTTTAATCCGAAGATTCGGGTTTGGAATCACCTTAAAACCTTAAAACCTCCTCAAAATTGGTCAAAAATTCTTGAAATCAATGAAACCACTACACCACAAGCGTAAAACATAAAATTTGACGATTAAAGGCCTAAGTTAAGTAAGATATGCACAACAAAGAATAAGAATCAATTAAAAATAGGTGCAAAACACGCGTGATAAGCGCGTGTATCAAGACACAATCTTCATTTTTTTTTTGTTCGCCAAGGTTCATCAATGGCTTCATCAATGGCGGCTGAGAATTACCTTATTGAAATAGGAGACGAAGGTAATGACCATATTCGATCATTTTTTTTAAATTGCCCTGGCATTTTTTTTAATGGAAATTGAAGGAGGGAATGAATTTCAAAGAACTAACAGTGTGGTGTGGTTTTAAATTTTTTTTTTTTTATGTATTTCAGTTCTTGGAGATGGAGATGATGACAACGATCATAACAATGCTATATGCCTCAACGAAGGTATTAAATTTTGAAATTAGAATATAACTTTTTTGTAATTATATTAGTTATTTTTGAGACTGTAATGGTATCTTTTTGGGTCTATAATGTCTGTGTTTGGGCGTGTAATTATATTGGTTTTTTTTTGAGGCTATAATGACTGTGTTGGGGTCTATAAAGGTATCTTTTTGGGACTATAATGTCTATGTTGGGGACTATAATGTCTGTGTTTTGGCGTGTAATTATATTGGTTTTGTTTTTTGGGGGCTATAATGACTGTGTTTGGGTCTATAATGGCACACATAAGTTATTTATTTTTTTTCTTTATTTTATCTTCATCAATGGCGGTTGGAGATGAAGATGCTGCAAAAAAATCAAATGAAAACGGAAACAATGATGATGAAGATATATGACCGACAGTTATATTTGGAACTATATTGTATTATATTTGGAACTATAATGTACTATATTTGAGACTATAATATATTATATTTGGAACTGTAATGTAGTATATTTGGAACTATAATGTACTATATTTGGAACTATAGTCTTTTATATTTGGGACTATAATGTACTATATTTGGAACTGTAATGTAATATATTTGGAACTATAATCTAATGAGTTTGGAATTATAATGTATAATATTTGGAACTATGTTGTACTATGTTTGAAACTATAATATATTGAATTTGGGATTATAACATAATATATTTGTCGTTATAATATAATATATTTGGGGTTATAACATAGTATATTTGAGGTTATAATAGCTTATTTTTGGGGTTATAGAATAATATATTCGAGGTTATAATAACTTACATTTAGGATTATAACATAATATAATTGGTATTATAATTGTGATCATTTGACATAGTTTAATGTAGTTGAAAGTATAACATTGTGTAGTGTGAGTTATATCATTTTTAGTTGGTTTTATAACATAATGTAGTTGGGAGTATTGCGTTGTTTAATTGGTGTTATAACATAGTTTAATTGAGATATTACAACATGATTTATTAGGGGTTATAACATAGTTTAATTGTTACATTATGTTATAATATAGTTCCAAATATAACAGATTATATTTCCAAATTCAATATGTTGTAATATAGTTCCAAATATAACATATTATATTTCCAAATTCAATATATATTTTTAGTTGGTTTAATAATATAATGTAGTTGGGAGTATAGCGTTGTTTAATTGGTGTCATAACATAGTTTAATTGGGATATTACAACATGATTTATTAGGGGTTATAACATAGTTTAATTGTTACATTATGTTATACTCCCTCCTATGCAGCTCAAATGTCCCATGTGACTTTTCACGGATTTTTATAAACAGTCAAATGGGACCCTTGAGTAGGAGAGAGAGTGATATAATGGGTTTTTAATGAAAAGATTAATAATTTAATGATTCCCTCCAAATTCGAATATTTTGGGTGGAATATTGAAATGTTGAATATTTTTGTCCATCAAAAGTCGATACATATTTTTATAATAGCCGAAAATTACATAGTTCGAGACGATTAGTAAAATTACAGTACATTACATAAGCCGAATAATAAAATTACATAGACAAAACTACTTAATCTCGTTAAGCCTCCTCAAATCTTCAACGGCCTCGGTGTAGTTCAAATCTTTCTTGATCATGTGGGTGCGGATTTTTTTTCGATCCTCGACTTCAGATTGTACACGTTATAAAAAAAATCGATGCGTTAAAATTCTCATAAATTGCCACCGTATGTTAAACAACCAAAATTTCAGTAATTAAAAAAACCATCATCATTGTACAAACCCATTTTAAAAAGAAAACCAAAATTTTTGTCCAAAAAAACAGAAACTTAATGGCGCCATAATTTCAGCAAACACACCAACAGAAGGAAGGATTCAGCCAAAATGAAAATAGAACCGCCAAAATGAAAATCCAGTAAGACAGCATTCAGCCAAAATTAATGGCGCCATAATTTCATCAACATAATCCAACAGTACACAAGCAGTAGCAATAAATACAGCACCATCCAAGAGCATTAACTACAATCCACATTAAAACAAACACTTAAAATGGCTGGAACAAAAAACCTATCCAGTCAACAAAAGAATCAAATCATGCAAAGGTTGTTGAGCAAATTAAACAAAAAAGGCAAACCGATGCTAGGTACAATTAATGAGCTTGCAGCTGAGTACCAAGTAAGCAGGAAGACAATTACAAGACTTTGGCAAGAGGTACAAAAGCAATTGGACAACAACAGTACAACAATCACATTGAACAACAAACGGGTCGGGAGACAAGCAACAAACAAGGTTCAATTTGATGAGGAGAAGTTCAAGGCCATTAAATTTGAGCTCAAGGGAACTCAGCATTCAGTGGCAAAGCAAATGGAGGTATCTCAGTCCACTGTGTGTAGGTGGAAGCAAGATAAGATCATAAGAAAGCACACAAACGCGATAAAACCAACACTTAATGACAACAACAAATTACACAGGTTAAGCTTTGCATTATCTAAGTTGAAATATGATGCACATAATGACACATTTCTAAGCCACATACAAACATTATGCACATAGATGAGAAGCACTTTTATTTAACACGAGAGTCGCAAACATACTACTTAGCTCCCGGTGAGGTTGAACCTCATCGGGAATGTCAATCCAAAAGATTCATTCCAAAGATTATGTTCATGTGTGCAGTAGCAAACCCAATTTATTTGACTAATGGTGATGTCTTTTTTGATGGTAAGATAGGAATGGCCATTTATTACTCAAGAGCCTGCGAAACGCAGTTCAAAGAACAGAAAGAGGGGGGAGTTGGAGACCAAACCGGTCCAGTCAATCACTAAGGAACACATGAGACAAATGCTTATCACCAATGTCTTACCCACAATAAGAGCCAAGTGGCCAAATGGCATGTCCAAGCACATTTTAATTCAACAAGATAATGCAAAGCCACACATTTCACACAATGATAGAGAATTCATGGAGGAAGCTATGAAAGATGACTTTTTTATTGAACTAGTGCAACAACCACCTAATTCACTCGACATGAATGTACTCGACTTAGGATTTTTTAGGTCAATTCAGGCATTGCAATATCAAAATGCAGCCTACAATGTACCTCAGTTACTTAATGCTGTGAAATGCATTTGATAATTTAAGCCATAAGTGTTTGAAATTTGTCTTTATTACACTACAAGCTTGTATGATTGAGACAATGAAAAGGCAAGGGGGGATTGATTATCATATCCCACACATGAACAAAACAAAAGCTGCAAGGGAGGGTACACTGCCAGACAACTTAAGTGTAGAGAAACAATTAGTTTTGGATTCTCTACAACATTTGGTCACAAGAATTAGTGCACAAACAATGAGTGAATTGGTGGACATGATAGGGTATGAAGGAGGTTTTGAGGCAACACAGCAAGTACCAACAGCCAACAACAATACAGCAGTGAACAACACAGCAAGTACCAACAGCCAAGAACAAGAACCAACAGCAGTGAACCAACAGCAAGTACCAACAGCCAACACAGCAAGTACTAGCCAACAACAAGTAGTAGCCAACAACCCATGAACAACACAACAGTGAATGAACATACAAAGCACAACAACAAATATTTTTGGGAGCCAACACAGCACATAACAACACAGCCAAGAACAGAACCACTTACCAATTGAAGAACAGAAATCATGCATTTTTTGGACATTTTTTGGGAATCTTAAAAATGGGATGTTTCACAAGTAAACAACAAATGTAAAAATGTTAGTGTTGTTTAAATTGAAACATTGTACTCATGGTTAATGTAATGACAAAGTGGTTGTTTATTTTGCAAACTCTCAGAGTATTAAACATGCAAATCATTGAGGAAAAAAACGAACAAAACATCTTTTGCGCTTTGGTTTTGGGAAAAAAAAAATCCAAACCCTAATTTAAGTTCGTTTTTTTTCAGTGGCAATTTTTAAATGCTCTCAAAAAAAAAATCATTGAGCATAAGAGAAAAAAAAAGCATCGACAAAACCCTAAATCACAGAAACATCATCATCAGCCATAACACACCCACAAGAACAGAAACATACTCGAAAAGGGGCCAAGCCTATCAAGCCAATCTTCTTCCTCACAGTCACTGTTACAGAACAAAGCATCAGCAGCAATATACTCTCGATCTGGGTTATCAGGCCAATCAGGCTCTGGAGTGTAGATGGGCTCTCCTTCAGAGTCTAGTTCTCTACCCCACTTAGGATCCGTTTCAACAGAAGAGTAATCTTCTTCATAAGAGTCATAAAAATCATCATCATAGTACTTAGGGTTTGACAGTGGAGATTTGGGGATTTTTAGAGGGGAAACATCAGGCGAGGAAATTTCACGTTCAGGTGAAGGAATGGAGGATTTAGGGTTTTCAGCCATGGTGAAGAAGGAAGGAAGAAGACGAAGTCGAACCCAGAAAGAGAAGGAAGAAGACGAAGTCGAACCCAGAAAGAGAAGGAAGAAGACGAACAAAACACAGAAAGAGAAGGAAGAAGACGAAGAACAACCCAGAAAGAGAAAGAAGAAGACGAACAGAAAGGGTTTTCAAGAACTCAGATCTAGGGTTCTTGAATGGGGAGGGGAAAGGGTTTTAAAGATTCCAGTGGTTTTTAATGGGGTAGTGAGAGGAGTGTAAATTGGAGGGAATCATTAGTAAGGATTTAGATTAGGTAAGTTAATTGGATTTTTATTGAGATAATAGGAAAAATTAAGTGTGTTTATTAAGGTTAAAAAAGTAAATAGGTAAGAAAAATAAGGGTAAAAGGGTAAAAAAAAAACATGCCAAAAATGGAAATGGGACATTTAAGCTGACTTGACCCAAAATGGAAATGAGACATTTGAGCTGAATAGGAGGGAGTAATATAGTTCCAAATATAACAGATTATATTTCCAAATTCAATATATTATAGTTTCAAATATAGTACAATTTATTTTCCAAATATAATACATTATATTTCCAAATTCTATAAATTATATTTCCAAATATAGTACATTATAATTCCAAATATAGTACAATAAATTCCAAATATAAGTGTCGGTCATATAGATCTTCATCTTTATTGTCTACGTTTTCATTCTGATTTTTTGTAGCATCTTCATCTTCAACCGCCATTGATGAAGCTTCTACATTATAGAAAAAATAATTAAATACAACTGTTTCAATCCTCATCTCCAACCTCCATTATAGAAAAAAATTTAATTGATGAAGATTAAGCAAATATTAAAAAACCACCATTGATTAAGCAAATAATAAAAAACCACCATTGATGAAGCTTAAGAAAAAAAATGTAAACCTCAAATGTAAACTCATCCTAGAATCTGGAAATACCATTAAACAACCCATTAAATTAATCTAGAAATACCCCTAAAAAAAAGTTTAAAACCCATTACAAAAACAAAAAATCTAGGAAAATAAAATGATTTGTAATGAGATTAAATTTAAAATTTAGATAAAATAAATCTCAGAAATTTCTATACAAATTACAAATCTGGAACCAAAGTAACCAATTGAAAAATGATAGACCCATCAATTAGAATCCATGAACGAAAAAAGTAACCAAAACCCACCTAAAAGAATCAACTTTTACAAAATGGGCAAACTTTAAAAATTGAAAAAAAGACTCACTCATCCTCAAACATGAGTTTTCTTTGAACAGCATCCATGGTAGAATCAGCAAGTATATCGCCCATTGTTGAGGTAGTCAAAGATCGAGTTAGAAATGAATGAAAATATGAGAAAAAAGAGGAAGAAGAAAAGGACAAAGATTTGAAATTACTACTTGAGAAAATCAAAGATGATGGTTTGTGGAAGAAAGAAAAGGAACAAATTTGTCTCTCAATATTGAAGAAGAAGATGAAGATGGCCTGAGGAGCAAGGAGAATTCTTGTAAATTGAAGGAGTAATGATGAGTAAAGGAAAAGCTGAAAGGAGTAATGATGGCGTGAGGAACATGGAAATCAGTTTTTTTTATTTTTAAAAAAAAATAATAAAAAATCAATTAATGGGATGGGAAATGGACTGGCCCATTTTGATGGTCTATAGGATAGACGGTCTTCCCTAAAATTTTGTGATTTAAGACTTAAAATAAAATTTTAAGACTTAAAAGCTTAATTTCTAAGTTTTTAATATCAACTTTAATGTTTGAGTCATCTTATTTTAAAGTTAAAATGAGAATTTATTATCCTACAACTGGTATTTTAATTCTTAAAATAGGTTTTTAAGTATTAAAATTGACCATTTAAGCCTTAAAACTGTCAAATTTCATGAATTAAAATGTCTATTTCAAATCCTTAAAATTGCTCTTTCAAGTCTTTAAATTGGTCTTTTAACTATTGAAATTGACATTTTAATTTGTGAATTTAGTCAAAAAAATATAGACAATTTGGGCCGACCCAATACGACGCATTTCACAAGCAAGAAAGTCTCACCCAAGTTTTTGTGTTTAAGTAATGGACTCTCCATTAAATTTTAAATAATGGAGAGGATTTTAAGAAAATTTGAAATAAATAAGATTATTTATCAAAAAAAGGCTTATAATAAGATCAAAATCAAACTTATTCCAAAACTAAGCGTGTAAGCCGCAAACCTTAGGTTCGGGCTGTTCGCACTTACTAAGTGCGAACAGACTGAAAAACACAAACAGTCTGTTCGCTGTTAGTAACAGCGAACAGACTGTTTGTGCTTTTCAGTATGTTCCCACTTAGTAAGTGTTCTAAGTGGGAACAACTCTTGTCTTAAAACTAGCATTTTAACCCTGTTTGACCTGTTCGCAGTTACTAAGTGCGAACAGACACTTGATTTATTTTAGAAGATTATTACTGTTCGCACTTAGTAAGTGCGAACAGACCCGAACCTTTGCTTTGAGGTATCAAACGCTTATATTTGGAATAAGTTTGATTTGGATCTTATTTCATGCTTTTTTTTAATTAGGCTCTTATCTATTTCAAATTTTCGCATTTTAACTGGATTTTCAAATGTCACTTGATAAGTAAAATTGAAAAGGATAAGCAAAATAATAATAAAAAAAATCAATAAATAGAAAGTTTTTGAAACTTTATCCCAAAATAAGCACTTTTTCTCCTAAGCTTAGGTTCGGACCGGTTCGCTGTTATTAACAGCGAACAAGGGGCTTTTTTTTAAAAACAGACAGAAGGTGTGTTCGCTGTTAATAACAGCGAACAAGCACGGGTATAAAATCAGCAGCTCCTTCTTCTTCCTCATTTCCCCTTTTCAGTTATAAACCCTAAACCTAAAAAAACGAGAATCCTCTTTCATTTCCGCCATTTACACTCCTTCAAACCTTCAATTTTAGCCTCTTATATTCCAATCCAACACTATTTAAGTGGTCTTGCACTTAATTTCACTTGTTTAAGGTATAAATTTACTCTTTTTGTTTGTTAATATTCGAAATTTAGGGTTTTTGCTTATATTATGTGTTTGTTTCAAATGTAGGCAATTCTTGTTTAATCAATAGTCTTTTATATCAAATTTAGCTGCTTAAGGTAAGTTCTTAGTTAGTTTTATGCGTTCTTGTTCATTGTTTTGATTATGGTTCATTGTTAACTTTGGTTATGGTGATTGTATTGATTTTGGATATGATTATGTATGTAGTTAATTGTGTATACTGATTTTGATTTGTATAGTCATGAATGTACTTGTTGATGATTTTGATTTTGATATGATTATGTACGTATAGTCATGAATGTACTTGGTGATGATGTTGATTTGTATGTATTTATGTAGAAATGGCTTTGTTTCGTGTGAGTATTGCATGTTTTTTGGGATGGTTCCATTCGTACAAGTGGTAGCAAGGTTACATATCTTGGGTGTAAAACTAAATTGTTTGTGTGCAACTCAAACTTGTATTTCAATGACTTTCATCGTCTTGTATGTTCTAAGATTGGAATTGACCCCACACGAAATATTGTAAAGTTGTCTTTTAAATACCGCTTGAGTGATGAATGGGTAGTTTTTCCTGTTGAGGATGATGATTCTATAGATGTTATGTGGGAGCAATCAAAGGCTAACTCTACTCCCTCTGTGGAGATATACGTAGAACTGCTACGTCGAGGCAAACAAGCTTTGAATGTTACTTCAAATCCTTCTCCTACGCCTATGCCCATTGTAACCCAAGAAACTCCAAGCACCTTTGTTCCCTCCCCTTCTTCTACTCCTTCTGATGATCCCACTGTTAATTTAGGAGAAAGTAGCCAGCTTATACCTTGGGATGATGGTAATGAGAGTAATGAGCTTGTTGATTCCCCTTCTGAGGATGATGTGGATGTGGATGAGGAAGCCATAGCCAATTAAATCATCGTTCCTCCCACACCTTATGCCTGATGTCCACCTTTGGATGAATATGAAGAGGACAACTCTTGGAGGACTTGGGTTTGTGATACCACCTACACCGAAGATGGGGAGCTTGAAAAAGGTATGATATTTGATAGTAAAGAATCTTTCTTGGAAGCTGTTAGAGTCTATCATATTCGTAGGAATGTAGAGTATAGAACATAGACTTCTAATCAAACTTCTTTATCATTGAAGTGTAAGAGGAGATGTTCTTGAAAACTAAGCTCTAGGGTAAATCCCTATTCTACCTCATGGTTTATTTCAAAATACAATGGGAAGCATGGGAATTGTGTGTTGTGTAGTGATACCGCGACAGCTGGACATATTCATTTGACGTCCTCTGTGATTAATAATATGATTAAGAATTTTGTTTCCAAAGACCCTTCAATCAAGGTGTCTGTTGTGCGACAGATGGTGAAAGATCGATTTGGTATAGAGGTGACTTACAAGCTAGCATGGTGTGCTAAGCAACAAGCACTTTTGTCATTTATGGTACCTGGGAGGATTCCTATTCCCTTCTTCCACGCTTTTTGAAAGCCTTGTAACAATGTAACCCGGGCACAGTAGTTGAGTGGTTCTTTAAAGAAGACAATGACGTGGGTGTGTATGTTCGTCCTAATATTAGGACCTTTCAACGTGTGTTTTGGGCCTTTAGACCTAGTATAGAGGGATTTAAGTTTTGTAAACCTCTAATCGCCATCGATGGTACACACTTGTATGGTAAGTACTGTCATACCTTATTGACTGCGATTACACAGGATGGTGATAAGGGTATATTCCCACTTGCATTTGCCTTGGTTGAGAATGAGTGTGTGTCTGCGTGGTCTTGGTTTATGGCCTGTATTCGTAAGCATGTAACACAGAAGATGGGATTGTGTATTATCTCTGATCGACATGCAGGTATTTTAGCAACGATGGAGGAGATGGAATGGCAACCACCAAACGCCTATCATAGGTTATGTTTACGTCATTTTCTCAGTAACTTTTGCTATGGGTAGTGATCAACGTAAGAAGTTGTTTGGTAGGACTGCTGAGCAAAGACAGCACTCTAAGGTTGTTGAGGGATTGAGGCAAATTGGGGTTGCAAAACGTGAAGCTCTTTTTTGGATTGATGAAGTTGGTGAAATGTCTAAGTGGTCATTGTGTCATGATGGAGGTCACAGAGTCACAGGTATGGTGTGACTAACACCAACCTAGCTGAGGTATTCAACTTTGTGATGAAGGGTGTAAGGTTCTTACCATTAACTACATTAGTTGAATTCCCCTTCTATCGAGTCAATGATTACTTCGTGCAAAGACGCGAACGTGCTAGTGCATGGATGATTGGAGGAAGCATGTACACCTCTTATGCAACGAGGATTATCACTAGAAACACTGAGAAAGCGAACTTCCATGAAATAGTGGCTTTCAATTACACAACAGGAGTGTTTGAGATTAAGACTGGGTGGGGAAACAGAGGATCGGCAAAGGGTGGCAAGATTCATACAGTGGACATGAATCGAAGGAAATGCACATGCAACAAATTGGAAATATATCACTTACCTTGTTCACACGTCCTTGCTGTATGCATAAAAAGACACCTATCTTATGATCGTTTCGTGGATCCTTGCTACACCTCACAGAGTCAGAGTTACGCCAACACATATGAACCAAGGTTTATGCCTATGATCGACAAGAGGTCATGGCCACAGTACTCTGGTGTGGAGATTAGACACGACCCGGATCACATTCGTGGTAAGGGCAGGCCTAAGTCTAGGAGGATTGCCAACGAAATGGATGAAGGGACAAGGAAACGTGGAACTTGTCGTCGTTGTGAAAACCAAGGTCACAACAACAGAACTTGCACATCCAGGTTATAACAATACTATTGTTATTAGTATTACCATCACTACAATGACTATTATTATTAATATTATTATTAATCTTAGTATGATATTCTTAAATTGGTATTCTTAACTTGCACATATATGATATGATTAATATTATACACATAGACATACACTTAAATCTTTCTTTACTGTTCTTTATTGCAGCAGTGCTACAGATGGATCCAGCAGCTCCAGGACCGCACGATCCTAGTGTCCTGCACATGCAGGACGATCATCGGAGCAACGTACTATGGGATGCCAGGTTAGTATGACTTGCGCATATAGGTTATGATTATTATTGTTTTGATATGATGTTTATGATTACTTTTCTACCCGAGCGCGTAATGCGCCAATTCGGGATGGTACAAGTCATCCCACCTCCGTGCAACACTGGGGTCGAGTTATATCAGTCTTCGCGTAAGGGTACAGCTCCCAAGGACTGGAGTGCGATCAATAGACGCCACATCGACCGTTGGAAAGACAGACTAGAGCTAATAGCTCAGGGTGCGCCGATCGATAACGCTGACGCATCTACCAGTGCTGATTATATGCCATGGTACCTCTCCATCACTCGGCGATGGATGACACCACGAGCTGTTGTGTGTGGCTGCGTCACAGTATGTTCCTGCCGCGCCAGCTATGACCCAGTTTGTAAGTTTCCTTACATGTTTACTTATCCTCAAATACAATATTCATAATATCGTACTAACTTTACTAAATATTTGATTGCAGGCACAAGGTTACGCAACGGTGATTCATTCTACCCATGAGCAGCCCGTACGAGATATTGTGCACGACATGCTCCATGGCACTCAGTTCCAGCACTTCATCCCGGAAGTGGCTGAGGAGACTCCACCTGCTACCCACGAGGTCCAACACTCCTCTCCAGCTCAGGACATTCATATAGAGGAGGTCGACTTGTCCGACCCCTTGCATGGTACGGGATCCTCGCAAGCTGGGTCATCGCAAGCGGGGTCATCGCAATACCAGTCACCTCCTATCCCCGAACGACACAACGCCTCCTACTATCGAAGGAGGCGTAAGAGGCCATCACAGTTGGAGAGGGTGCAGGAAGAGGATGACGATTAGTATGTATATTGTAGTACATTTAACATTCTAGGATAATGAACATTTGTAGTATTTTGATATTTTGAGATGTGTTCATATTTTGTGATATATATATATATATATATATATATATATATATATATATATATATATATATATATATATATATATATATATATATATATATATATGATTATTGTTTTTTGATCCTATTTTGATTGACCCAAAGATGATGACTTCATGACAAATGGAGGAAACCGATAATTCAACATAGTTTCATTAATAATGATTACCAATACAACGTTCATTCATTACATATAACCATTACAACTTAAGTAGGCGTAATAAACTTTTTCAAAATCCTCTCGGTTTCTTCACTTCTATGTGCCTTATCCATTGCTACTTTTTTCAAGTTATCTATCTTGTTTCTTAGCTCTTCATTCTCCGTATCGAGCTTAATAATGATTGCTTTTTGCCAAGCAGTGTCCTCCGGATCAACCACCTAAAGTATGTGCATCTCAAATTTTCATCTTCAGATAGTGGACATGCAACATATTGACGTCCAGGATCAAATTCTCTCCAATCGCGATTGCATTCAACCTCATAACCACAATAACATAATTCTTCCATTGAATGAATGATGCTTTGTGAAATTTAACTAAATCTAAAAACAAAAATGAATTAAACGTTAATGAAACACATTATATTAATATTATAAATAATTTTTAATAAAATACATATAATTTACACTAAACATACCTCAACTCTACTTCAAAGGGATTATATTGTATACAATAGAATGAATAAGGGTAAGGTATTTATAGAACTTTACTCAACGGCTATATTCTAAGTATACAACGGTTATAATTTGAAATTACAACGTTTTAAAATGTCAAAAAAAGTCAAAGGCCTTGTTCGCTGTTAATAACAGCGAACAGACTGAAAACCAGCCAAAAACGTGTTCGCTGTTACTAACAGCGAACACACCTTCTGTCTGTTTTAAAAAAAAGCCCCTAGTTCGCTGTTAGTAACAGCGAACCGGTCCGAACCTAAGCTTAAGAGAAAAACTGTTTATTTTGGGATAAAGTTTCAAAACCATTCTATTTATTGATTTTTTTTATTTTATTGCTCAACCGTTTCAATTTTTCAGAAAATTTGAAAAGGACAAGATTATTAAAAAAAAATAATGAAATAAGGTCTAAATCAAAGTTATTCCAAAATTAAGCGTCTATTAGGTCTGGGCACAGATTTGGAGCTGTATGCACTTACTAAGTGCGAACAGGAGGGAAATTTTTTTAAAAAAAAGCTAGGGCTGTTCGCAGTTAGTAACTGCGAACAGGTCAAAATGAGTCAACAGGCTGTTCGCACTTAGTAACTGCGAACAGCCTGTTGACTGATTTTGACCTGTTCGCAGTTACTAAGTGCGAACAGCCCTGTTGCTTGATTTCTAAAGAAAGTTTTTGTTTTAAAAACCCCGCATACCTGTTCGCAGTTACTAAGTGCGAACAGGTCAAAACAGTCAAAGCAAGCTGTTCGCACTTAGTAACTGTGAACAGCTCCAAACCACAGGTCTAAGCATTTGACGCTTATTTTTTGGAAAAGTTTGATTTCAATCTTATTCCATTACTTTTTTTGTTTTTAAATCTTATTTGTTTCAAATTTTCCAATTTTTCACTTGATAATATATTGGGCCGAGCTACAACGTTGGGCTTCTGCTGAGCGTATAATATAGACGATTCATAAACTCATCTTTTTCACTTCTTTACAAAAATTCAAAATTTCCCTGCTTATTTTTTCCCTCTGAACACAACTAATCCATTTTCTCTCTCTGTTGATCACTCATCAACAATGGCATCCTCAGAACAAGCAATTGTAGCTACATCACCGCAAGGAAATCAAGCTTTAGAATTCGATTCTCAATTCGCTTCTGTTCTTTACGGTTATCCTTCTTGTTTTCTTACTCTGTTTGAATTTTCAGTTTGAGCTTCTACATTTGATTTACGATTTACGTATCGCACTATTTTTAAAACAACAATTTGTTCTTGTTGAAGTGTTTTGTTCCAAAAAATTGTTTGCGTGCTAGTTTTTTCGATGAGAATCTTGAGTTTTTCATGTTGTTGGAATAGTTTACATTTGTTTTACCTTTGCTATCGTTAGTTTATTCGCATTTTGATGATCTTGTTTATGTTATAATCTAAAATTCAGATTAATATAATCAACTATTTCACTGTAATTTCGAGATTTTTTCTTTTTAACTGCAAATTTACCTATTTAGTCTCCGAATTTATTTAGATATTTTAATCTTTATTAATTTCGCCAAGTCCTGTTTCAAATTTTGAATCAATATCTAGTTTCTTTCGCTACCAAATCAATGTCTTGAATACTTTGATTTAATATCATGCTAGAACAATAGCTTTACTGTTTTATATTTGTATATTTGCTTTTCTTCAAGTTGCTTCGTCGATTATCTACGTAGTACGTTGAATAAAATCTCAAATTCGCTCAAAAATTCGGAAAAAACTTAACGATTTCCTGCTAATTAAAATTGATTCATTTGCCGGAGAATTTGAACTTGTTATTGCTTTAAGGGACCGTAAAAGTCCACGAGTTTTATAGAATATTAAATGTAATAGGATATTTATATTTGCTTGAGAATGAAAAGAAGTACAGGTTGATAACAATCAATTTATAAGGAATGACATCTAGAAAAACAAATAGTGAAGAAATATGAAACCACAGAAAAACTTCTAGTAATCGAAAAATTAAGCTCAATATTATGTAGTAGAAGAAACAAAATAACCGTGTTGACTGTTGAGTTCAATGACTTGAAGAATTACAAATAATTATACAAGTGCGAGAATGTTTATTTTAAGCAGACAAAGATTGCATACTATAATCACACTAATAGTTATCTCATATCATCAATGTAAACTAGGTAACAAAATATTGGTAGGATAAAGATCTCCTATAATCAAAACTTTCCTACACTTTGCACTCTAGATTACGCTTTTTACTTTCATTTATATTAGCAATACCCAAACTTTTCTGATTACTTTCATGTTGAGGTCCTTAGATTGAACTTTTTTCCGATGCAGATCTTTCCCAGCAAGTACAAGGAGCAATGGAAGACCTGCTTAATACGATTAAGTAAATTCATAATCGCATTGGAACTATGAAAAACAAGTTGGATGGCAGTGTTAAAATAACAATCTTTTGTTTAGCTGCAATATAAAAGTCGTTGCTACAAAGTATACCCATATTAATGTAAAAATATTATTACTTGTACAGAGAAATCGATGTACACTCTGCAGAAGTAACTGAAGAGATGGAGAGGTGCAAACAATCTGCCATGGAGAGGAGGAAGGCCATTGAGCAGGAGAAGGAATGTTTTCAGAAAGCTGCATATGCTGTTTTAGATGTGCTCAACATTGCAGACAGCAAACAGTAAGAACCCAAGCATCAAACTTTTGCTATAATTCTCCCAAAAAAAAATATTTTGCTGTATTGAAGTTTAGATTTTGTATAAAGGTGTCATAAGTACTTTCTGAAAATTAGTCCTTTTATTAGGGGGGCATAAAAACACATAAAAAAAGTAAAGGAAGTGGTGGGTTGTGCAATTGTTATTACTAACTCAGTACAAGATTACATAAACTTGATTTTTGCATGCAACAGGATGTTTCTGGAAAGTGGCTCCGAGTACTGATGTGAATTCGGAAGTCCAACATAGTAATATGGATATTGCCATGTATAATATAATTGGCGGAGCAGCTGATAGTTTGGGATCTCAAACTCAAAATTGAAACTATACATTTAGATTGTGTGTATGGTAATTGATATACAGTAGTTAATAATTTCACTGTATGTTCACAGCAATTCTACTTTCTATCAGATTTAGCCAATCCTTGAATCAATAAGATGAAACCATGTTTGGTACTTGAGAACTATTGCCGTAATTTTTTGCAGCTTCTACAGTTTCCAATTAACTGTCAGCAGTATGATATATTTGTGAGAAGGAACAAGATTTGCAAAACTGGTTCATATCTGGATCTTCTCATATAATGTACTCCTCTATAAGAGAATAATACAACACTACAATGCTTTTTTTAGCACAAATGCAAGGATCAACGGTCAAAATTGTCAGTTTTCATTAACAAGGCAAATGTATATCATACATTCATACTCATTCGTCTGTTCCTTTAGATACACCCTCAAACTTAGATTAAATGAGGCTTAATAAAACATTTGGGCTATACTCAGAGACAGACAGAGTACGGTTTATAACAACCTCTTTCTGGCTGCCAACCAAAAAGTACATGCCAATAGTATGTTACTCTATATGTACCTATGTATAGGCCTGAAAAGGTACGAGTCTCACGGCCTGATTATGTACAAGCTCAAAGTGTTCTATACAAAATTGCTGTATTATGCTCTTGTATACTCAACAATCACCAATTTCAATGTACAAACCTGTTATTTGTAATGCTGTAATTTGTAGTGACTAGAACCAATTGCACAGAGGCCTGCTGCTTCCAGAAGACATGCCAATCAAATTTGTCGATATTCTAGAGTCGTTCTTGTGCTGAAATAAAGCATGCCGATCAAAGTTTTAACTGAAGAATATCATCCACAATGAGCTATAAGGCATTTGTTCTCATCAAGGATATAGCGCCAGCTGCCAAATATCACCTTTCTTGTAAGGTAAAGTTACAAATGGAAATCAGCAAACGGATGATCAAGACACTTGTCATTTCTAACTAGTTCGATCAACCCAGAAGAATTACATATACTGAGCCAGCCATTGTTTGCACATGTCAAGAACTGGCAACGCATTAGCATGTAGAGCCTGCGCAAATGTGTAGGATAATGTTAATTTGTTTGATAAAAAATTACAGCAAGTACAACTACTAGCGCATTCGACTTTATATTAAGCCGGTTCACAAAGCCAGAATTAAAGTCAACAAAATCAATATCCTATGAATTGAAAGTTTAGCAATTAGTAATATACACCGTTTAATTAGTAAATTTATGTTCAATTGCCATCAATAAATAGGGTGAATATACAAAACTTAGAAATGCCAAATTGTCATTCGACGGTTAAATTCAAATTTGGCCAAAATTTTAAGTTTATTTAGATAAGTAGTAATTTATATAAGCAATCTGACACAAAAAAATAAACTCTGCATGTTAGCTGCTTGTCGCTTACTGTTGATGAGAAAAGAAGTGGATGAACGGTAGATTAGTGACAACCATTTCAATAGAACTTAATCACATCTGATGATCAAGAACCAAAAATCAATTTTCGTGGGGGCATACCCAACTCAACGACGTGTTACACTTCTTAGACCTATGTGTAGTGAAAAGTATGCAAAGGTTGCTAGATCGTTATCCATAAACGACATGGCACTTTATCCGCGTGTGGTGTTAATGAGCAAGGGCAAGTTACTTACTCTAGGAACATCACACACATATCTATTTTCATACCTCACTTCTAAATGTGTTAGGTATGAATGGTGATATAGCTTCCTTTGAGCAAAAAGCTTAAGCATACAAATCTATATTACTCAATTTTTTACAGAAAGATTGAAGGGTGAAAGTTGAGTAGCTCTACCATTACTACTCTATATTCATAGGTCACTTCTCAATGTGTTAGGTGTTAGTAATTAATGCTCCATCCGTTCCTTAAAGAAATTCCCATTTGTCATTTCAGTGTTCCATTTGTTGTTCCGACAAAGAATATTTCAATTTATATCACAAGTTTTGAACAAAATTAATCTTACTCATCTTCATTTTAATATTTTAATAATGCTTATAGTTTCCATATATTTTCCAGTAACTTTATTTTCTCATTTTTATATTCCTTATGGTCCTCACTAGGGATGTTCAACGAGCTAGCCCGTATTTTTAGCCCTTATCCGACCCGTTTTTAGAATGGTTTGTAAGGGTCAGGATGAAAATGGGTCGGGCTAAAAATGAGCTCTCCTATAATTTTAATAAGTCGGCCATAAAAAGACTTAATAAGGATTGGAAACAGGCCTTTGTAAATAGCATAGTTGATAGATAATTTAATTATAATAAACGCCAATGCCGATGGAGATTATTAACATTTCTACAATTAAATAATTATAAATGATAATTTAATTATTATATATTGATCAATGGGGTTTATAATAAATTTTAGTGATAAGAACAAACGCGGCTGGACCGGACCGGGCTGTCAAAGCTTGGCCCATATAAACATGGTATGTTGGTTATGATATTATATATTATTTAATGGATTTAACATCTGTTTCTAGGAATACTAATTTAAGTTAAGTACTAACAAGATATATATTGGGAAGTAAAGACAGACATGTGGAGAGGCGACAAAGGATTTTCCAATCACAATTGGATTTGCCTTGGTGCATGTATTTGCTGATGACATTATTTTGGCAGATGAGACCAAGCAGGGGGAAGGGTAAATGTTAATTTAAAACGATGGAGATAAGAGTTAAGAGTCAAGGTTTTAAGTCCAAGCAAGATAAAGTATTTGGAGCGTAACTTTAGCACAAAAAAGATAACAAAAGACTTAAAGCTAGAAGAAAATGAAATTGGTCCATGTGGGACATTCAATAAGATGTGACTAATAGAATTAAGTGAGCGACAACAATAGAGAGCGGTCACCAAAGTGACCGAGGTGTGCCCTTAAAGTTAAAGGACAAGTTTTATTTAACGACATAAGATCAAACCTACTATAATATGGATCAGAATGTTGGACTTGTAGAAAGGATCGCAGTACAAAGACGAAAATAAAGAAAATGTGAATGTTTTGATGAGTGAATGGGCATACCTTGAAGGATAATTGCATTCTAGAGTATTAATGGGAATATTATGATTTACAATTTAGGAAGTGCAATACTTCACTACTACTCCTAGCATTCTAGAGTTTTAATGTAATTAAGAAAATATTAAGGTGTTTATGTAAATTCTTTCAATTTATACATGAAAGTTATATTTCAAAAATATAATAAAATCATGATCGGTTCCGCGATAACCGCATTTTTTCCACTCTTGCAACAGCAATCGCGACCATGTTAACGATTGCGACCACACTTTTATACCATGGTTGGAACTAAGAAGATCCATTCTAGTAATCTTTTATATGTATTCTTCTCTATTCTTTTCTATCATGTGCTCTTAATAAGCTATACCTAGGAAAGAGTCATTTTAGTACGGGCAAAAGATGCACCAATTAGAATAGTAAACTGTTTGGTTTTCTTCATATTACACTGATGCCACCATATTGGCTTCTTCCTAGGTGGGCTTGGAGGCGGTCAGATTTTCAGAGCTGTAACCTTAAAAAGAGGCAACCCAGAATCTATACATGTAAACTAAGAAAATGTACGTCAATTGCTAGGCACATTGTCTGCAGATGTAATAGCATGTTGGATGAAAAGTGTATTTAGATATGGCTTGCAGAATGGCAAGATACATGTCAAAGTAAAGTGATGCTTTATCAGATAAAATAGGCTTTCGAGAAAATTAAACCTGATGTGCCACATATTGAACATCAGCCACACTACCACTTCTAGAGGCAATTTGGAAGGCACTTTTTAGACGACCACAGACAACACATGCCAACACTTTCCTGCATAGACAAAGTCCATATTTAATGATATGATACCAAAAGAAAACAAAGTTTCTAGTTATTTTTGAGTTGAGACTGATTGGCGTAGATGAATGGTACGAAAGATACTTCTGCTCCCTCAAAAAGGAAGGAAAACTGCATTTCAAAATCCAAATGGATTCTACAAAACCTTACCCATAGAAGGTTTCACATTCCGTTACTGTTCCTATAACAAAAGAACTCCCAATTTGCAGTGAACAACTATATAAACACTCTGGCAACACCAAAATTGTTGAGAATTAAAGAAATGACTCTGGATGCTTTGGGTAAAAACCTAAAATTGCAGCACCAATTTGAAAATATGCCACTTATTTACAACATATCTCATTATATGCATTTCGATACAAAGATTTAGAGAGAAATGTCTCTTCATTTTACACGCCACCTTCATACAGTGCTAGAGCCTCGCCAATTATGCGGGTTTCAATCAAATAATGAAATTGTTATTTACTGAAAGCCACCTTTATGCATCGTTCAACAGCTCAAGTAACCAAGAAGAAAATGAGAATTGCCCACATTAAGGTATCTATATATCTTCTTGAATCTATATACCATTATCGTGATAGAGGAACAAGCTCTTTAGAATCACAACACATCGTTAACAGAAACATGCTACAGTAAACAATAAAAAATGTTGAAGACCAAGAGCCCATTGGCCTATTCTACTATATACACATCTTGAATCAGGTAGGCATCATTTAAAAGAGATCTTGAACTAACATTTACATGCATCACTTAGATTTTGAGTTGACTTGCGGTCCATATTGTGATTTGTTTAGCACAACACATCGTAAACATGCTACAATAAAGAATAAAAAAGGTTGAAGACTAAGAGCCCTTTGGCCATTTCTACTTTATACACATTTTGAATCAGGTAGGCATCATGTGAAAGAGATCTTGAACTAATATTTACAAGCATCACTTAGATTTTGAGTTGACTAACGATCCATATTATAATTTGTTTAGCACAGCATACAATTACAATACGAGGAAAGAGCCATGGGGTAAAAAGATCATATCCGATACCACGCAATCACTAGAAAAAAGTGCGAAGCTCGTAGGCTATACACCGTTATATACATCAGATGTAACAAGCATGGAGTTCATGGTTCATTACCTGTGGGTACTAATCAACATGTCTATTAGACGATCAGGACGTTCCTTGTGTTTGTTTGCATAGACACTTATAGCAGCCCCCAAAACCTAAAGCACCATAACGTTTTAAGCACTATTTAGTTAGATATCAAATAGTAAATACTTAAATGACAGACATTAAATGAACAAGAACAATGGTAACCAGATAACCCCCGATTAATAAAGCAATGATTGCATAATAAAGAGGTAATCATTAGTAGTCTGATAACAAGGTATCTATCTTACACATTCAGCATACATAATCAAGAGCATGTTGACAAGTTCTAACTTGTGAAGAATCCAAAGTAATCAATCCAATCCATGCGATTTATTTCAGAACCAATTGATAAGAACAATAACAGTGCATGCAAAATTTTGCAGATACCAATTTTAGGATCCAAGATCACCTATTAGAATACTACTCATTTGACATCGAAGAAGTAGTTGACTACTCCATCTTACCAAATGTTTTTCAGCATGGAAACCCATTAATTTTATTTGGACAAAATCTTCTCTGTTGGATCTATATGTGTAGGAACAACGGCAAATTTATCATTGACAATCTATCATGAAATTGATTTTAACTATAACATTTCATTACCCCAATGTGGTTAATCGATTTAAACTCCATGATTTAAATTTCGGAAACTCAATCCCTGTTAAATCTTCTCGCAAATTCCATAAGAATTACGAGTTCCAAAATTTAATATTCAATTTGTTGATGTCTAAAACGAAAAAAAAAAAAAACAATTTAGCTACAAAAGCAACACTAAACAAGCAAAAATATTCTCTTGACAATTACAAGAACTCAAATCAAATCATTAAATTTAGTCTATGGGAATCTTGAAGGAGCACATATTGCGACGAAAGATTAAAAATAGTAATTGATTCACAGACACTGTTACGATGTCAAAAAAGAGAAGAAAGTGTGAAGAATTCGGGAAAGAATAGGGAGGCAAGAAAAGTTCAATAATGGGAGGTAAGAGAAAAGAAATAAAATCACACAATGACGACTTCAAATTATAAAAAGATGATTTTGTTGGATGGCAGAGAGAGATTGTTAAATAAGGAGAGCAAAAATGATGCGGTTCAGAAAAAGAGACTAACGCCAGTCTTGAAATTCTAACTTCTATAAGCTCTTGTCCACCGTTCTAGAGGCCTACATCTTCTAATAGTGGTTTCAAAAGAAATTACCTAAAATAATCCAACCTTTTACTGATTTTCCTACTATATTCTTAATTTTTGATTAACCATGAATTATCCCAACTTTAGGATCACTAAGCACGAATATTTGTTACCCAAATGGTGACCAGTTTTTGCAAGTAATTGCTACCATAAAAAAGAAAAAAAACATAAATGTTAACAATTAAAAGTTAAAATTAAAAAAAAAATTAATTTGATTTCTCTTTTTGATTTTTTTAAAACTTTTTAATTTATTTGTAATTTAATTTTGTATTTACTTTTTAGATTTGTTAATTGTTACTGAAATTAGTGGCGCATTCTTAGCAAGCATCCCCTATAGATGAGATTATTTATGTTTAATCACAAGTAGGGATTATTGTAATGAAATCGACGAATGATTGGATTATTTTGGGTAATTTTCAGATTTCAAAATGAAAATATTTAAATCAAGGTCTAGAAAAGAGCAAGAAATGCACACTCAATTTTTAATAAGATAATAGGAACTATAATCAAGTCATTAAACTTGAAGCCAATGTAATTCAAAAGAAATACCTCATCCCACTCATCCTCATGAATGTTCCCCTTGATGTTCCTTAAGAACTCATTCAACTGGTTACCCTTTTTCCTTTCTGCAAGTGATGCAGCAACCGCAGCATATATATCCACAGCTTTAAGAGGTCGAATTAAAACCTCACATTAGAAGCTTAACCAAAAAAATAAAAGCAATATGCTTTTAATACAATGAGAGCAGATCAAAAGGCTACCAGGAAGATCAAATTCAACGACAACTTGAAATGCTAAGCCAAAATTTTTCTCTGCAAGTGTTTCAGCAATTTGACATCTTCTCCTGCAAAAGAATCAAAATTGACAGATTTATTACAGAGTATCACTATCAGGTACTTGTGGTTATACAATGCGAGAATAGAGCTCGTTATTGCAGAAGGGAGTAATTTTGAATAATTAATACTTCAATTTAACAGATAAATAATTATATGGTTGCCACCAAACTCTGTTAGGGACCTGAATGTTTCAGGATCATTTGGGTTGCCAAACATAGAATGCTTCCACTGTGGACCTTCTGCATCATTAAGGCATCTCACAATATCAACCTACAAGGATTGAAAATCACCAGGAGTACATTAATATACACAATCCTCATAGTTACAAATACCAAACAGAACACAACAAAGCAAAGACATGAAATTCAGATGCTCTAAATATACAAGCACATAATGAACATGAGATAAAACTATCCAGAAGTTGATCATCAGCCTTCTAGAAACTATTGAAGTACAGCAGGCAGCAGACAAAAAAATGATGGAGCTCATTGTAGTGTTATGAGCTGAGCTGAGAAAAACAACCCTAACTCAGGCTCATTGCGGCTCATTATCACAACTAGACCACAAATTCTTCTAGAAACTATCGAAGTACAGCTGCAGACTAGCATGGTCGAACCCCATATTACAGCTAAGGACATAACAGAAATTCTGAGAGAGCTTTATAAGCATCAAACTAATAGACGACCAACTGTATCACCCAACTAAGCAATTCTGGAATGTTTGACCATTAGTCCTTGTAATGAGAGCTAGATTAGAGTCTAAGAAACTATTCTGAAACTCTAATATCACAAGATCAAAAGTATGAAGTAGTTTGATGAACAAATCATAATTCCAATGAAAATGACAATGTTTGAAGAAAATAAACAATGCAAACAATGAACACATGTATTTACGAGGTTCACCCAATGTAGGCTATATCCTCGGAAGTGTGTAGTTTTTTTTGTTTATACTAGAAAAATGGAGTTCAAGAACTCTTACCATAAAGGATTACAATTGAGAGTAAGAGATTATACACTATGTGCTTAGGCTAAGGGGTTTGTGTTTGATGATTACACATCATCATATAACCTCTCGATTTATAGAGCTACTTACATTGATGAGTTAAATATGAAGAGCCACAAATTAATAAGACATTAATGCATTTGAACACCAAGAAACGTTCAGAAACAGAATCCAAGGACTTCTGACAAAAAGGGTTGTTTGTTCGAGCTAACGGGCTGCTCGAACGAGTAGCAAGTGTTGAGATTAATTTTGGCTTGAGTGCACTAATTGATTTGTGCATTCATGAGCGAATTGTGGGATGGAATCCAATGAGTATTAAAATGGGCGATTAAGATGATGACTTAATATGGTGTTGAATGAATCCCAAAAAAAAAAAAAAAAAAAGTAATATGGTGTTGAATGTGGATTTTATGATGGTGAGTTTATGTTTAATTCATGAAGTAATGAAGGAATTGAATAAGTAACTTAAACATGATGAATTATGATGCTTGATGAATGGAGTTATGAAGGAATTGCAAGCATTTCTTGTACCGTTAAAGATGCCTTGAATGAGGCATCCAAGTAAGAGTTATTGCCTTGAACAAGCATGCAAGTCAGTAGCATCCAGTAGCTTCAGAGGGTATGTGCTCGAACGAGCACACAGCAGGAAGCAACACATTAGATTCAGCAGGGGGGCTGCTCGAACGAGCAGCATTGAAGCTTTAACGAGCAGCGGTTTCTGAGCTGGTCTTTGGATGTTGTTTCGTCTAATTAAGTTCTTGGAATTGCTGTTATGCAATTTACTTTTAGTCTTATACATGTGTAACTCATTAATGTATATTTCCCTATAAATAGTGAGCTCTTATGAATATCAAAACACATCAAACACACACCCCAAACCAAACACGTAGCCTTTGTTATTCTTACTCAATTGTAATACTTCATTTGTAAGAGTGTTATACTCCATTGAAATAGTATAAACAAGAAACTACACACCATGGAGGACGTCGCCATAATTGGGTAAACCTCCTTAAATCATTGTGTCAGTTTTGCATTTTATTTTCTTTCGAACATTGTTAAGTCATTGAAATTCGTTATTGTTCATCAAGGTACTTCGAACCTTATCGATCTTAGCTCACATTTCAATAAGCAACAACTTCTGACTTCCTCTGCATTAAGTGCTCGTTCGAGCACATCAGCTGCTCATTCCTGCTCATCCTGCACTTTCTGAATCATTCTGATCTTGCTGCTCGTTAAGGCAGGTTCATTCTTCAAGTGCCTTGTTCAAGGCACCTCGTACAGAATCAAAAAACTATTGCACTTCCTCATTAATCTCATTCATCATGCTCCATAATTCTTATGTTTAAGTCATACTTAAATTCCTCCATGAACACCACTTTAAGTCACACTTAATCACCCATAGAATTCTGTCAAACCCGGTACGGAGGCTGAAGGGGTACCTTTACTCAAGACATACCAGAGACGAAGGAGAGGGAAGACAAGGGAGACAGGGGAGACAGAAGCTGGACAGTAGACAGATCTGGATAGTAGGGGTCTGGATAGGCTGCTTTCTTATGTTTAAGTGGGTAAACATTTGGTTGTAGATATTTTCTGTTTTGTTGGTTAGTTGATATGCTGAGGTGTCCTTGCATAAGTCTATATAAAGACAAATAACACATTGTAATAGTTAGTCAAGAAATCAAATAAAGAGAAGGCATTCAGGAATTTAAAAGTGCTCGAAACTGTGTTTGTGTGTGTTTCTTTCTTTCGTATTCTGTCTTGTGCACTCATTTTGTTGTATGCAGGTTTCAAAGATTCGGGTGTGTTACAAATTCCACATCTCTATGCACACATCAATGCATAGACTTGATTCGGTGCACTCAAGTCACCATTTACTTCAACAGTCCTCGACCAAATACCCACGAAATAAGACAATAGAATGACTACCACAAAACCTTGTGCCCTGGATGTTGGCTTAACATACTCAAAAATGGCTCTAAGATTCAGCAAAAATACCTGGACTGGTCCCTCAAAAGGAAATTAACTTGTAGAAAAAATGAGAGGCACTTGCCAAACCATAAGAAAAACAGAATACACAAACAATGCGCAGAAAACAATAATGAAACAGATGGGTGCAGACCTTCAACATGTCATTAGTTTTAAGTTCTCAACATAGCTTCCATGCAAAAGCGTAACTTGCTTTGGGGAAATAGGATTCCGAATAAAATTACATAAAAAAAGTCTCTCTTAAAAGTTTGTGGATAAAACTACAAGAAAGCGCATTATCATTGGACCAAAATGTTCTGCTGCCACCCTGTTTGATTCATTTTAAAGTTTAACCTTTATAGTTTCAATTAATCTTACTATCTCACCAGACTTAAACCAACATTTTATGATGTAATAATTGCTTAGAAATGAACTAAAAAAAAACTTTAACACTGAGGATTATTAGTCAATTTTAGGTCTCTATTTGCAAAAGCAATGTACTTTTTGCCAACAAAGTTGACTGTATATCTTGGCTTTTCCATATATTTGACTGTCAGTTTGACAATGAAGTACAAGTGAATAATTTGCTAGCATTTGAAATAGAAAGCAGCCCAATGGAAGAAATAGTTTAAGAATCAACCATGCATGAATTTAATGGAACAAACAGGTGCCAAATGAATGTTAGAAACTCTATCATTCCCGGTAACCTAGAAGATGAATATATCAAAGACTAGATTTTTCTTTTTTCTTTTTTTGAATTGAAGGGTAGGTTGAGGGAAAGGAAGGGCTAGGTGAGAATCGAACCTACGACCTTACCAGGAAGGGTGGTTATTGCTCTCCAGTTGAGACAACACCCGATTCTCATCAAAGACAAGAATATATAATTCTAAAGATAAATACTAAAAGATTGACGCTTAAGGATCATAAAAACTTCTAGAGAATATATTAATTCTAAAGATAAATCCTGCCATTACCTGAAGAGCAGCCCGAGTAGAAAGTTTGATGAGTCCCTCCTCTGTAAGTTTCTCGGAAGCACTTTTACCACGGATTTTGCCAACAGGTTTTGTTGCCTGACGAGCTTGTAGCCCATCTTCAAAATGTGTCTGCGCTCACAAAAAATGAATATTGCATATGGTATTGTGATTCATTCATGCAAGTAAACTAAATTTATTGATAGAAATACAGTCATCTATGAATTATGTTTCAGATCTATAGCAAAAGACATAAAGAATAAAAATTCAAGGTAAAAACGGAAGACAAAGCGTAAACTCATACGGAACAGCAAGAAAGAATTATCTGTAAATGTGGATAGTTGGTAGTAGCAAATTGATCCTTCTGAATAGATCAGTAGTGAGCGACTTCACTTGAACAAGCACATGTTGAATTTGTACAATAAAACAAGTTTTGACTTTCCTAATGTTGGCATCATTTAGAACAGAAATTTATAATTTTGAACCATGAAAATTTTACAAAGACACTTAGGAAGGAGGTCTGCTTGCAGAATCTGACTGGTACCATTGCTAAGTTGATATGCGACTCAATCAAATTCTTTTCTTGAACTACATGACTATAACATATGTAGATACCGATGTGTAGGTTTCCTATAGTAATATAATATAAGTAACATTACATAACCTTTCCATTATGGATTCCAAATACACATGCAAGATGGATAAGCAAGCTTAACTCTACATGTGTGTTTAGGTAGGGAGTGGTTAGGTCGAATGTGCACCGATATTTATATTTACTGCAGCAATATGCAAAATTAAGATAAAGCCTTAGGCTTTAAATGGGCTGGGAACATTATTGTCCAAAGGGCAGTTTCCAACTGACATTTGCTACATTGTTGCCTATCCCTTAGCACACTAATTTACTACCTTTTTTTATTTCTTATTGTTTGAATGCCATTAGCAATAGCTACTTTGCCAGTAGAAATAAGTAGATAAAACAGGTTCCAAATTTTTTTCAAAATTTCTGAGTAATAAAGTTATCGAGCACTGAAGTAATCTAGAACTCGCACAGTCATGTATCTAGTGTAAGAAATGACCACAAAAGTAGACGCCCTATGTTTGTCCGCACCATAATGGAAATTAAAACAATCAGAAAAATAAATGAAGTGAAATCCACTACTATAATATCTAGAATTGAAGCACAGAATTAAAGTAAAACCCTAGTTTGCAAGTTAAAAAGAAACTCCAGATAAAAGAGTCATCTAAAATCTAGTCACAAGTCAAAACAGTATTAATAGTCAATTCTGATGGGAGTACTGTGATCATACTGAAAGCAAAACAATCTTCATCATTCATATATGTTATAACCTACTCAATTCATAAGCTCAAGTCTTCATATGGCAACACCAAACGCACCATTACCTTAGATTTTGATATACCCCAGAGAGAAGAAATACACATTTAAGAATGAAAAAGATACCTTAGCATTCTCCAAATGTTTCACTGCTGCTTCTTGAGACATAGAATTCATAAATAATTGTATACAACAAAGACCAGCAGCAACATGATCTCTTTTAATCACCTGAAATAATATAACAAGGACAAATGAAGGCCAGTTAGAGGTTGCATTGCATGAAAAAAAATACAGCTAGAAAGCAGAAACATAAATCACATGAAAAACATGATCTCTTTTAGTCACCTGAAATAATATAACAATTACAAATGGCGGTATTTTAGAGGTTGCATTGCTTGAAAAATATATACAAGTAGAAAGCAAAAACACAAATCACATTAACAACCAATTTATAGGGAAATCAAGGTAAGAATGAAGGAAAAAACCGATGGAAGGAGAGAGAAAATAAAATATGAAAACAAAATGAGAGAAAGCATTCTGACTTCAGAAGTTACCAAAATTTAAGTTTTAAACGACATAGAAGACTTGTACAATTACTTAGAACTATGTTACCCGGACTCGTATGCCCATGTCCGACTCAAATATGTATCCAATGTCCGACTTGGCTATTTTATGAAAAAACTTCAAAACTTTGAACGAAAATTGAAGTGTAAGTGTCATACCCATGTCTGAGTATCAAGGGTCCGACAAACTTGGGGTGAAGTAAAGAGTTCAGGTAGCAAAGAAGGAGAGCGCTAAATGAAGCAAGACGAAATCAAAACCTCTTAAAACAACAAAACTGTTTTTCTATATTTTTGGCCATCTGTTATTTTTCACTCTTTCTTTTATGGTTTTAAGTTAATAACATTTTAGACTATCAGACTTTTGTTCCAAGCAAACCCTTTCTCTTTTATCTCTATCACAGCATTTTGTCTCACTTTTTGTTCTCCCTAGTCTATCCACGAACGATTTTATTTGTACTTTTATATCCTTCCTATTTTCCCGAATTCAAATCAGAGATCATTTAAGGAAAAGAGGAAGCATTAAAAAGCAAAGAGCACGAAAACAGAATATTCTATATCTTATGAGATGTAAAAATGAAATTGGCATTAGGACAAATAATTAGCTCACAAGGCACATAAACATTAATTGATTATGTAAGACTGAGTGATAACTGATAACAAGAATTAAAAGCCATTCACTATTTCAATGTGATATATATATATATATATATATATATATATATATATATATATATATATATATATATATATATATATATATATATATATATATGAAAGTCTGATTTACCAAAAACTTGTAGAGGTAGTTGAAATGCTTATGAGTTTCACAGTAGCTGCAAATCTTGGCCAATGCCGTCTCCAAATACTTATTTGAAGCATCATCTATAGAGGCAGAAGATGATATTTTTACAGAAATAACTTCTTCAAGAACTGACATTGCACCATATCCGACACATAACTCACATAAATTATCAATGGTCCCATAATCAGTTAACAAAAGATCTGGTCTCTGTGGAGATAAAGATGACGTGACTGTCCCGACAGATGATGGTTGAGGAGGTGGAGGCACACCGTCAGGCGGAAAAAACAACAAGCAGCCATCATTATAGTGTCCATGCCTGAACATAAATTCTAGCAAATCTTGTCTTGCATACTGCAAAGGAGAGGATATAAGCTGCATATACACCACCAGAGTTTGCAAAAACTGAAAGAGAGGGTTGGGGGGGGGGGGGGGGGGGGGGGGGGGGGGGTGGGGAGATAACAAGAAATCAAGAGATTGAAAATATATAAGCCCCAGAAGGTGTAATATATTGTTGATCAATAATTCTACGCAGAGCAAGGTTGCTGAGACCTTTAAGAATTGTGAGAAGATAGTGTGATATTAATAACCATAAGAAAAATCACAGAATCAAATACTGGCATTCGTAAAAGCAATTATTCATAACCCATAGAAGATTTAAAGATAAAAAATACTATCCAAGTGTCCCATTTCGAATTTTGCACTATTCAATAATCAATTACTTAGTTTTTTTTATTCTTAATCTATAAGTTAAAACATTGTAAATTGGGATCATATTTGATTTGTCTCTATAAATTTTATCATGCACAATAAGAAATACTAGGGATTGAATTAGTGTATTGGCAAGCGTGCAAAGCAAATGGAAGTATGGGACACTTGTAATGAATAGAACGAAGTATTATATTTGCAAATTGGGGAAAGCAGCACAATTTTCTCTTACTCAAACCACACCTATCATAACAATAACTTAATCGGTGAAACAATATGAGATGCTTACATCCTGAAGGTAGTTAACACATTCAAGGTAGCGAATACTGTCCAGGTTGCTGCGCGGTCCATCATCAAAATCTGTACCACCCATTGAGCTACTATTTGCAGGCTCTTGGAACCCTCTTGACCTTTCTGAACGAGGAAAAGTAGATGGCATGTGCAGGACATTGAGATATGAATCCGCTGATAGAGAATCATCTAGAATGGTTGGTGCACTTCTGGCTAAATGCTCATACCTGCACCATATTATAGGAATCAGGTGTTGAACTGCACACATATTTTGTTCTAAAAAAAATACAAAATAAACTCATAATTAATAGAGTGGATCAGTTTTTCAGCAAGCATTGTGTCTATAATCAACCGAAAAAGTTCGCAGCATTGCAGCCCCTTGAGAGGGAAAATAAAGATTTAAAAAACCAGCACACTTACATGGAACGAACTGCAGACACATCCACTGGTGGACCACCTTCAATTGTATTGATGATCTCCAAAATGAATGGTGCGGCATGGAAATCAGGATCATTCTTTCGTAATTGGAGAGCTTGTCTGCAGGTCAGCAATAAAGGGTTGAGCAAAGGAAATATCATTAATGCAAGAAAAATGCTAGAAAAAACATTCAATAGAAAAAAAAAAAAAAAAAAAAAAAAAAAAAAGAAAAAAATCAAACCAGGGAACTTTAAGTAATATACAAATTACATACATAAATTTCACACGGGCTTGTGAATAATGCTCCATTCGAAGTAAAGCATGCCCCCATGCAATCCACACAGGAAAAACATCAATCTGGAGAACAAATGAAAGAGAACTCAACCAATGCTTATTCAAGGGAATAGGTAACAGTTCATGCCATCTTTGAGATAATATTTATCCTTTCATGAAAAAGTAACCCAAGTCAACTCTACCAAAAATGAGAAGATAAAGAATATAGCTAGTACAAACGTATCAATGGAACACTGTTGTTACACATGGTGATAAAAGCATTAAACAAGCTCGAAATCAAATCCACCAGACATTAAGGGAAGAAGGGTCTCTATAAAAAGTAATTGATTATTGAAAACTTAGCATGTAGGACCATTTCAAGGGTAAGCATAATGAAAACAGATCATCGTATTGGGGTTTTAAGAGGATAACAGGCAGACCCAAGAACAGAAGTCTGAATCCCGTTTGAGACAGTTTGATATCCACCTCACAGCCCTTCATAAGTATATGTGACGCTTTAGGATACAAAAGAAGCAGGTGAACCGTGAATCAAATACAAAAGCCACTATTTGTTCTTTATCTTGGGTTTTAGGCAATAAACCTACAGCACTATAAGCTACTTGATTTCATATATTTGCCTCTCAACTTATTCCCTACCTGATGAGTACAAGAAAGTTTCTTTTCAAAAGGTGCAACTATAATTCACTTTTATAATTATCTTTTTACTAATTTATTTTATGGTAAGACGACAAAATTCTGGCCCCTACAAATCCTTACAGCTGTGGAATCCAGCTGAAATGGAGAGGATGTTAATTGCCAAGTAACAGAGGAGAATACCTTGCACTTTTTGCAGGTGTAAACAGCCATACTATAACGTTCCTCACTAACTAATCTGTCACGAAGACATGCGGATGACTCCTGGTCAGCAATATCATCAAGAGATACAGAAATTCCAGATCCAAGAAGACTCTGAAGTAACTCCGCACGTCGAAACCAGACATCAGCTTGTGACAAGAGCTCAGATAATTCATCCGCAATTTGATTATCAGCAGAAGAGCTTCCAGCTTCATAAGATCCATCATCTGCATCTTTTCTTCTTTCTAAATTACAAGGTACATCAGTACCATCAACAAGTTTCTTAAGCAGAGATCTTGCATAGAGCAGTCCCTGCAGACATTGCACCACAATCATCAGGTGAAATACTCCATAATACCCAGAAAATGGATATAGGTCAGAGCAGCATACAACTGCACACTTCACAATGAACTCCTGCCCCTCTCCAATCATTCACATAAGATATTAGCTAAAAGATGAACACAAAAAAAAAATGGAACTAAAGACAAGAAAGCCCACTAAAACTAAAAAATATGCTAAGGTCAATACCTCTACGAATGTTTCTGTTGCATGGTATGCTCGACCAATAATTTCAACTGAAGCATTTTTGGGAAGCTGTTCCGAATTCAAAATGCACTTCATTTGATTGACACACAAATCTATGGCCCCTTTTGCGGAAACGGATTCATCAGAACACAAGGAAAGAAGTGCCTACAGAAAAAAGAGAAACAATTAGTGTAAAAGCTGTAATTTACAGACAAACAAAACAACAATAACAATGTCAGCCTTAATCTCAACAATAAAGGACCGGTTACATAATAGGAAAAAAATTACCGTGATAAATCAACGCTAACAAGATTATTCAGCGCTATCTGATGCGAAATGTATTTTAATACCAATCTACAACTAAAAAATTAAATCTATGGAAAAACGATAAGAACAAAACAAACTACACCTAAAATCTAAACAATATAAAGCTTAAAATAAATTGAAGTAGAGATGAGCACAAAAGGAAAGGACATGCTAATACTCAACCCACCAAATGGCTACTGTTTCACACGTCATTCCTGGCAGTCGTTATTCCTAGTTCAGAGTTTAATTCTCACCCACTAAAATGATGAGTCGTTCCACACTTTGAGAAATTTTCCAAAAGGATCAAAGCCTATAGCTTGCTCTTAGTTCCAATCAAACAAGCTCTGGTGTAATTACCTCCAGAAAGTGAACTTTCATAAAAGAAGATAGAGAAACAAGGACAAAAAAGATACAACTTCAATTCTACATCACATCAGATGTAATTCCTTTCAAGGATCATACTTAGTCATGAGATGTATCATGTAACCAAATGATCAAATATGATTTTATAGGGGCACAATACAGAAGGAAAAAAAGATTCCCAAAAAAACGAAAAGCAAAAGGATGAAAATCAACAATGCCAAAGCCTAAAATTTAAAAGTCAAGGTAGGCTGCATAGTCAAAGGGAAAATTTAGTTTGAATTTCTACAACCCTTATCCTTTTATATTCACTCCTCAATTTTGGAAACTAATTTCTTCCATATCATTCTTTACTCCAGCTAAGTCAACATTGGTCTTTATAGGCTTCTTGTATACTTTCGGACCACTATAGCGTAATTTGCTAGATTATTCGTTATTTGAATTGTTATTCGTTAACATGGTCAAAAAATAGCCCAAAACCAACCACAATTTACTTTTTTCGATTTACAATTCGTAAGGAGAATAGCGAACCATGTGATACTGTCTCGGACACTCCAACTCTAACTTTCCTCAAGGCCTTTTGGTCTAGCCTCGCATAGTTAAATCATCAATGTCAATTTCATTAATCTTCTATATCTATAATTCTCAACTTCCATTCTATATTTTAAATAATGCTAAGTCCGTTACATGATCTTTGGATGGAGGGAAATCAGGGAAAGGAAGGGAAGGGAACGGAACGGAAGGGAAATGGAGGAATGACATTTCCCTCATTTGAATACCAAAATGGGAAGGGAAGAATTAGAGGGAAAAAGTCTTACATTTTGCACTAAACAAATCTTCCAAAATTGAAAAGATTTGGACGGTAAAATCTATAATATCCCTCCCTACTCTTCCCTCCCTTTACCTTCCTTAACATTCTAAAATGCTATCCAAACACCACGTTAGTGTGTGCCCATTCAACTATTTCCAGATACACTTCTTTGATATTTTCATCTTGTTTATTGGATATCAAGTGGTAGTATAGATATACTTGGCAAAAAACAAGTAAATCCACTACATCTTACATCTAGAATTGAATTAACTGATTAAATAGCTTAGTTGGTCTAGATTAATGAACTGTTAGAAGTGAAGGAAGAACAAATAAGGGCATACCAAACATAATCCAAGTCATTTTCAAATATCTTGTGGGTAGGAGATTCTCTTGCACACTCATCTCTCTGCTAAGTTCTGTTTTCAGTGAATCAAACTCACACAGGTAGTTAATGATGACTAAATTTGCAACAAAACTTAAAGCCTAGATAGAATCTATAAGCATACAGCCCAAGTGGAATTGGCATATCTAAAGTACTCTAGAATAACAGTCAACCTAAGGAAAATTGTGACAGCAAAGAGGGAAATCATTGGAAAAGAAATATTGTCTCAATTTCACATCACCAAACCTAAAGCTTTGTCCCCCAAAAAGAAAAGTGATCAGTTCATCCAACATAGCACTACATCCAATTGATCCAATAGTCAATGCAGGAATGATTTTGGGACCTAATATACATAAAATCAAAGAAATTTGTGTAGATGACTTCCTGCCCCTAAAGGCCAATTGATGTTCAATTGAAGGAATACAGTTAAAAAAGGAAGCCCCAATTAGTTAAAACAAAAATTAAATCTTACTTACTATGGCAAAAACATTATGTTAACAATAGTGCCTGATATTCTGGTTTCATCACACAATATACCTTAAACAAGATGATGTCAGGAGCACTGTCATATTGGTGCGAAATTCGGACAGCATCATCCTTCTTTGGGTCACCAGTGAGCATCCACTCTTCAGCTATTGACATAGTAGGGAGTCTATCTTGTCCATCAGAAGATAATGAGGAAGCATGCTCCTCTTGAACTCCTGTCACTGCTTCCCAAGCAACTTTTTCAGATGGTGTCAAAACCGAGCTTTTTCTCTTTCTATGTGGCTCCTTGGGTGGGACTTTATCTGCAGCTCCACGTGGAGTCCAAGAAAATGCTCTCCGAGCTTCCTTTTGTAAGTTACTTAAGCTACTTGTCAAAGATGGTTTTGAAGGAGGCACAATTTTTGTTTTCTGTTTAAGTTTAGAACCAGATACAGATACCCGGGTTTCTCTGGGTGAGGAGCTAATACTGACAGCAATGGCCTTTGAACAATATTTCAGAATTACATTATTGTCCCTAAGTGATGGAAACTCCTTAAGGATCTGCATAAGAAATTAGGAAGCATACCATAAAAGCTTAAAAAAAAGGTCATAAGATTTATCTGGTACATAAATGGAATCAAAGTACAAGAGTAGACAAACATAAACTCCACTATTATAACAAAAAAGACCAAGGAAAGACAAACATAAATTTAGCATGAATTTGAGCAAAGACATACCAAAGACGCAGATTGAAGTTGTTTTCTCATCAACAGCACCTCAAGAATCAGTTGAGGGTGCTCGTGGAGGGATGAGCATCTATGCTGCCATGGCAATGGTAATGCAGAAAGCACACGAAGACCCAAGGCCCAAGAATTTAATCTAGCTACCTCATCCTCAGATATATTACTATCTTTCCTCTTCAAGAAGAAGTGAACCTTGAATACCAACAGCGGAAATGGAAGATCAATAAGCCAATGGCATTTAAAATATAGCAAAGATGTGCTATTACAAGTTTTAAAAAGATTCAAAACAATAATAAAACACCAGAAATGAAAATGTAAATTACAAGAAGTTGCTTTGATCTCAGGTTGGGTAAAAGCTGCATGGCTCCCATTGCAACAGGTAAAGCGTCATTCGAGTCACGCAAAGATGAAAGAAAACGTGAAGCTTCGGCGGGACCTCCTCCACTTAATGGGTCTGCAGTTAGAAGTTTGACAAGCTGTCTTCCTTGTAATTCTCTCCGGAGATCAATGGACAAACCAGCACTTTCGGCAACTTCCAAAGCAGCAGAAACAGCTCCCTTCTCAGCTAATTTAAGTGCCAATCCTTCCGGATCATCTTTGCATGCTGATTCAACCTTGACAAACATAAAAGAAAAGAATATTAAACTTTGGATGTGTTCTTTTGCTCATCAATCCAATTCAACAAAGTATTGGGTACCTCCTGCCAACTTTGGTATTGGTCATCTGCAGACAATATATGCTTGTACTTTTGTAATGCCTGTTTACGATGCAGGACCTAATCATAGAAAGGTCAAATGTCAATACTTTCCTAATAGAGGGGATGTGATATCAGTGCTACCCCACAACAAATGAAAAGTTACAGGCAACTTAAAAGAGGAGAAGAAAACCCAACAAGTATATAAAAGTAAGAAATTCCCCATACACATTTCAATTATTTATGAGAACTTGGTAAGCTTAAACTTTCATCTATTCTTCTATATAAAAGAACTGACGAGGACATTGAGGTGGGCATTGAAAGCCATTTCAACAAAAAAAATCAGTCTCAACTTTCAAGTCACAAGAGCACACAGCTAACTGTCCCTCCTCTCTAAAACATAATTTTTTATTTTAAAAAGTCACCTTCCTTAGGCTTAGGTTTATTTTCCACTTTTTTATTTCTATAATATGGAAAAGTTAAGTGACTGTGATCAAAAAGTATATGCTCATAGCGCAAAAACAAGGCCACACTGTATCGTATCTTTTGTATCGTAAAGGTTTTCAAATTTATTGAAGCGGTATTACCCGCATCATAAAGGTGTGATAAAACCGCATTTGAGTTCATTACAAGAAATATTCCACGATTAAGACCAATATTTGGTGGTACAACACCTGCATCATACCCTTACTGCATCATCATGTTTGTTATGGCAGCTGTGAGCGTTACATCATTAAGGGAAACCAATATAATGTTTGGCCTAGTTTCTTAAAGAGTTTCTCAAATGGAGAAACAAATTTTGGGCCAAATAAGTAGTTTTTAAGAGTAGAAACATTTTTATGAGAAGCCCAAAATAGCTTCTATATGGTATTGGAGGCAAAGCTCCAAATTCAAGCTTTTCCTTGTACATTTATCAAATGACATTACATCGATGTTCCTTTGTCGATTCATTCTCGCTATTCTCTATTGACTGCTTTTCTTTCCTTATCTACTTCACCTACATTGATATTCTCCTCCATCCATGAATCACAATTCAAATTAATAATTTTATTTAAAATTCTTCTTAAACATGAGAACTCGTCCAACGGTCCAAGTTGTAAATGTAACAAACTTTATGGGCCATTACTTTCTACACAAAAATGGCAAAAAACAGAAAAAAAAAAAAGGTTTTTTCAACCCGGGTACCCAAAGTTTTCCTAAAGTAAGCTATCAGATGGGCGTCTTGGAACAACAACTGCTCCTTCCACATTTTGACGCATTTTTCAATTAAAAATTGCTTTAAGAAATATGGAAAGGCTAATACAGGTACTTTCTATCAACAACATACTAGATACCAACGACAATGACAGTTCATGTTCTAGCTAACAATTTTTGAGAAATTTTGATAACTTTGAGAAATTTTGATAACTTTGAATGCAACACTTACAGCCCTAGTTTTCTTAGAGTATTTGCTTTCAAGCTTCCATGACCTAATTTCCAAGTCCCATAACCTTAGAGAAATTTGAGGGTGCTATTAAAGCATAGTCATATGATTCCATGAAGGGAACTGTGACATCGATTCTTTCCTTAAGTCTAAAATGATGCTGAGAGATTAATCAAGAAGATATTAAAGAAAGATTGAGACAATTATTTCACACCAAAGATAGGCAGTATTCGAGCTACTGCTTGGCTCTCTCCAAACTTCCTTTTATTTCTTTCAAAAGACAAAAATAGAATGTACACAGGTATCCTTATATAGGAGTCAACATAGAATACTTATTAAGACACCTCAGCAAATGAAGTATAAAGATCTACATGCCAGTTGTCCTATTATTTCTAATGCAAATGAAATATAACGATTACATGCCAACGGTCCCATTATTTCTAATTCTTCTTTGGTAAGTCTTGAAAACCGGCTGGGGTTGGACCGGCTGAGCATCTGTGACAGGAACTTAACCCTTTCAATCTCCAACTTCCATGAAAACACTTCAAAAAGGGTCACTCTTTATATTCACCCATTAACTCTAGTTCTAAAATACCTTAAAGTAATCCATATAGATATCCTTGGGGAGGACTCCATAAACTAAAAGAGACAGAAACTACCTCATTCATTATAGGTTCACTTTGAAGTAGATGGCAGCTACACATAGTGAGCACATCCAAGGCAGCATCTAATTCCCAACTATGCATATACCTGCAGAATACGTGAGAGAATTTTATGGCAGGAATAAACAGAACAGTTGGATCAAACTACAAGATATACTCAATGCTGGGGCCATTATCGAGAAATCAGTCTCAGCATCTAAGCTAAAAATGAATACCACAAAAAAGATCAATTAAGACTCTAGATTTGTTATAATCAATAGCAAAGGCACCCCCACCTTCAACCACAAACATAAACACACACGCAACACACAAAGAATAGTGATATTCAAAATGAAAATGTCATCTATAATGAAAAAAGTTTCTGTTTACAATGAAATTTTCTACTCATTATATACAAGTCCACACTTCTTTAGCAATTATTTAGTAGTGTTCTTTCTTCCAATAAATTTTTTAGCAATTCTCGTATCCTATAGATATTATACTTTCTTTGCTTGATAAATTTATTTCATTGCTTCATCTCTCTACCTATCCCCATAATCTCTCTCACTCCAAATATATGCATTAGTACAAATATACACATATAATGTATGCATGTGCACGAGTAGAAAACTTAATTACTATTCCCCTATTCTTTCATTGCTTAATTAATTTCTTTCATGACTTCATCCTTCTTGCTTTTGCCCTCTCTCACGCTTTTATTGAGTCAGCTCAATCCTAGAAAATCTCACGATAGCAATGCAGTCACCGCATTCCTAACACAAAATAGGTTCCAATTTAAACCTATGTTTAAGGCTTGCTACACATATTCAGAGAATACCATACCGTAGAGCTAGCTGAGCTGCTAATTTTTTGTCCTTCAACCTGAGACAATATTGCCAACTACTACTCAACGTCCTGTTTCTAAGATGTCCTTGCATACTACCAGCGATTTGATAGCTTTCTTCACGTTCAATAAGAAGTCTAAGCAACTGATCTGATGCCCCACCACGCAAAAAACGATCAGAGAGAGCGAGCGCGTCCATTAAATTTTCTTCTTCAATCAATCTATAAAAAGAAAACTTACATTAAAGACCAAATTCGGTACTACATTTAAACAAAAAAGGTGAAGCAACGTACTATGACGAATAAACTGAAAGATACTCCCTTCTATTCACTCAAGTTGTCTCATTTAGTTTTTCACACTTGCCGAGACAACATTTTAACCTTTAATATCTCAAATTATTGTTAATTAAAAATTATAAAAAGTTAATATTAATAATCTTTATATTGAGACGAATCAAACAAGATCCCACATGACTATGTTTTAACTTATAGATTAAGAGTAAAATACAAATTAAGAGTAATAAGTGAATAGTGCCCAAAAACAAATAGGACAACTTGAGTGGATAAGAGGGAGTATAATAATTACGCTACAGAGATACAATAAAGTAGCAAAATGTAAGTAAATGTCTTGGGTGAGAAACAATTGGTTAGCAAACAATTATTTAAGTCACATTGACAATTTTAATTCGAAAAACCTAGAGGTTGTGAGCTTTTTCTTTCATCCTTGTGAGTTGTGACTAGGCTTCACACGAAAGATTAATTTCCTCCCCTCCCCGCCACCCCCCACCTCCTCCAGTAGGAACTTTCTAGCCTAAAATAATAAAAAAAGAAAAAAAAGGAAAAACCATAAAAAAAAGTTTTAAAAAAAATAAAAAACTAAAATGATTATTTCAGGGAATGTTGGAAGATACCGTTTAACAGCTCTTTCATATGGCTCTTCGTTTGCCCAGTCAAAAGTTAGAAATGTAGTAGAACTGTCTTCCGCAGCTTGAGTTGTTGCTTGAGTGATTTCTGGAATAGGTGTTACAGGGTTACCTCCAACACAATCATCAAGTTCTGACTCTGTGTCGGTGTCATGCTCTCGAGGTCTTTTAATAAAGGATCTTCTGTTGTTTTCTATCTCTTCAGCATCATTTGTATCCTTGGGTGTTACAGCAACCTCAGAAAAGCGATGAAGGTTAGTCTGCATTTGTATCCATCGGTTCAAAGTTGGAAATCTGCTAAAACAAAAAAAATCACTATTGTGCCAGAAAAGAACTGCACCTATCACAAGGATAAAACAATTAAGCTTACCTCTCCGACTGATCAAGAGCAAATTCATAAAACATCCTGTCTGCATCAGGTGATTGCAATGATTCTTCGTGCAAGACATTCAATATGGATGATTCATTACTGCTGTATAATATATTGCTTCCAAAGACGCATGCCAATACAGCTCTTACTGGTGAAATTTTAACAAGATGCTTTATTATGTCCAACTGGAGGTGGTATTGAGCAATGCCAGAAGAGGACATCGAACTGCTGACTTGACTTTGATAAATTCCTCCAACAGAAGTCGGTAAATGACCTGCAGAACTAAGCTTAGCACCAGAAGCAACAAAAGGAATGCAAGCCCAACCATGGGTACACCGTGAAGGATGGACAGGAGGTACACAAGCTGAGATCACTTCATGAACAAAATCGGCAGACATGATATCTGCGACCTTTTCTGCCGCTTCAGTGCTGCCTCGTTCAAAAACTAGACGAGTTACAAGCTGTATTAAAATCATGACAAAAGAGAGGTGTCATTACAACTAAACCAAATTGCTCACATGAGGCATAATTACAATTTTCTTTGATTTAAGCATTAGGCATGAAGAATCCTTGGGGGGGGGGGGGATTCGATGTACGCAACCATAACCTTGTTATACAGTTGTTAGTGATATTAAAGAGGATGTTTCCGGTTCGGCTTGTAGTAAATTTGAAAGTAAAATTTTGGGTGTAGTACAGCTTAATCAGCCTATTGTGATTTTATTAAGTCTACTCACTACTGTGGCATGAAAGTACCAATTATCAAGTGCTCTTGAGATACACAAAAATACAATAAAAGAAATCTCTTCTAGTATGTATTGAAATTTCGCCATCAACTACTTAATGTCCAATTTTTTAAGCAGATAGGACCGATATCCCAGCAGAAATCAATCAAAAGCATTTTTGACCTCACTGTTTCAAGATTTTTAATGATTCGGAAGAGAAAACAATCCATGGCTTGATAAAGTCTAATCATAAGGTGGATTCATTAGAATTAAAAAAAAAAAAAAAAAAAAAAAAAAAAAAAAAAAAACAATATTGAGTTGCTTAGACTTTGTCTTAAACTATATGGAGTTTCAGAACCATATTAAGATTTTATGATGCTTTCGAGTGATTAGAAGTATTTTTGACCACACTGTTTCAAGGTTTTCTAATGACTAGGAAGAGATAACAGTCAATGGTGATAATTCTAAGTTCTAACCATTCGGTGGATTCATTAGAAAAAATAACACAATACAAAGCTACTAAAACTTTGTCTTAAAGTATATGGAGTTTCCAAATCTTATTTGAATATGAAAGACTGTTTGATCCTTTCAAGTAAGACCTTATAGCTTAAAAGTATAGAAGCGCCATGTGCACATAGATTGGTTCATAGCCATCAATAACTTGATTACAAAGTAGAAACACTATAAAGTTGGAAGAGAAAGAAAGTGCTGCAAGCATAGTTATCTCTACGATTCTACGATCTTACGATCCAAAAATAAGCGGTAGATCCGAATCATAGGTAGGATCTTAATGTGGTAGAATCGTGTGATTCTACTTAGCTCAAGAATTTAGGTGGTAGGATCATAACACAATTCCACGATCCCACGATCTGATTCTACATGGGTAGTTGCCATCGTAAAATATTTTCATATAATACAGATTTCACATGTAAATAAAAACTTAAAATAATTACATCAATACTTTTATAAAATTCAACTTTTTCTTGATTTGTTGTTTAAAAATGATTATTAAAAGTATTTTTTTAACAATAACTTAAGAGATGAAGTCAAACAAGTTTTTACTTACTCCTTAAAACTTAAAAAGATAACAAATATAGTTGATAATCAATAATCCAAAGCCCATTAATGCATATTTGTAGGATCACACGATCCTACGATCCGATTTTACCGATTTCGATCCTACCCCCTCAACGATCCTAGGTAGAATCCTGATCCTAATAACCTTAGCTGCAAGTGGATGCTTTAAATACATTAAGTCCATCTTTCAGACTAAAGGGGATATCAAAGAAGATGAGTCATAGAAATAAGAGTGGGGTCGCAAAATATTTTAAAAAGGATCATAGTAGGAAGATGGGAGTAGTCCAAATGCAAATGCTTAAATGGATGAGTGAGCATATCTTGAGGGATATAAATCCAAAATGAAGCTATAAGAATGGGGCCAGAAGCCACAAATATTGAGAATAAAATGAAAGAGAATTGTAGTTCAAGCATGTGCAAAGACATGGTATTAGTGGATTGGTAAGAAAGATAAAAACTTAAAATGTGAAAAACTAAAAAGAGGGCGAGGAAAACAGAAGATGACGTAAAGGGTAGGATTGACAAATGATATCAAAGATTTAGACAAAAAGGTTAAGATGACGAAAAATCAAAGTGAATGGAGAAGAATAATTCACGTGGAAAAAAATTGCAACTAATTTAATTGGTTAATGTGATAGACCTTGATCTTTAGGATTAAGAGTTTGACATTGTTGTTGTAATATTCAGGCTTTTTCCCTTTTTAGTGATCTAGCTAATACTAGGATGTTAGAATCAGAGACTTATCAACAAAACTCCTGCAATTTTTCTTAATTCCTCTTCATTGTTAAAATCCATAAAACTATAAAAATAAATAAATAAATAAATAAAATAAAATAAAATAAAAACTTGGGTCCAATTTTGGTGACTAATACAAAGCTAGATCTATATATCTAAATTTTGTAAGCTAATAGTCAATATCATAAATGAACTCTAATTTCAGAAGACTATTTAAAAAATGGCCTTGTTCACATTAATTAATATCGTAGAAACCTCACACGATTGTTTGGGTTGAGAAGTGGCCACCTTTTGGACATGGCCATAACAAAAGACAAATCAATTCCAAGACAAAATTTAATTGACTTACATCTTTAGGCCACTCGTATATCAAAGAAAAGTAATTGAAGTCATGTGTTGTATCCGTTCCATCAACAATATCACCAATTGCAGCAACATGAAGAATAAATTGTGACAGATAAGTAGATGGTTTCGCACTTAAAGGACTGAACAGCCGCTTTTCAGCATCTTTTGTGTCGTACGCTAAAGGTTGTGCATTGCTTTCTCCAGTAGCTGAAATGAACGATCCCTGTTTAGCAGTTTTGAGCCCAAGACCCACGAAACTATACCTGTCTAAATCTAAACGAGATTTCGACTCCCGGCCATCAACTTTTTGAAAGTCTATCCCTGTTTCTTCATCATTTAACGCTCTTGCAAGATTGTGAAGCTTACCTGAGACAGTTTTTGAATAGAAATAACATAACATTAATCTACAACTATGAATATTACCTGAGACAAATTTCAAATTAAAATGACATAACATTAATCTACCACCACAAAAAACAACAAAAATATTTGAACCAGTCCCTACAATATCTCAAGTCTCAAACTCTCAACTCTCCATACCAGCAAATATTTTTCCACCATAATTACAGCATTTGTGTGTACACCTTATTTGGGTATCTAGAAGCTGATGGTCCATAATTTTGGAGTCTTAAAACACTGTATTAGGAAAGAGCATTTTTCAAAATAAAAAGAGAACACAAAGCCCAGCATTTGGATCGAGACATGAAGAGATGGTATATAATTTAATTAAATAAATTTGATCTCTAAATTCCAAAAACCAAACAAAAGCTATAAGTGAACTGCAGCACTTTTTAATTATTGATGAGCTATTAGAAGTTGCTCACAAGACTTTTAGCCGCTATTCCACATATAAAATTTCAAAACAACACCGTATGACAGTCATGAATCACTCAAACACCTATAATAGCCCAAGCATAATGGAGAAATTAAGGAACCTAATACAACAGCATACGCATAAGCTCAAGAATCATTTATGATATTATCTACTCGATACAAAATAAATGTTGATCCAGGAATTTTTAAACATAATAGTTTAGCATTGAATATTTTACCACTCAAAAACTGTCGCTTTCCCATATGAGCATCTTCAATCACCTGGTGTAGCAATGCAAGGGCACGATCTCGGTGCCCTTGCTGATGAGAAGAAGCAATGTTGATCTCCCCTGATAAAATAGCCTGAAGGGTAGCAGGATTTTCCTGGAAGTACAAATGGTCAATTATTAATAATAAAAATACAGCCTACAAAAGAGGTTTTGAATTCAAAATGCTCGGTGTATCATTACTCGAGGAATGAGTCAGTCATATAAGAAAATTTCATTATTGGATACAACAATTGGGAAAAAGTTGTAGTCAACTAAGAAAACTATGGATACGCCAAAAAAAACACCAAATGACCCCAATCATTTTTAACTAATCAATGAAAGCTCAAATATATGTTACACAAACCGCATCTCCGAAACAGAGCATATGAATACATCAATGTTATTACGAAGAGTGATGTATTTTCAAAACACGATAAAATAAAGTAACTTAGGCCCCAAACGCACAGACTGAGATAAGTAAGTCTTTCAAGCAGTTATCAATCATATAAAGCAGACACAAGGAAATATTCCAGAGCTTTTACCAACCATGCCAAATTGCAAACTCAAAACACAAAAAAAAGGCCAACCATAAATCGATGACTATTAAGTACAGCTTACATTAGGATAAGAAGAAAAATACCCAATCTAAAAGCTACAGAAACAATAACAGTTGTAGATTTGGTGGACGAATCCTCAACGCCCTAAATAGCATATGGAGAATCCTTAGACACTTCCGAGACAAGTAAAAATACAACATCCAATTAGCTTATTAAAACATAACAACACAACATTCCTTAACGTCAATGCCAACATTCATATGCATCAACCAACTCACTAAAGCATAAGTTCACAAAAAATAAAAGATAAACTTTAACAATTGTTTATAGAAAACATTCTATCTCAATAGTCAATCTAATCCCAATATAATTGAAGGGTCGTTCTACCCAGCTCAACAGAGCTAAATTAAACTATAGGGAACTGAGCCCCATTGAATGGAACTGGGGTGAACTGAAAAAGTAGTGAAAAGGTGAAGGGAAGTGATGTGTTAAACTATACTAAATGGAACGAAACATAATAGAATAGAACTAAAAGTAAGTTGAGGAGATCAAGCCCAGAGTCCTGAAATAAATGGTAAAAATTGAAAAAATAGCTCGAACTTGTTTGTTTTTAGCCCAACAATGTTCTCACCATCTGCATTGAGTTGGCCCCTGTTATGGTGTTAGCATCCTAAACTCCTATGTGTCCTAAATGGTAGAAAAATGCAAAAGGGAAAAACTACTAAAAAAATATTTTTTTTGTTGAATGTATGAAATAGCTTGTGACTGTTGAAGATTGCAAGAGAAATCTTAAAATATAATAAAAGGTGACATGGAAAAGCGGAATAAGCATTGAGAGAATGAGACTTCATTTACCTTTTTTGATGGAGAGGCTTACCCCTCATAAGAAAGCTTATTGTAATTAAATTCTTATAGAAGCACTGCAATAGAATCTATAGTTTGTACATCTTCTCTGCCTCCCTACATTATTGTTCATAAACCTGTCCTTTCCATTTAGATCCATTTCTTTTCTTTGTCCACTTCTTACCTTTTTCCTTTTCTGTCATACATCTATCCCCAAACCCATTTTCCTCACCTCAAGTTCCACCCATTTATGTTTTTTTATTCCTAATCTTTCACAATCTCTTTTCTCCTCCCTGCCCTCATGGACCATAACACATGCATTATGCAGAAAAATACAGTCATTGGAATCAAGATACAGCAACATTGAAAAAAACAATGGTAGCACTCTTAATTTCAACAAAAACTTGGCCAGTTAAATCCTCAATAAAGGGCATAACGTCCATGAAGATTCCACGAGTTATTACACACTCAATTCCTCAGCCCAACATCTTCACATTTAAACAAGACCAACTTCCAAGATGTAATTCCACTAAAATAATAACTTTATTGGGGAAGTCAGCTGAGATACCTCCAATCACCAAAATCTTGTCTCACAGTTTTGCAAATCTTTATATACCTCCCTTCTCTGTTACTATCAATAAGTTATATCTCATTCATACCTATTCTTGAAGGACCTATATACTATCCAACCTTGATGTACCACAACAATCTAAACCTTTGCTTTCACACTGTAGTTGTTCTAAAGATCAAGCCTATGTTATTTCTAGTACTTCGTAATTGATTGCAATCAATCTAAACCTTTGCTTTCACACCGTAGCTGTTATAGAGATTTCTCAATAAGTAAAGCAAAGGCCTCACAAAGAAGACCTTGCTTGAATCCTTGAGGCTACATAAGTACTTAGCATTCAAGTCCAGGCTTTGACTGTTGATTTATTGATACATAATCATCCTAAAGTGCTCTTCAAGTTATCCAATACAAAGCAACAAAAAAATATACAAGATCAATCAAGCTTAGCATCACTGGAAAAATAGCCTACCCAAACAGAATGTAGTTCAGTCTATAAAATCAGGCCAAATAACATAAACAGCGTCCACCCGTGGTCTAAAAAATATATCTCCAACAGATATTGATTCCACGTATTTTCTATTAAATTTGCAAAGTAACAGTGTTTTCTAAAAGGAAATTGATAAAGTTCTAGCATCACTTTTCTTATAACTTATATATCATCAAATGGACTCAGAAAATGTTCCTTGAACCTTCAACATGTACCTGCAATGAGTGATAGATTCTCGATATATTAGAGAGGAGTGTACCTGCTCTAAGCATTCATGTAGACGCTTAAGAAGATGTTTTGCAACAGAAACCAATGCAACTTCTTGGATCTGATCCCAATAAGTAGACCCAATCTTCGGAGAACCTCCCGGATATATTTCAGACAGCATGGTTTGAGCCTACATATACAAATAAGACTTTTCTAAATAGAAGAGAAAAAATATGAATATCAAAATCATAATGTCAACCTATTATATTTCATGACTGAAAACAACCTTTCACATCTTTTTGCCATATACACCTTGTATGAAAATTAACTTGTAAACCATCATCTCTATGCCATAGTAGAATCTAATGTGTCACTATTCCTCACCATTTCGTCAACTGAAGGAAAAAAGATAATGAGAAATACTCTTAATGTGCAATTAGAACCGTATGAATCCAATTGAGTGTCAAAGGGATTCTTTTCATAGTGGTGTTTTACAAAAAAGATGTTAAACAAAATGTATTTTGACTAAACTATAATGAAAGGTGGGTATAAAAGGTGCCTTTTCACAAGTATCACTTCTAAATTCTCTTTAGTGACTGATCATATAAATTCAATAATTTGTACCATTTCAAAGTTATAAATAAAAATTCTTTAAACTTGACTGTCAAAAATTAGAAAGGTTGGGCTTAAAACCTTCAACTCAAGATCATTCATTTAGAATAGATAATTATATAGAAATGCATTTCTTGATTGTAAATTAGGAATGTGATAAAACTATTAAACTAGCTGTTGATGCGGAAGGATCTCACTCACAAAATGAAAACGCTATTTTTCTTTACTCCCATGTTCATGGATGTTATTCAAAAAACCCACTACTTTCCAACTCTTTTTGCTGTATTTAAAAAGGTAATGCTATATGCAGCAGGCTGTCAAAAGTTGAATATAAAGAACTAACAACACATTTATATACAATCTTGTTTATAAAAATTATACTCAATTAAATATATCCCATAGGACACATATAGAAAAACCCTTGAAAAATGCATAATAGAGAAATTGTGAAGCTTTAAAGTTGAAATTTTCAAGCCTAGGAATACAACTCATCTAAGGTGAGAGAAAATAATGCTATAAGAAAATTAGTCATGAAACCCGATAGAAGCAATTGAATTAATAACCACCAAGTGAGCAACGCATATGAAACTCCAACTAAATGGTGTGAAGATAGTGCTCATCGCCTCGAATCCCACTCGATAACTTTTCACCCAAAAGTTTAAATATTCAAAAAATTTTGAAATTAAAAGTTTCACATCAAAAAATATGACATGAGAAATTTACGTTTGAAATGTTTATAATTATGATTAATTCTAAAACCATGTTCAAGAAAAAAATTATTAGATTATATTCAGGAAACATATATTCACCTTCCCCATCATAAAAATCTATTTACATTCCTAAATTTCATTTTCTATCTAATTCCCATTTCCCATTTTTCCTATTCTGCAGGAAAACAACACAAAACAGTAGTGATTCAATGTAATTGGCTCAACGAGTTATGATTAGTGACATGTCTTTTATAATATGGTTTTTTTTGTTGTCCTATCATTTATCAATTATTATGTTCAAGGAAAAACATAGAAGATGACATGGAACACAATTTGATAACCCTGACAAGCCCTAATCCTTCAAATTCATCCATCATGCTAGATGTAACAAAGTCATTTTCACCTAAAGCTAAGCCAAGGGTATACTGCCCTGAATGAGACATAACAGCCACATTACTTAACTTATCCCATGAAAGCCTGGGTTCAATATTTAAGAATTACAATGTGAAAAGCTAGTTGAAATGAGTGGCATGAAGATTAATTTATAGAAGCTAGTATTTTAATTCTTCCTTCTAAACATGGTGCAAAAGATTGGTTGTATCACCTCAGTATGACAATATTATAAAAGTTTTTGAGGTTAGTGCGACCGTAAAATAGGCCGTGATAACCGCAAAACAATCTACTCTGATCACAATTGTCACCTTCACGGCAACAACTCCACAAATGATTTTTTTTTTTGAAATTAGATATTGCATTTTTATTGACTTCTTACCAAGAAAATTTATGCGTAACATTATAAGCTTCACAACTTGATTTTTTTTGTTCATGTAGCTGATGTCATACATTGGGATAAATGTTATGACATAGTTGTTGGCTTCTTGAAAACTAATAACAGATATTGAAATTTTCTGTTTTTCAAAAGCTACAAAAGTTGGTCTCTTTGGAGACATCTGATAAAAAGCTACAAAATTTGATGAAATTTTTCTCAAAGACTTGTTTATTATAATTCCCAGTAAAGGTTTGAGAAAAGGCATCTGAGCTTTTCAAAACCTAACATAAATGTGTTAGATTTTAACTAAAGTGTCACCGGTATTTAAAACAAATGGTGATACATGCCAATTTACGGTCCAGTTTTCTTTTGACTCCTGAGAGAAAGATCCTCAAAGAAACAAACTTGTTCAGCAAATTGAGATTTAGAATTTTAATCCCTACAAACCAATAAACTGCAATTATTAAAGAATTAGAGAATTCTTGAAACCAATTCAATCTATAGAAAATTAGAAACTGATATTTATGAATGAAATCAAGTTATTCAGTACAAACAATTTCAGGTTAGTAAAAGCTCGACGAAGCAGCAGGCATAAACAAACCATAGATAAAGTGGAAATTGGAAGGAATTTTAGTCCAAATCCCATGTTAGAGGACATGATTTTAAAGTCATGGGTTTTGTAATAGCAACCACATCTGGTATTTCAAAGGCTAAACTGCCAACTCAATATAAGCAATTACAGTTTTAATCTCAGTTACATGTCTTACATCACATTTTAACCTACAAATACCTGATCTAGAAGCCGCTCAGATATATTAACAGACCTTGCAGAAGCAGCAGCAACGTCAATGCAAAGAAGGATCTGCAGGCAAAATTAAAAATGATATTAGAGAACAAGCATATGAATCTCATCCATGTGCAAATTCATTATCAGGAACAAGCACAATTTTGTAGACTCACTGCGGCGATAGGACCAATTTGTGAACGCAAAGATGAAAAATCAATCTCTTGTAGTGTTACTGTTTCGTCTGTAGCACGAGACACAGCATCCTCAACCTAGGAAGAAAGTGTTTCAAGGAGTGGTAAGATAATACAAAGGAACTGAATTATCACTAATCAGTATGATCAAGCAAGTAAGTAACAAACACATTGGCGATCGCTGTTTATTGACATAAAAGAAAACTTTAGAAAAAGAATAACGAAATGCATCAATAGCAATAGCTCTCATAGCAATGAAAGACATGACCCTAACCGTTCAACTCAGGAGAATGAAAATAAGTTTTTGCTTTCCAAAAACACCCCTAACAAACGAGGGAAATAAGGAAGAAAAAAACTACAAGAGAATGAATAACAAGATGCAAGGTTGGGAGAAAAAAAAAATAAGGCATCAGCCATGTATCGTCCAGCTGTAAGAAAAAGATAGATACAAACCCATGAAACAGAACATGCAAAAATGCTTCAAGGTTACCATGTGGGAAAAGTAAATGTGAACAAGAGATAAAGCCATCAGCTTTGCAGATAGAAGGCAGAATTCAAATATTATTAACATTGTGCAAGATCCTGCATGTGAGTAGGAGTGGTATCTCCCAATGAGAGGCACATTATGCATGAACATGATTCCAAAAAACTCCAATAATCGCATGTACATTTTATCCAATGAAGCATGCACCATCACAGGATATGCAGCACGGAGTCTGGTATGGAGACAACATGGGGATACCTTAGGAACATCCCGGAAACATTTCATATAGCACGGATACAATGACTACATTCAACAAACAAAAAGTGGCCAAGTTTATTTCATGGACATTTTAGGGACGGAAAAATTGTCAATGCATCCCCACCCAAATAGTTCTCTGAAAAAAGGGAAATGTCATTTTTAAGTCTATTGGCTCCACAAATCTTTGTATCTCTATTGTTATACAATTCAACGAAAAAAAAAAAAAAAGCGAAATGGATATAATGGGAAACCAAAGAAAAGGGGGGAACGACATTAATTCAAAGTTTCTATTAATTATTCTGTCATTACCATGGAATAAAAAGTTTCCCGTTACGTTACGTAACACTGGTTATGTGAGCTATTTGAGAGTTGCCACGACATTTTATCCTGTTATATAACGTTACATGAATTTTCATGGTCAAAATGCCGTGTTACTCATAACTTTACCCCTATAACCATATTTAACCTTTACAATGTTATTTTTTTTGCGTAATAAATTTCATTACTACCTATTAACTTTTATCACGATTGCTTAACTATAGTTACTCATAATTTTAGTTGACAAGCAAAATAATTTACTAACTAATTAGTTAACACAAAAATTACCTGATATAGTGCAATTATAGTAGTTATAGGCATATTATTGCATAATGATAGTAGTTCAATAACAAAAATGAAGTTGTAAGTTCAAAATCCTCTGTGAATATTTTTCAAAAATCACACCGCATCGGCCGCAATTCGCATTGTTACTCCATTATACCCGTTTTCCGTGATACCGTGATAGTTTCCGCAAACACTATGAGTTCCCCAATACAACTACTAACAATATCCAATTTATAGAAAAATCTTTCTTGAGTATTCGTCATGTTTTTTGCTTTAATTTTATATCCCAAGTTTTTGAAAAATCTTTGTTTTTGATAAAAAAGAAAGAAATATCTTAATTTTAATTTTAGAAATGCCATTTTGATCCCTATACCTATTTTGGTGAAACTAATATTAACTAATTGCCTAATTCACCTTTTTAATTTGCGTTCACCCAAAATAGGAGAAAAATAAACCAAAATCAATCATAATTCACTCGTAACAAGTCACAAGGGGGTTAGTAAATTAGGTGACATATGGTGTAATCTGAAACTTATGTGTACTTAAAAGTTATAAATATTATAACAGTTAATGAATTCTATAGCGACAGATAGAGGAAGCACAAAAATTGTGTTTGACCTCACAAGTAAAACCCGTATTACAGGAGATGAGAACTTTGCTTACAGATGCTCTCTTGAAAGTATCATCCACCCATTCAGCTAGTGCAAGAGTAGCTCTATCTTCATACGACAAGGAGAATCTATGTACTGCCTCCTCCCCTATGTTATATTTTGCCTTTTGCATGCATCTAGAAGAAAACGAAAAATCAAAAAGAAAGCAAATAGACAGACCATGATTAATGCTAAAAACGAAATGTACAAGAGAGGGAGCTACACTATGACAATAGCCATCAAAAACTTTTCTAGCAAGCCAATAATAAGTAACAGCTAATATTGAACAAAGTTCAGGCAAGAAAATTTTATCCTAAAGCAATTGTTAAACACCAAATAGCATTTCAAGCGTTCATGGAGCTTACAGGTTGAGTAACTTTGATGGTGCTGCACGTAGTATAGTTAATGCCTCCTTCCATCTCCATTTCAGCTCAGGTAAGGGCAATAATTGTTGCAAAACTGACAAGCGCCACTGCCAATCTTCAATGAAACTTCTAGCATTTGAAATTCTCCACTCTAAGGCTTCTCTTTCACCATTAGAGTCGGTAACTTCCTCTTTAAGCTCTGATGGTAAAGTATCGCGTAAAGTATCAAGTAAAAATTCTACGACAGAAACGACCAAGTGGTTTCCTATTTCATCAAAATTGACATCTTCATTCAGCTGTGTGCCAGTCTGTGCCAACTCATACTTGCTCACTAAGCCACAATGTTCGAAATCAACAGGGATGTTGTCAACATGTAGAAGTGTAATTATAATGTTCACCATGAATATCTGCATCATTTGGAATCGTGTCACTGTGTTGCAGTTAATAATATAAGAGATCATAAAAAAATTGAGCACAAATGATGAAAAGAGCAAGCAGAGGTGGGTGAAATTAGGAACTTACCTTCCGTGCCACACTACTAACAGTCTCTAGATGACGCCTCATCTCTTTCATTAAGCTTAACGACAACCGAGGGTAGCAAATCAGATCATCACAAACGCTCTTTTCCATTGCTCCCAATGCCATGACAGCATAGTCAAGGCCATAGCGCATGTGAATAAGTTCAATATCATGCTTCCTAAAAAATGTTGAGCAAAATATTTTAAATTTTTTGTTTTGTATTAAGTTTAATCTATGCCTCACCAATAGAAATAATCCTATAAGCATTATCCACCGCATAATCTATTTCTCTTCAAGTCAAATCAGATTTATAAGGAAAGACATTTTCAAAGAGGGGAGTAATAACTTAACAAGGTAAAGCAACATAAATTGACTTTCTCAGTTCACACCCAACCCCACCAGAATCTGAGTAGTGAAACAATGTTAAAGGTTTACAAAGAAGGATTTCCCTGTTTTTGTGCCATTTCTTTATCTTTTTGTGTTCTACTTCAGGAAGGCCAGGGCTATTATATTATGTGCTTCACAATTTAAATATAGCTAAATAAGGTGCCACACCTTTTCCAATCCGATGCAGTAGAATCTGTAGGCTGCATGCTAATCAATTTAATGGCATCTTCATATTTAATGTCTGGAACAACATCAAATAAAACCTGAGGAAAGATGTTCTAGTTAGAAGCCATGTCATTGAAGGTTGAGCAAGGCAATTTCATTTATTTATTTCTTTTTTTAGAAAAGAAAATAACTAAATAAACATATAAATATCATTCATACGGATCCCAAGAACATTGGGAAAAAATTAATGAAACTAGCAGCAAGAGTTGTGATACTTCACGTGATAGTGCTTATTTTCGTAAGCAAAATATAACTTGTAAATCAGCCAGATTGAACGCTCACTTTCTTCCTAGAATTAAATCTATACCTGGCCAAGTAAGAAGAGTTTGTGTGTCTTATGTAGAACAACTTTTCGCAAAATGAGAAGCAAAATTAACCAAATAAGGTAACTAATGTAAAAACTCAAGTCAAATTGACTACTTATTTGTAAGCCATTTCCAAAATTTGATCATGGCTGACGGTCATAGAAATAAATATATAGAACTCCACATGTAGTTCCACTATAAGAAAGTGATGTTGAAGTTGCCTCATATTCTAATAAAACATAGTATAAACTAAGAGTCCCCCATAATAGTATTTGTTAGCATGAAAAACACTTACCATTCTATCACATAAAAAGGTCACGATGTCAAATTGTCATATGGAAAACATATTTTACCTATTTTTTTAACAAAAAAATGTAGTTTAAGTGATATGGTGTAGACTATGACTTGATGACATTCCATAAGACATAAGGAATTTTACCATTGATGTTCATACACAATCATATCGTTTAAAAAGAAAACTAATAAATAGCAATCATACAACATATGCCAGAATACTAGAATATTCATTTCATAAAACATTTTTTGGACAAAAATGACAGGTAAAAATGTATACTATAGGACAAGGAGCCATGGAGTCCACAACAAATTAGAGCATGTACATTATTTGTAGAAGACAAGGGACAACACTAAAAGGTCTGTCACATCATTGCGTAGCAACAGTAAGCTGAGGTTGAAATTGATGAATCATGAAACTCGATATAAATAGAAATTGAAGGCTTGAACCCAAATTATCTTACCCGTAAAGGACTTTGAGAAGATAACCTTTCTAGAACAAAGTTCTCTACAAAAGGATCCAAATGAGTATTCCCTTCTTGGAAGTCTACTTGTCTATTACCAGAAAAGAACAAAGAGGACTTAATATCCCACACTTGACCGGAATTAACACAAGCAACAAAAGAAGCAAGGTCAAGCCGGTAACACAAGGAGTCACAAAGAAATGTCACACAAGATCTCTGTCAAAAATGGAGAAATATAGATCAGATTAGTTAACATAAATTCAAAAAGACACAAGCAGGACAATACGTGTGTCGATATACAAGTAGAACATAATACCTCATCCCATTCATTTGCACAAAAAGGGGATTCATCAAGTCGGAACATATTAGATCCCCAAATTAGTTTCATTAGTTTTCTACGAGCAGCTGTGTTACCAGGCAATAAATCCCAGCCCATGACACCAATTAGAGGTCGAAGCCGTGGAAACAATGACACAACCTGTAAAGTAAGAAAGCAACTTAGCCAGGAAAAAAAATAAAAATAGAAGATACAAATATGCAAAAGGTGACAAAACTTTAGTCAAAAAGTTTCCCATCAATCAAGCAAACATTTTAACTATACAATACAAAGGAAGCTTACATAACTTGCTTCTTCCAGCTGCAGGTTATTGACAGCAGACAGAGCAGTTTCCATTATGCACTCAAAAACATGCAGTCCAGCAACACGAGCATAATGGTATAGATCTCGTATGCAAGTAGTTACGTCCGAACTAAAAGATAAATTGTCATGATAGTATTTCCCTTGTTTCATCTCTTGCATCCGGTTTTTAAGTTGCTTTAAGGGAGGCAGAATTTGGTTTCCAGAAGCCCTGAGCACTTTAATCTCTTCTAACAGAAGTTGATCTTGAACAGCCTGGAAAAGAGTAATATTGATGAGATTTCTAAATATCATGTAATAGTCTCAATAAAACACACCAGCTGTTAGGATAAAAATACACCTACAGATTACTCAAGTGGTCAAACATAGCAGCCAATACAGAAAAGCTTGATAAATAAAACTAGAAGTCTAGAACTCGTTTCCAATAACAAAGACAAATATGTTGAAAGGGGTAAAGGGAATAGGAATTCACAATGAAAAACTAAACAGCATCAGTCACTACCCAAGTAACATAAAACCTACAATGTATTGCAGCAGATTGCAGTTGATTAAAATATCTCCAGACCATTGCAAGATCAAACATGCCAGGAAAAATAATGCAACTTTATTAAATGAGGGAAAACATCAAATTATTTCATCTACTACACCTGAGTGGTGAATACCACCATAAAAACTTGACAAAGAATCAAAATTAAATGATGCATATGCAGACCTCGACATATCTTCATGTATTCCACAATTGACTTTTCTTGAGTTGTATCAGTTCAATGAAACCCCTTTAACCTTAATTATCACTGTCTTGGACTCTGTTCTATACAAAACTTTTTAGATTTTAAATCACTATTCCACTATTACCACAATCACATATGACTCAACGAAACAAGGCTGCATCGCATCGCCTTGGTCGTGTTGTAAAGGTTTTCAAAAATAAATGAACAGATATGTCCCGCGTTGTAAAGTTATAAAAAAGACCGCGTTTTGGGCAGTATCAAGGGAATCTTATGGTTTCGACCAATATTTTATGTGTAAAGATAACCGCATCGTTGTTCCATTACCGTGAACATTTTTACACTATGGGACTCATTACTGAATACCCAAGTTTGAACTAGCAAAATGGCATAACACCATTTTGCATGAGATACTTTCCACCTCTTCAATCACAAACATTGATAAAATGCTACCGCACTCATGCCTCATATAGGCTAAAATTTACCAAAAAATTAGCAATTAACATTCAAATAAAAAAGACTTTAAACCTACCAAGAAAACTATTGTCCCAAAATTATGCAGCTCACAAACATAACCTAATATGAAGTCATAGAAACCGAGAAAAAAAAAAGTTGCACAAAATTTCTTTTCAAATATACAATAATATAAAGCTAATTCTAGCTTAAATAGCTAAAAAGATTAAAAAAAACATAATTGCTTTGCCTAAACCCATGAACAATAATACAAAATAGGGTAAAGAGCTTTAACTGACGATTAATTCATCAATAGAACTCTTCAAGGATCCAAGTGGTTTATACTTCTCAAGAGCTGCACCAAAGCAGGAATTCATAAATACACAATTTGGCAGCCGATAACCCACAGTTTAAACTGCTATCACTTCACCTATCATCCCTATAACTTGCACCATCCAGTTTCCGTTGTCCCTATTTACAGGACAACAACATTTTATTAACCCGGTATCATTAGTGGCTCGGATGTACGCAACCTTAATCTTGCTAGTGAAAACAAAAAAGGTTGTAACCAAGCCAATTGACTCTTAGTAGCGATATACCATTTGCTACTTGGTCATGGTCATGGTTATCAGCCTAGCATACCACACAAAGTCGAGGTCCGAGGGAGAGGTAGCGAACAAATCATCCCGTATCCCCTCGAGGGAAGGAACATGAGAAATGCGCACAATCAAATGAAAACCCCAGGTAGTAAGAATCCTACAAGATGAGAGATCGATAGCACCAAGATAGCATAGGAGAAGTAATTGCAAGGCACAAAACAACCTGGACTAAGATAGGGTCAGTTAAGAAAAAAAGAAAAAGAATAAATACGCAACACAGCATTGGGCAGAAACAGGTTAATGAAAGGACACTATCAAAAGTGTGGCACACGAATTCTACGCCTCCAACTATTATTATCACTCGTCAGGCCTCAGAGAGGTGTAGCCCCACCCAAGCCAAATTTTAATTATCCTCCTATGTTCTCTTACGTCTACCCCGACTTCTCTTATACTCTACTATGAAGCTTTCCAATATTATTACGGGTGTGTCAATAGTCTTTCTCTTCATATACCTGAACCACCTCAACCTATTTTCGTGTAACTTCACAGATATAGGGCAACCCCTAGCCTACCTCTCACGTCCTTGTTCCTAATCCAGTCCATTAGCCCACCCATGCACTTCAACATATGCATCTCTGCTACATCTGTCTTTTATTCCAAGGACTTCTTAAGAGGTCAGCATTCCGTCCCATATAGAAAAGTCGGCCTGATTTGCAACTTCACGTAAACAAAACTTGCACGTAGTTTAATGACTAATTTTAGACAATGATAAAGAAAAATCATGACAGGCATGTCAACTTCATCAAATAAGACAAAAATATTCAACACTAATTTGCACATGTCCTTGAAGGTAAAAGATATCGAGATAAGGTTTAAAAGTAAACAATAGAAACAAAGTTTGCAAAACAAAGCTGCACTACTATTGTAAGTCAACAATTAGCCATGTCTCTTGAGAATGAAGTTATTCAAGCAATATCAACACCCCATCTTCAAGGTTGATCCTTTGTTCACACAACTTTATCATTCACACTTCAGAATATTAAAGAGTATAGCGGAAGCACATCTATAAGCACCATTCACATATAACCTATCAGTAGCGCGCCACTAAATCATATATTCAAGCCATCTTCAAAATTTTGAAAAGATCAAGCAACAAGAAAACTATAATCATCCAGACACATAACGCATAAAGGTGAAAGAAATGACAAATCTAAACCTGTAGCATTTGGACAAGCTCTGTGCATTTTGATGATAAAGCTTCTCGATAAATATACAATAACATATCATGTGTTGTGCGCGAACCAACGTTTGATCCCTCTTCTCTTGAAAGTACCTTTTGGAGCAAATCTTGAAGAACCACTCTACCAGAGAAATCAAAAGAAACATGGTTTTTGACTGAACGTTAGAGAACAATGAAACTAACCACTTGAAACTGAAAGTTCTAAACATAATCTACTTTAAGAAAACACTAATCAACAAGAGAAATTTACAGCTTTAGTGACTGGTTCAAATCCACCCATCATTCAGAATTCCAAACTTGAAATATTTTAGTAATGCATTGTGCGTAAGGTTGCGTAGATCCAACCCCAAGCCACTATGCATTAGGGTAATAGCATGTCATTGTGTATTAAGGGCATTTCATCTTATGTTTCATGGGTAGCTACTATAAGAGTAGTTTTCTCTTCAATCAAAACTTTAGTTCTCTTTTTTAATGGGTTTTGAGGTAGGCAACCTATTGAAGGCCATTCGTATGTCGTGTCTCATGATATCACAAGAGTTAAGAAAGGGCTAGCTCATCAGTACTTGTGTTTTATAAGTTGCTTCTTTGAGACCATCTAGTGATATTCTAAAACACCAAACAGAGTCCACTACATCTCTATCCCATGGCAAAGAGGAAACACCCAAATGTCATCATACTGCTTTAAATAATGGGACTTTCTCATTCTATGCTACCTAGCTTTTTAGGTCACTTTTGGCACAATTGACGGGAGAGAGATGGTAAGGATAAAATGGTGGGTAATAGGTCAAGAAAGAGTAAAAAGAACAAAAAAAACATGGAATAAGGAATGAGCTATAAAACGATCCTGAAGCTGACTTAAATGAATACTATAAATAGACCGGAGAATGTTTTATTAGCTAATAATCAACCGAGCACTGGTTATATTTAATGGAAATGCTCTACTCTCTCAATTCGAAAGTATCTACACTGACAAGCTATAAATCTAGAGTCCTATACAAATCCAAGCAAGCTTTACTGACTTCTAACCCTGATTCTCTCTAGCCATCTTGTTTAATATGCATTATTATACCCTAAGCAAAAACTTGTTGCTCTTAAACACACAATGCATTTATTTCAACACAAAATGCCTTCGAAATCTAACGGTCAATTTGATCCAATCCATTAACTCTAAAAATAAAAGGCACTCAAATATCTGTTAGACATTGCATCAAGATCATGGCAAGCTAAATATGAAAGGTTGGAGATGAACTACAAATAAAGAATACTTGACACCTTAAGACTAAAACGCTTAATGGACTCCTTGTTTATAGATTTTCATCAACATCCAGATTACAAGAATCCAAAAGCCCATCACCTATACCAGAGCTGTCTTGGAAAATTTGGAGGCCCTGTGCTAAATTTTTTGTGTGTCTTATTTACAGTAAATATAATATATTTTATCAAAAAAATTAACATTTTCTTTTTTTATTAACTTTTTCATATACGGGAGAAAGAGGTGTCTTGTGCAGTCGATCACCTCGCACACCCTCAAAGACCCCTCTGACCTATACCTACTCAAGAAATTTCCATCCCAATGTACTTGTTGCATTTGTAAAACCGAGAATTGAGCAAGCTCACTGAGATCCAAGCCCTCTCCTACTAATAGAATTGGGCTCCATCGTCATTTTGAAGGAAAAGGAACTAGTGAACATGAATGAAAAACTGCTTGACCCTTGTTGATGTCCTTTTCATTTCTCAAGTAGCTTTGTTTCAAAAAACATATCACACATCTTCAAGCAACCTCCTAATGATGAAGGAGAAAGAGAAGGACAAATTAAATTTCCAAAACACTAACCATGCTAACATGAAAGTGAATACAATGTTTCACATATCCATAATATCCTTGACATATATCACCCCAATATTTTAGATGTCTATACTTTAAGGTGAAGGTTATCATGAATGTAGAGAGTATTTTCATTACTGACACTTTCAACTTGTTAGCATGAATATGCTTTAGTATTTGTTGTCAACTACTTTATTTTGAAATGGAGCACAGCCTCTTGGTACAATTACTAGCTTAAATAATAAATTGACTCATAAATGAATATTTTTATCATATAAGCTGTGAAGTAATAAGACTGGGATACCTACACTCAAAAAGTCTCATGAGGTGTATGCTAGAAGCCATTTAGATGAATAACGGGAGCAATAAGTATAACTAGCTTAGTAACCTTTGACATTGATTGATATTCGACAAGAAGCGCAAAGTTTCTTTTTCATTGATCATGACCCAATGTGGCTAGAAGGGAAATTGTTTATAAAGTAATGCCATAGTGACTTTCTTACACTTCTTTCAATAAGTCCATCAATGGTACAACCATCTGAATATATTGATGTTTAACGGTAACAATGTGGTAATGAGGGGAAGTAAAGTGGATTAAAGTCCTAGCCATACTCTAATGGCAATAATGGAGCATTCTCAAGATGAGATTGACCATGTTGAAGAAAAATATGCACTTTCTAAAGATCTAGATATCAACTTAACATTGGCATATGTTTATACTTATCCTCAACTCCTTGCATTGAGCTAATTCCTCCATTCCGCATTCTGTGATTATAAGTGATCATTGCCACAGCTCACATGTCTTTAATTGTGGAATTTTGTTATAACTACTTGATTCTAGAGTTAATAGGACCAACCTCTACAGCTTAGAGGTCTTGCCACCCATGGTTTCCAGATAATTCAACAAAATTATTATTGTTTGTATTATTTTTTTTGGCAAATGAAATTTTTATTATTTGCCAGAAAAATCAAAGCAATACAAAACCAAACTGATGACACCCCAAACTAAAACTGCATCAGTATGGAAACCAAAGCCCACCTTCTAATTTCTATGAAGGGTTTCTAAGGCCCACTCTTCATGTGCATAGTCTGGGAGACCTATAGTACCAAATTCTCAAAACCAAGCCAACAGTACGCTAAACAAACCACAACCAAACAAGATAACAAATAAACAAAAATATACAAAAAACTATGCATTGCAATATGGGAAAACAGCTGCATCCATTAGATTCAGGGCGTGGCACTGCTGTTAGATATCATGCTTGATCATGGTGAGAACGTGTCCAGAAGAACAAAATATATTATCTGTATTATTATTATTATTATTTTTTTTTTTAATCGTATTTCATTTCATCGAAAGAGACTTTTACAAAAAGTTGGTAGGGAGTCGAGCAACAAGCTGGGCCCCCACACCTTTTTGAATACAAAAAGCTAGTCTCTGAAAAATGTATGCCCTAGATTTGGAGCTGCCGGAGTTACTCAACGAGAACGAACTAATCCTAGCCAAGAGCTCGAGCGCATCTTCACCTAACAATCCAAAGGTGGAAAAAGCGAAAGGGAATAAAAGTTTATACGAAAACAAAGAACTATATAGATGGAGATCAAATTCCCACATGTAGAAAATTCCTAGGGTTTTGGGGAACATTAGAGCTTAATTACACACAGAACGATCACCTTGACGACAAACCTCCCATCCAAGAAAAAGTACATCCCAAGAGTCCCTTGTGATGCTTGCCTTATCGAACTCACAAATCCCCCCTCATTTGTATACCCTCGTTGGACATACAAGACTCGACAGACTATAATTCCTTAAAAGGATGCCTTATCAAGGTTGTCAAAAGAGTATAAATCATCAAAAGTTCACATAATAACATGCCAATATTTCATCAAACAAAACATCATACGCATGGTGCAAAAATGTGGTATGGTAGCGGTAACCGGTAAACAGACACAATAATACAGTAACGTAGTGATGCAGTTATTTTATCAGCAAATTTCTGCCTAAACCATGAGATATCACTTGAAAATGGCCACAACTCTACGATATGGGGTAATATTGGTTCAGTAAATTTAAGTAAATTTAAAAACCTTACGATACGGCCTTCTTTTTCCACTATGATCGTTCAATACTAAACTTGTACTCTAATTCATAGCTGTCAAACATGTTTAATGCTAAACATATGTAACACAAGCATACAGCACAATGCAAATATTACAAGAATCAAAGCACCAGAAAACACGCACCGGTACTCATCCTCCGGGACTCCATAACCAAATTGCAAATACCGAATACAGGAAACAGCCCCGTTCACATCCTCCCTATCCACACACTGTCTCATTTTATCCAAATGAGCAATCTGAACATATTTCTGAATTGTTTTTAACACCCTTTGATCCTCCTTGCTTAAAACCATCCCTGCTCTACTCTCCCTCCTCAATGTAATAGCCAGGTCGTTATCATCATGCTCCAGCTCCACTCCTACTTGACCCTGTATATTCTCGCATAAAGACATAAAAATGTCTGCATTTTCCAGAATCACCTTTCTTAAACATCCTAATTCCTCTTCCTTAACAATCATCACATTTACTCTATCATCATTCAAACTAATAACAGAATCCTCCTTCAACCTCCTAAAACCTGATTCCATAACCTCATCCAACAACCTCAATGAACTTTTCAATTCTTTCAGCTCTTCTTCTACTCTAACTCTATCAACACTCTCAGAAACCCTAGAAATGACCATCTGAATGTACAGCAAAAACTCCACGCGAAGACGCAGAAAATCTGCAGACGAACGTGCATTTGACCAAATCGAAGTAGAATTCTCGAATTGAAAAAGTTCGAGAGAAGAAAGCCAAGTAAGAAGAGCAGGCGAAGAACAATTGGTAGAATAAATAATATTGTTAAAGTTTCCTCCATTGATGACAATAGTTTGAAGTATAGAAAGTGCAAGATTCGGGTTACGATGACGGAGACTAAGGATCGTTGCTCTGAATGCTTCGAATTGAGTGAGGAATAAGTGGTTTGCAGCTACTTTTGAGAGAAGAGTAGTGTCTTTATCAAGGTTTATCAGTGACGGAGATTCTGCATCTTCGTCTTCCATGGATGATGATGATGAATTTGCAGATGAAGAAGGATGAGAGAGAAGAAGAGAAGCGGGAGATTGTCGTGTACTGTTATTAAGATTGGGAGCGCTGAAAAAAGAGCCGTGATTACACACGTTATAGTAAAAACCGGTTCTGGGGTGACGAATACGAAACAATGAAACAGGTACTACTATGAGGCATGAGCCTGTTACTATGAGGGATGTTTCTACAAGATCTAGGAAAATTTAATCCAACCCGAAAATGAACCTCGGACCCAACCCGAGAAAACCCAAACCCGACCGATTCGAAAGCGAACTTAACCTGAAACATAACTGATTCGGTAATTACCCGACCGGTAACCGACCCGACCAACCCGTTTTGACAGGTTTAATATCAATTTTTAGAGTAATCTTAATGCTCAAATTCATTTTAAATAAAATTTTAGTTTTCAAAGTATATCAACATATTGAGTATATCACCCTGAAACTCATCAATAAATCTCAAAAAACACGTATTTAGCATCTTTTTATCCATCTTAATTATCTTTCTTTAAAAAAAGGACGTTCTAATCAATTTTGAATACATATATCTTGTTAAATCAGTCAAATGAGTTTTTAATTGTTCTACATTTCCGTAAGCAAAATCGATATAATTTATAAGCACATTTTACGCATTTGAATGAGCTTTTCAGACAAGAAATTTTGCTACCCTAAATTATAAAACGCGTATCTTATAAGTCGAAATAATTACCTAGTTATTTGTATATTTTTTTAACATGAAAATTGTGAATATATTTGTTTATGAAGAAATGAGAAGATATTTAACGTCATTTTTATCTAACGTTACAATTTTCATAAACGTAATAACTTTTACGAAGTGCGTATCTTACAAGTCTTTCAAAATAAGTATTAATTCTCCTATTTGTATATTTTTTTACACAGTTTTTAAACCAATTTTCGATTCTCAATATCTCTAAATACACATCATAAAAAATTATAAAAATACTTTCTTTGTTCTGTTTTAGTTGCACCATTGGGTTGGGGCACAGGTTTTAAGGCAGGTCAAATCAGTGTCCACTCATCCACTTACTCTTTTGCATAATTTTAATATATTAAAAAATATATATTTTAATTATAAAAATACGTAATCAGAATTCATGCTACTTTTACAACCCAAAACAGAAATCATAATCAAAATACATTTAACAACCCCAAAAAGTTTAAACTTTCCCCCCAAAATTACAAACCCCAAAATGAAATTCCCCCACCAAAAATACAAATCAGAGTACATTTTTTAATAGCCTATATAAATGCTTCATAGTAATCAGAATGCATATTTTGATTTCCCCACATTTTCCTCGACTCTTTGAGCATTTTTTTAATTTCTTCACATTTTCCTTAACTCTTTGAGCTTCAACTTCATAGTCTTGAGGGTCTAACCCGATCTTAATCATCACCACTGAAAAAGCCACATTTAATTAATTGGGGAAGGGGGTTCTTAACACTAGAAACGAACACAAGCACACACAAGCATAATGTTTGTATAGTTTTGAAGATTACAAAAGCAAGCAAGATGGACGACACAAATCTTGATGAGAATTCGGATCCCGACATAGATGTATTTATTTTTTACTTTGAACAATTAGGCTTAATAGATGATTATGATGTTTTTGAAGATTACATAAGTGAAACATATGAGAGTATTGATGTCAGTTTGAACTTGTGTTTAAATAATTCTCAACCTCAATCCAACCCACAACATGAACTAATAGAGCCTATGAATGAATCATTAGCAGAACCAGATGATCAGTATCAACCACAACAACAAGCTACAAACAACAGCAATACAGCAGAAATAAACCATATTCCAGCTCAGACCCAAAGTAGGGAACTCACCATTGAAAAAATTAAAGAAAGTTAATTGTTCAACATTTAACTTGCCTTTGTCAACCACCAAGTATAACCTTGCCTAAAGGAAGTGCAAAGGCAACTGCATTTGCACATAATATTTCACGTTGGACAGTTTAAAGGATATGGAAAAACGCCAAAAATTCTATGGCCAATGGTAGTGTTATTGATGTTAGTAACAAGAAGAGGGGAAGGGTGGGCGTGGGAAGGAAAAAAAAATGTTTTTAACGAACACACTCAATGTAGTTCCAATTGAAAAACGAACAACAATTAGAGCAATTGCTAATGAGATGAAAATGGGTCATTCACAAATCTAACAGAATGTTAAAAGCCGGAGACCTTAGATCTCCCACTAATTCCATCAAACCCAAGCTATCTCATGAGCACAAAGTTAATAGGCTTAATTTTATTTTGTCTCAAATTATACCGGCAACAATGAATACATTGCCCAAGTTTAGTTTGATGTACAACATGGTACACATCGACGGGAAGTGGTTTTATATGAGTAAAGAGACACAGAGATTTTACCTATTCACATGGGAAGAAGCGCCATACAGGTGTGTTCAAAACAAAAAATTTATAGGTTAGGCATGTTTATTGCTGCTGTTGCTAGGCCTCTTATCAACAATAATGGGGACATACTGTGGGACAGAAAAAAAAGGCATCTTCCCTTTTATAGAGACATAAAGGGCAATCAGAAATTCAAGCAATAGGCCAGCAGGTACACTAGAGTTAAAAGCAATTACAAGAGTTACACGGGATGTCATAAAGAAAAAATTAATTGCCGAAGTTTACCAGCAATCAGATCCAAATGACCAGCGCGCAAATGGAGTCAGGGATATATGGATACAACAAGACAATGCAAGACCACACATATTAATAAATGATCATGCATTGAACGAAGCTGCTACACAAGATGGGTTCAATATTAGGCTAGTCTGCCAATCGGCTTCTAGTCCAAACATGAACATTTTGGATCTAGGTATATTTAATGCGCTTCAATCAATTTAATTTAAAGAACTTCCAAGGGATTTGAAAGCTTTAGTTAAGGCAGTAAATGATGCATATAAAACATTCAATCTCAAATTTGGTTGCGTATTTAAAAGAATCTGGTTGGGGTATTTGAAGAGAAAGCCGTTGAAGTAGAGTAAATGAAGTTAGTTGGGTATTTAAAAGAATTTGGTTGGGGTATTGAAATGAATTTAATTGGGGTGCTTAAATGAATTTAGTTGTCGGTATTTAAAAGAATTTAGTTGAATGGTGGAACTAAAAAAAATTAATTATAAATAATGGAAGGTAGGTATTGGTTGTGGGTATATTGAATAATTAATGGGATGATATATGATTGATGGCGGTATGTGGGGTAGGAATAAAGTAACGATAAAATAAGTTTTTTTGCCAAAAATAGTAATGGTGCAAGTAATTTGAAACTTCCTAATATGGTAAGTGTTGCAAGTATTTTGAAACGGAGGAAATATATAATAGGAAAATACACATTAAGACAAATCTAACAAGATCTCACATGGATATATTTTATCATCAATATATTTCTCAAAAACCTTAATTAAATTCCTTTTTTCAAAGTAGAATATTCCAAATAAGAACATTACAGAACGTGTGTGTGTGTGGGGGGGGGGGGGGGGGGGGAGTATAAATTAAGTTCTTATTTGGTATATGTGATAATGAGATGGAATAAATTATAAAATTTACCATTTTGCCCTTTTTAAATAAAATAACACGTTTAGATTCTTTTTAGGAAATTTTACTAGAAATAATACAATATTTTGCTTATTTCTCTACAATAATACTAACTTTTTAATTAACCATGAATAATACCAATTTTGAGGGGTGTTTCCTAGAATGTATCTAATATGTTAAAAATAAAACTATACGAGATTATATGAAAAAAAATTGGTAAATTTGTAACTATTACTAAAACAAAACACTGATCATGATGATGTCATCATTTATCAAAATTGCTTACGTGTTACTTCTTCAATGAAAAATTTTCTCTAAAACTTAATGATAATGTCATTGTTATAATGTCTATTATTAGTATCTTTGACTTTACTAATTTATACTTCCTCTATTCCATGTTAGTTACACCATTTGTTTTTTCAAACTCCTTAATGTACGAATTTAATCTTTGATATCTCTAAGCATACATAACGAAAAATTATAAAAACTCAAAATTAATTAACTTTGAATCGAGACGATTCAAATAAGATCTCATATATGTTTTAACTTTTCGATTAGCGACAATATAAAAGTCAATTTGCTTAATGAATAGTACGCAGTTAACTACTTCCTCCGTTCCGAAATACTCGCTACATTTCGATTTTGTGCACTATTCATCGTTCAAGCTTATTTTACATATTGTGACTAATGTGTAAGTAAAAATATAATCATGTGGGATCTTGTTTGAATGTCTAATCGTATACTTTCATGATATTAAATTTTTATAATTTTTAGATAAGTGTAGTTTAAGATATTAATTATCAAAATTGTGCAATGGATTGCGTAAAAAAGTGAAATGTAACAAGTATTTGGAATGAAGGAAGTACGTTGCAAGTGGAAAAGAAACAGAGGAAATATAAGTATGACTAAAATAATATCTATATTGATTGATTTTTTACTTTTTAGGTGACATCACTAAATGTACTAGAAAGTTATAGAAGTGTATTTTATTTTATTTTCAAGTTTTTTATAAAATACTTATAATGTGTATTATGAAACTAGCGTGGCACGCGGTCCCCCAAGCTACACTATCAAATTTTATTCTCCTATTTTATATATATCTAACAATAATAATACGAATGAAAATATATTAGACTATCTATTTGGCGTAAGATATATAGATAGTATGCTACATCATCAAAGAAAGGCATAAAAACATATTAAAAATTTTCAACCATAGAGCGTGACAAGGTTGTTTAGTAAACCAAATAATTCAAAGGTAAATGTAAATATAAGGAATAAACTAAATTTTTATTTGAAGAAATAATTAACTTATGCATAAAATTACGAATGAGAAATCATAATTAAATTAAAAAATTAATGTGGAGAGAAATAATTGACTTTAATCTTATTGTCTCCTTTTTCAAAATCGTAAATTAAAGGAAAAATTATATAAAAAACCACCTAATCTATACACTCTTTTTTAAAAAACCATCTTATATAAATATTTTTGCAAAAAACCACCTTACATAATGCATTTCTTGGCAAAAGAGTACCTGTTACTCTATTTCGTCAGTTAACCGACATGTTTAATGTTTGACCAACATGTGCTTTTGCAAAAACTACCTTACATAATGCATTTCTTTGCAAAAACTACCTTGCATAATACATTTTTTTGCAAAAACGACCTTACATAATGCATTTTTTTGCAAAAGACTACCTGGTCAAATATTAAACATGTCGGTCAACTGACGAAATAGAGTAACAGGTAGTCTTTTGCAATGAAATTTATTATGTAAGGTTGATCTGCCAAAAAATTTTATATAAGGCAGTTTTTTAAAAAAGAGTGTATAGATTAGGTAGTTTTATATAATTTTTCCTAAATTAAATAATGTTGGGACGGATAGTGGAAGAATAGGATTTTGGTTATAGTAGCGAAATGGATATAGTTGTCAATACAAGTGATTTCACAATAAATGTGGCCAGTATGTCAGTCGCAGTAAACTCAAAAACCTTTATGATACTATATTTTGGTCGCATCAAACACAAAAACCATTCACTACCTAGTATTTGTATATTTGCATTCGCAATTAATGGACTCCATGAGTGATCCAAACAGACGGTATATTCTTATCATTATTCCTGAACAACTATAAATCTCACTTAAATAAATTTAAAACAATTTACTCTAACACCTTTATTTTTATCATGCTAAAAGATGATTCTTATATAGCTCTCTCTTTCATCTCATCTTACCTTGTAATATAAAAAAGCAAAAACTAACAATTCATCATAATCACTTTAAAAACAATATAACAATCAAATAATGATAATTTATTTTGACAGAGAAATAAGTTTCTAATTTATCAGTAGTACGGTTTTAATTATTTGATTGCTCTAATCATTTAAAAAAAAACATATATATATATATATATATATATATATATATATATATATATATATATATATATATATATATATATATATATATATATATATATATATATATATATATATATATATATATATATATATATATATATATATATATATATATATATATGCAACTTTTGTACGTGTTTGTATTTGATCAGACTTGCATTTGTGTTGCATTGTCAAATTTCCTTGGTACTAAATTATAATAAACAGAGAAGATATACTATTACAATAAGTATACATTTGATTCTACTATATCTTCAATCATTACGGCTAAAATCATTACATAAATAAAATTTCCATTTTCATTACATATATATATATATATGTGCCATTTATATATCTTTGTATTGCATAGTGAAAGTTGGAATGTGTATATCTATGCCCTTTATATATCTGTGCCCTTTATCATTATCATAATGTGGATAAAAAACCCATATGTTCAAAAAATAAACACAAGTAAAGGATCACAAAATTATAATTTATATACAGCTATGCCCTTTATCAATTTAAGCATGGGCATACTGGAAGACTACATAGTTTCAGAGGCCATATTTGTGCAATATTAACTGGTAAAAGACGACCTCTGTTGTTGGTGTAAAATACTCCAGATGTACCATTGTCAAGATGGTCCAGTAATCCACAATTACAGAGACATTACCAAAGCTAACACAGTTCATCATATCCTCCAAATTAACTAATATTTCGCAAAAAAAAATTTTAAAAAACCTAAAAAACTACTAAGTTTCATTCGAAATCACGATCTTACCTTATGATGCGCACCATCACTTGCATGAAGTCCACCATCAGGATGCATGGAGCATTTGCTAGTTAAATAACCCAAATAACCTTAAATTTTCTGTCCAAAATTAACAAAAAAGCTGATGTTCATCAAATATCATCCCAAAAACAAAGAATGCAATATTGATAGCATTGAAAGACCTCCGAAAAGTGACATGAGCAACCTAAAATTAGGCACAAAATATTTAATTTACAATGCAAATAATGGGCCGTTAAATTAAGAAAAATCAAAACCACAAAAGTATACTGTAGTTCCAGATCATTAAGCAAATATGAGTAATCAACTTAAGAATATGAAAACAAAAAACATGAATGAATAGAGGAAAATAAATTATCACATCCTCAGAAACAACACAAAATGTACTGTAACAATTATAAGAGAAAGAGCAGCTAAGAGATAAATACTCAATCCAATTATTTTTTCATAAAGGAATAATTAATTTACAAAAAAGCAGAGAATATTTTTAGTTTATTGATTTTTATTGCACTATATTTAGTATAACTAAGATAGTCTGATTGTCCACTCAATGATTGAAGTTGGTTGATTTTTTTGCATAAATTTATTTGTTTCTATAATTATCATCTCATTCAATATTTTTTACTTTTTTTCTAAAATTTAAAATTGTTATTATGGTAGTCTAACAATGTGAATGACTGAATTTAATGATTAATTAAATAAATTTATGTCATTTGAGTTTTTAACAACAATTGCTGGAAAAAAAGACAATTATGTACTTCTAATAATTTAATGAATTGCAGTATAATTGTAATAAAAGTAATTTATTTTGCAATATAATTTTCTATCGGTGTATTTTCATTTTTATTTTTTTAGTATAACTTTCTACATTGTACATTTATATATAACATTGTAATTGGAATAATTATGATTTATTATATTCATTAATGTATAAATTTTTTCAAAAATGCAAACGTGTAAATATGGAAAGTCAAAAAAATGCAAATAAATCAATTCCATTAATATCATCCAATGAAAAAAAGACAAATGTCATTCTCACATTCAAAATTGTTATTTTCTAAAATACTTTAAAATTAATAGATTGTATGATGATTGTATTTTACGAAATGGGGTCGAATTACTCAGTTTATACTGATTTTTGTGTACTTCGTTTTCTTGTTTTTCCAATTTTATTTTTGCAGGTTAATCTAGGGGAATTTGAGTGAGGATGCTTAGAATAAAAACACCTAGAAAGCTATTTAAAGTCTATCGTATTTCTTTTATGTCTTGATTACGAAACTTCCTATCAAGTTGTAATTTGAATATTTTATCTTCCACTTTAAATTAAGTGATTTATTTCGATTTTCTCACTTCGTTTTTGTTACCATTAACACTCTCTAAGTTAATGTGTGTTTTTAATAAATAAAAATATCTTTAAGTTGTATGGACTTAATTTAGAGGGTGTTACAAAAACAAATACACAAAAATTAACATAAACTAGGTAATACGATCCCATTCCGTAAAATTTTAATAGTAAAAATAATCTTTCATTTAAATTGACTTAACCAATGAAATGAATTAAAATAATTTAACATCTTTTAAATTTTATCAGTAACAATAATAAGACTAAACTAATTTAGAGGAGAAATGCGAACGCTAGTAGGCCAGGTCTAATCCCTGTCCACCTACTTCAACAAAGGTCGACACTCGTCACTTTAATAATAATGGTCAATCACAAGAGTCCCTAGTGTGCACAGTACACCCCTGCTACTTGGATCACAACAAATAGAAGGAAGACAACAGAGTTATAACATAGAATATAAATAAGGAAAATTTTCCAAGAATAATCCCAACTATCACCCATTGGCCAGAAATAATCCCAACTATTGATTATTTTGTAATAATCCTAACTATTGATATAGTTTGCTAAAAACAGTCCCATTCGATACTTAACCGGCTGTAGTTGGGATTGTTTTCAACAAACTTCATCAATAGTTAGGATTATTGAAAAATAATCAATAGTTGGGATTATTTTTGCAAATGGGTGATAGTTGGGATTATTCTTGGCAAATTTTCCTATAAATAATATGACTTGTTGGGAGCTAAACAAGTCCAACAAGACACAACGTTCAACACCCTTACGGGCTACATCTCCCTCATAATTTTAGTTGAAATATAATCATCAATGTTATAATGACCCAGGATTAATCGTCATGAAAACGTTATAATAATACAATTTAGGAATGTGTCAAAATATTTCCCTTCTCTCTCAAGAGTAAGGGTTCTCTCTAGTCTTTGTGCTAGTTTTCATCTCCTTCTCGGAGTCTTTTCGGGTTTTCTTCTCCGGCATCTTTTCTGTTTTTCTCTTTCTTTTCTTTTTTGGTGTAGTGGTGTTATTTGTGTCGGGTTGTTTCTTCATTATGGCCTCCACCATTTTTGGAGATAGAGGTTCCAAAGATTCTGGGCGTGCGGATGGGGAAGGATTTTCTTGCATTGACATGGAATCTTTTTCTAAGAATGAGACGGTTTTAGTTAATGAAAGTTCGGGTTCTGATGAGCGACGTAGAGGATATCAGGAGGATATAGAAAGGGTTGTTACGAAAGAGGTTTGTGAATGGGTGGAGGATGGTAACGATGAGGAAGATGAACGTATCTCCCTGAGGTTGATAGGCAAGTTATGGTCGGATCGATCGCTCAATCCAACAGCTTTCATGACATCTATCATGAATGTTTGGGCAACAAAGCATGGAGTGGACACATCAATATGATGAGTAAAAATCTTTACCAATTTTAATTCTATCTTTGGGGTGATAAGGAGAAAATCTTAAAAGGCCAACCGTGGCATTTCGATAAGGTTGCGCTTCTTTTGACGGAGATGGATGAGGCACAACCACCATGTTTAAGAGACACCTACCATGTCGACACCAAGAACCATAATGCCACCACGAGGCTTCAAACCACAAGCTAAAAAAATGCCATAACGCCAAACAAAACGACACACCCAACTACAAAACACCATTTTCGACACCAAAATTTAAGGTTTCAAACATAACCATTAATATTCCATACACACCAAAACTCCAAACGCCAAAAAACGACACACCCAACTTTGAAACTCCATTTTTGATCCCAACATCCAAAAGCTAGTTCTACACAACAACACCACAAAACAAGACTCCAATTTTAATTCCACCAACCAAGCCAATAACCCAAACACTAAGAACAACCCCATATAACATTGGACCACCAGCACATTGAAATCGTAAGTCATACCACCAATAACCCAAAGACACCAATTTACCCTACCCTATGCTAATAATCCACGACACCAAATAACCCTATGTCAAAAACCCAAAGACACCAAGAACATCCCCATATAGCCCAACACCCAGAATCAGCAAGCTTGTACACCATATGATCAAACCATTGAAAAGAGAACAAGAAGTAACATTACTAACTCCAGACAAATCCTTAAAACCAACCACTAGGAATGAGGAAACAGAACCAAATCCTCCCAAAAAACGCCATACACCCCAGAAAAACAGAAGAATCAGCGCAAAAAGAACCTCGACTTCTCCACCTACCAAGCCCCCTTAACCACCGTACACCACCAGCACCGGGCTACAGTCCTTCCTTAGACTCAGCACCCATAATTTCATAATCCCAGAGGAAAAAGACCCAGAAACACCACTTGAAGCGGAGCCCTCCAAAATTCAAAGATATCATAAACCATAAAAAATCAAAGACGATGACATGACCACCACTCGAAATAAATAAAAACCGCCACCAAAATTTTGAAATCCCTAGACTAGCATCCACTACCACCCAAAAGGACACCCATAACCACCAACACCAAGACTAGCATCCCCTACATAAAGCACATCCCACATCAAGAACATACCTGAGAAACTACCTACTGTCAAGGCTCAACCACCCCCACCCCCAAAACCCATCAGACCCCGCCTAAGCAATCGGCATCAGGTGGTGTTTTTGAGTTCCTACCTTCGAGAGAGGTGCCTTTGTGTAGAAGCCTAGCATGTGTGCAACATCCCAGGGGTTTTGAGGGACTCTCCTAGGCCTCTTTGTGGGAGAAGCCATGGAATGTGCACTCCTTCATGATTGTGTAGAACAAACATCAATCCCATCAATAATTGTGGGTTTGGGGGCAGCAGGTTCACCAGTAGCTGTAGAGGTCGCTGAGATTTCTTTTTCGGTCCTTTTTCCATTAGAATCATTATCTTCTGAACTACTTTCCACAACCATGACAGCAAGAGGAGAGACCTCCAAGGTTTTACTTTTAGAAGCCATTTTTCCAGAGATAACAGGGGTGTTTTCAGCGTCCTGTATTGGTACTTGATCCTCGCACCAATGACCCAACACCCTATCTAAATGGTTTGTATCCGGGTTGAGGATTGGTTTAAAAGTCTCAGAGCACGCGACATTTTCATCCACCTTGAAGGTAGGTGACACCGAGAAGGTGTTACCCACCACCTCTTGTGAGGAGACACTTAGAGGCCGTTGACTTTTAACAACGTCGGCATAATTTCTAGCGTCACGGTAAGTTGGGTATGTGTTGTTTCTCACACCATGATGCTTCACCCTCCACGAGCTATTTTTCATCCTGATTGGAGCACCGCCCTTGCAATATTTTGTAAGGGAAACGCTAATCTTCGAGCCGGAGACGACGGTTCCATTAAGGTTTTTAATGGCACGGACAACAACTCCAATATTTCCATACCTGATAAAGCCAAAAGCTTCTTTTCTGTTTTTCCATACTTTTTTTGACACAAACACATCCATCACCTTTCCTTCTTCTCCAAATAATCTACATAGATCAGCAGCTGTAATGGATTTTGGTAGATAATCGATAAAGAGTGAAACCGTTTCACCGTGATCCCATCTAGTCCTCACAGGTGGTGGCTCCCGAGGTCCGCACCTCCAAGGGAGGCGGGAGGCCCCTCAATTACCAGCCCACAAAGGAGGAAAAGAACGGCTGTTAAAATGGTTTTTGAATTGAAGACCAGGTCGGAATAAAAGGCGGTGCTCATTTCAATATGAAAAATTACCGTTAATTTGCTATTATTGTGGAAGATTGGGCCACGGTACGAATGATTGCAAAAAGTTTCTGGCGAGCGATCACCGGTGAAACTTTATGGGCCATGGATGAAAGCTTCACCATGGAAGCCCATGACGACGGAGGATTCTACGGTCAACATGGGAGTGCATAGGAAGTGTGGTAGGAAACTCTACTTCTCGAAGAAGGTTTCTCATCAAGAATTTTTTTTGAGGGCATCAACATAATGTTCATAATGTGACGACCCTTCTAAATAACGTGGCGATTACGGATGGTGGCGTGGATGATCACCCTTCTCTTTCTTTGGGAAATATTACTAGGCAGGAGGTCCCAACTTCTAATATGAAGGTTTTGGACGATGTGGAGCACACTGAAGTCGCAAAGGTGAGGCAAGGGAACGGAGACACTATCATTAATAGTTCTAATTTGGTGCAGCATCCCTTGGTATGTAAAGATGGTATTCAGGCTCTTGAGCATGATCGTGATCTAATGGTGTCATCGGGGCAAGGTCAAAAATTTTCTCTGACCGGGAAAAGGGTCAAGAAATGTAAGAAGTTAGATCGAGTTATGGAGTCTAAGGGTTCTTCCATTCGGTTTCTGCCGTCAGTAGGGGAGAAACGTGCGGGTGGGGAATCTTTCGATGCGGCTATGTCTGAAGCTGAGGAGAGGACTACTTTGAAAAGGAGATATGTTCCTATAGAGGTAGAAATTTTGCAACTTGGAGAAGATAACAATGTGGCTGATGTGCTCGTTATAGAGCACATTTATCTCTTCTTTCTTGCGTCGAGTCTTGCATTTACTATTGGCTTTTGCATACTTTACGCATGATTTTACCTTGATCGTATCTCCATGGTGGTTTAAGGTGTTTTTAGGTGTTTTGAGGAGATTTAAAGGTGTTTTCGTTGCGTACGAGACTTCGATGCTTGAATTGAAGATGAGACACGCGTTTCGAGGCATTCACGAGCATTTCAAGTCATACCCAAAGTCGTCACAAAGTTCGGAGTTCGTTCGATGCCTGTTCGAAGTTGAAAGAGAACAAAATGAGCCCAAGAACACATCATTCGATCGAACCCAGGCCCACATTCGGCCGAATGGGTCAGCTCCAGCCAAATCAAGCAGCCAAAGCCAACCATTCAAGCGAAGCAAAGTGTACATTCGGGTGAACTATTCCATTCGGGCGAATGGAACATTGCATTTGGGCGAATGCATAAAAAAATTGGGCTGAATGAATTGCAAGTCTCTGTTTTACCCGAATGATGCTCAATTCGGGCGAATTCCCTACCATTCGACCGAATGTCATGCCCTATTCGGCCGAATGGGTCTTGAAACTTGGCTTTTGGTGCTCAAACTTTCTGGAAACCCCGAATGGCACTCATTCGAGTGAATGGGTGACCATTCGGACGAATGACACTTATATTCGGGCGAATGCGAACTAAATTCAGCGCAACGTTTTGTTTTCGCAGGCTTATTTCCGTAGGATATTTTAGGGTTTTGGAGGCACGACTTATGTGTCCTATATATACTTCCATTTCTGAATGTAAACCCTATAACTTGATTGTGAGTAACCCTCCCACTCTTGTTCATCAACTCTTTTATGCTTTTCTCTTTAGTTTTGCCCTAGATTAGTTTTAAGCTTTCTTTTATGTCTTTTCCTTCATTCTAGCACTTTCATTTATGTAAGTTTACTTTCATTTGTTTCTTTAATGTCATTTATTGATTTCATTTATTGCTTTCTCTTATTGTTTTTCATTTATGCTTTCATTTAATGCTTTCCTAGTGTAATGTTATTGCTTTCATGTTCTTCATTTCATTTATGCTTTCTTGTTCTTTATTTACTTTGTTGTTTTCTCTATTGCTTTCTTTATTGCTTTCACCATGCTAGAGTAGTTGTTTTAGGGTTTCGGGTTAGAGAAACCTTAGGGTTTTGGTCTTGTGTTTAATGTTTAGGAAGATGGTTGAGATTGATGTTGATTGCTTGATTGATATTCGAGTCGAATCTTGTCCTGCCACTCCTAAGTGAGACTGGTAGAGCGCGCGGAACCGTAGGTCGTTGATGATTGTTTAACTAGGTCCGGTCTACATAATTAAATTTATGTTCACCTTAAATCACCTTAAAAAATCACCTTAAATCACCGTAGGTCGTTGAAATGCCATAACTTGGTCGTTTCTTATCAGAATTGGGCATGTGACCAGTCGTTTCGAAGCTAACGCACCCAACTTTAATCTCCAATAAAAACATCTATGAAATTCCATGTGTGGTGAAGGGTATGATCATTATAAGTGGACCCTTTTGCATTTGATGATTGAAAAATGTAGCATTTCTTTGGTTGGCCTTCTTTTAATTAATTTGACTTCCCTTTAGTCACCAACTTAGTTCCTAAGGTCACCAAGCCTTCGAGAGTAAGAGGATAAACATAATTGATGCTTGTGATGGCTCGGTAAGAAGGAAAACCTACAGAAATTGGCAAAACAATGAACACCATACCAAAAAGTGTAAAATCCTCAAAATAAGCATAAATGGACTTAAATCAAAAGAATAAAGCATAAGGATGGCATAAATATGATTCAAAAGTAGGGGATAAAATGTACATAAATCATGCGTATCAAACTCCCCCAAGCCAAACCTTTGCTTGTCCCTAAGCAAAGTAACAACAAAATTTGAGATGCAATGAGAAAATATGACCATAAAACTAGAGAGGTGCAAGCAAAGATAACAAGATATTGGTTCTCGATTCCAAGGACTTGAAAGAAATTGAGGCTCCATCAAATCATTCCTAAAAGGGAATATAGTGAAAGCACGCAACCAATCATGAGCTACAAGCTTCCAAACCAGACTCAAAGAGGTGGGCAAACCTCACTCTAGGTTGTGAACTCCCAATTTATCCACAACACTCATGTGTTTGAGGGTAAACACTCATCACTCATTCCTATGACTCAAGTGATGTGAGTCTCTAAGCAACAAGGGATGTTATGAATCAAGCTTCGAAAAATCAACAATTGAAAGGAAATCAAGCAACAACAATGAAACCAAGGAAAAAAATGAAATGTATGCAAAAAAATGATATAGTAGTGAAGATGGATGGCTAAGAGGATGTGATAGGGGTAATGAATTATGGTAGAAGATACTCTAGCTAGCAAGTCAAAAACCAAATAATCCGAAAACCCAAAAATGTGATACAACTTAGCACTCCTAAATAAACTATGTTTGTTGTAGAAATAATATTTTCCCCCCTTTTTTTCTTTTTTTTTTCTTTTTCTTTTTCTTTTGATATTTTTTTTTCTAAATGAGGAATGAAACATGTACATCAAAGCTTGGGTTAGTTATTGAACCAAGCAAAAATTTGGCCAAAACATATGAACAAGGCCGAAAAGAAACAAAAATGGATATTTCATAAGAATATCATCACCAACGTATATATGCAAGTGGTGATGGGAAACATGATATGAAAAAAAAACACTACGATCCGAGGAGTGCTTAGAGTAATCAATCAAAACATACCAAAATAACCTTACTATAAGCTAGAGTATCAAATGGGTGATGTGGTGAGGGAACAGTATGGTATCTCTAAGGTGAATGAGGTGATATGACAATGAAGGAAGAATGTGAATGTAGTAATGGAAAAAAGTTTCAAATGTTATGCTATTGTTCACACTTGTCTATTTCTAACTTGATTCAAATTGTCCCTAGTTGTCTCCAATTAGCGCAAGATAGTGGTAGGGGCTCAATCATACTCACAAGGTTTGAAATTGTTTGCCCAAACTCTAAGGCGGTGCCTCAAACCAATGTACTACACCAACCTGAAGGAACATCATCAAGTGAGCCTACTCATGCAATCAACAACTTGGAAAAGGGAACCAAAGACTTACCATCAAATTATGCACATCTAATTAACAAATGGTCAAAAGAAAGGTTTTCAAAACTTGCATGCATCTCAAGGGACATGAACATGTCTATCTTCTTCTTTTTTGCTTTTTTTTTTTGGAAATTTTAACAAAATATGCAAAAACATTCATAATAAGCACAAAATATGTTGGAATTATTTCTCCCCCAAGCCAGACCCAGCAATGTCCCCATTGCTTTAGACTTGAAAGAAAGGAGCATGAGTCCAACAAATACGAATACTTAAATAAAAAACAAATGCAAATTTCTAAACTAGGATGCATGCAAACAAAAATTAAAATGTACCGAAAATTTTGGGTTGCCTCCCAAAAGCGCTCTTTTAACGTCACTAGCTTGACGCATCACGCGATTCAATCGGGTGCTTTCAGCTCATTGGAAGAATAAGGAATGTGGCCACCCATTACCGTGACTTTGGGTGTGCTCACACCCACTAAAGCATATTCCTTACACAAGTGGTAAGGAGGGGTCACATTATCTTTGCCAATCATTCTAAACCTTTTTCTTCCAAGCACAAAACAAGATGGAACATCATAACAAATACTATCCACAAGCATGAGAGAAAATGGGGAAGGGGGTTTGAATTTCACCTTGTGAGGAGGCGTTGAACACTCCTCATACTTTCTCTTTTTTTTCCTCCTCTTCATGGAGGATGGTCCAATGACATGTGCCTCAAGCTTGCACTTCATATCATCGTTAGGCTCATCATTAGGAATCTTAGGGGTGGCATTTTCGGAGTTGCCACTCATAGGCTCCTTTTCCTCCTTCTCACAACTTCTTTTTTTCTCAATTTTAATTTGTTGATTTTTTTTGTTCTTTATGCCTTTTCTCATAGTCACCTTGTAACTCTTTCTCCACTTGTTGCAAGAAATCCTCAATCTCTTCATAGGCCTTGTCATCTACAACCCTATCGATGCCCTTAATTATCTCAACATCCACATTCACAAATTCAACATTCTCGTATCCTTCATTGAGGAAAGGATTCTCCATGCCCACCTCCTTAGCAAAGTCCAAGATGGCTCTCTCAACCTCTTCATCGGTTTCGTTTTTCTTGTGCTCAATCTGAAGGGTCATTTGGCTTAGATTTGTGGTTTCAAATATGTGGTCATCAGGTTGAGGTGGTTGTGTGATTTGGTTTGTAAGGATTGCATTTACTCTATCAGAAAACTTTTCACACATTACATCTAAGAGGTTTGACACGACACTACAAATGTGGATCTCATAATCTTGGTTGGATTGGTATGGAGGTTCATAATAAGGCTCATTTGGGTAAGGAATGTAGGAATCCCATTGGCTTTGCTCATCATAGTAACCATATTGGTCACTATGAGCCTCATCATAATCTTGCACACCTTGGAACCCTGAGTCATACCCATAAGCAAGTTCATCATTACCTATATCATAGCTTTGGAAGCCATTCCAATCATCCCTTGGAACTTCCCTACAATATGAGGCAAAGTGATTTGTGGCTCCACATAGATCACAATAGTACGGAGAGCTAATATTGTAATCTACCCTTGGAACTTCTCTACAATAGGAGGCAAAGTGATTTGTGGCTCCACATAAATCACAACTATCATCACCTTGATTTACTTATGCAAACAACAAAGCTTAGGAAAGAGTTAGCACTGACTAGGATAAAATACAAAAGCATGAATGTACAATATTAACAATTGCCATACAAACTAATTTTGACACTCATCTCCCCGGCAACGGCGCCAAATTGGTAGAGTGCGCGGAACCGTAGGTCGTTGATGATTGTTTAATTAGGTCTGGTCTACACAATTAAATTTATGTTCACCTTAAATCACCCTAATGACTAGCATTAGTGGTAAGTAAGGGGTCGGTCCACAGGGAAATGTTTTTGTGACAAAAAGAGTTTAATGACAAAAAGGTTTTTTGGTTTTTGAATTTTAGAGTGACAAGTTTCAAAGTCGGGTTTTAAACAATATATAAAAAGACTAGAGTTTGGGGATTTTAGCTTCTTAGATTGCTTAAGGGATGGGTTGAAAATATGTTTTTAACCATTGTATGATAAGAAAGGTCTTTCTAATTTAGCTCCACAACTTCTGGGTATAGGAACTATATAGTCACTAATATGGTTTAGGAGATTCGGCTTCTGGGCGTATAACTCGACCATACTAATGCTCCCTAATACATGCTCTTGACTTCCAATTTATGTTAAAACAAGAAAGAATCATACAAGATAGACATGGTTCATCATCCTAAGGACGGGCTAGGCCTCAAAGGAATCCTAATAAAGTTAGCTTCTGGGCTACTCATTACTAGCATGAATTCATATTTCCCAAGCATTCAAACATTCAAGCAACATAAATTGTCCACGTATGGAAATCGAAATGGGCTTTCGATTCCTTACCATGGAACTCACATATTCTTTTATGTACATATTCATGATCAACCCATTACCCCATAAGCAAAATAATTAGCTAACTACATCCCCAAACTCTAGAAAGAAGACTACTCACTCATTGTGATAAGTAAAATAAACACATGAATAATCATATCATAAATGGTGCAACAAACAAAGGAAAGTAAAATAAGTTAGAAAGACTTACTACCCTCAACTATGAAAGGGGATGACAATCAAAACAAATGAACAAGATCTTTCAATATTCAAACCATAAGATACTTCATACCAAGTATAAACTCAAACCCACAATTTCTGGAAAATGCCTTGATTAAATACCAAAGAAAGATTACTACAAATACTAGTGTTTGATAATAAAGTTACAACTCAAAATGCTTGATTCTTAGAATTAAAGTGCTAAGGAAAGTGTTTTTATAAACACTAGACAAGTTTCTGAACTTAGGAACTACTTAGAATGCATTTAGGGATGAACATGCAAAGGAAGAAGAGAGGATGAAGCTAAGCTCAGCTTGTGAGCTGATGGGTGTGTGTTTCCTTGAGAACTTTCGGGTATTTATAGCCAATTTGATGAGCTTTTCCCACTTGGATTCATGATGATTGTAGAGATGGTCCAACAAGCAACCTCTTCCATCATTTAAACCAGATGCACATGAGTAGATTATCTGAAGCACGCAAGGTGAAAGATTGGAGGAAGCTTGAGGCAAGAAATCACGAGCCAAAAAGCAAACAGTGATCTGCAGACCTGAAACAGTCGGGTCGACTGGTCCTGGTCGACCAGTCGACTGGTTTGTACCTGATGCGCACTACGTCTTTGAAATGCCATAACTTGGTCGTTTCTTATCAGAATTGGGCATGTGACCAGTCGTTTCGAAGCTAACGCACCCAAATTTAATCTCCAATAAAAACATCTATGAAATTCCAAGTGTGGTGAAGGGTATGATCATTATAAGTGGACCCTTTTGCATTTGATGATTGAAAAATGTAGCATTTCTTTGGTTGGCCTTCTTTTAATTAATTTGACTTCCCTTTAGTCACCAACTTAGTTCCTAAGGTCACCAAGCCTTCGAGAGTAAGAGGATAAACATAATTGATGCTTGTGATGGCTCGTAAGAAGGAAAACCTACAGAAATTGGCAAAACAACGAACACCATACCAAAAAGTGTAAAATCCTCAAAATAAGCATAAATGGACTTAAATCAAAAGAATAAAGCATAAGGATGGCATAAATATGATTCAAAAGTAGGGGATAAAATGTACATAAATCATGCGTATCAGAGACATAGGGCGATTATGGGTAATTCGCATGACTATAGGTCACCAACTTCCCCTCGATATCTAGAGTGTCTCGATCGACCTTCGTTCGATGTCCCCTGACCTAACCTATCTATATTTCCAAATAGACCTACCTAGGGTGGAGCTAACCTAGACTCGCTTTCTTTCATTGCTTGTTTTTGTCATTAGTTTAGTTCACCCACCTTCCAACCTACACACCATACATCTTTCCCACACCAAACCTTTAGTCTAACATCCCTTGTCTCTGTGGTTCGACCCCCGACTTACCGCTACACTCGTTGTAGTATTAGAAAGGGTGATTATAAATGTGTTTGCATAGACTCGGTCTCTAGCATATAACGACGCGTTAAAAACCCGGTTATCAGTGCGAGCCCCACGTGTTGGGCTCTTGGGTCCTAATGAGTCCTATTATATTTTGGAATTGTCATGGTTTGGGGAATCCCGCGACAATTATTCCCCAGATGTCCTTTTTCTTAGTGAGACCAAATACAATAAATTGGACATTCGTCGTGTTCAAAGTAGACTTCGGTTTGATAAAAGCGTGTGTGTGGAGGCACAAGGAAGAGCGGGGGGTTTGACATTGTTTTGGACTGGGGATGTTGTGGTGAATATTCAGGGTATGGATGATCATTTTATTGATGTGCAAATTTGCGAGGAATGTGGTCGTTCTTGGAGGTTGTCGAGTATTTACGGGTGGTCGGAAGGTGGGAAGAAACACAATGCTTGGGAGATGATTAATTCGTTGGGCATCAATAATAATCAACCATGGTTGCTTGGGGGTGACTACAATGAAGTCCTTAGAGAATCTGAAAAAAGGGGTGGTGTTGGGTGTGATTTCTATAATATTTGTGCTTTTCGGGATTGTTTAGAGCTTAATGGCTTGCGTGAGATTAAATGTTCGGGTCTTTTGTTTACTTGGAATAATAGGAGAAGTGAAGGGTTTATTGAGGAAAAGCTGGATCGTTGTGTGGCAAACGAGAGGTGGTATGCGTCTTTTCCGTTGGCTAGGGTCGAAAATGTTACGTAAGATGGATCGGATCATTGTCCTATGGTTTTATTTTTCAAGAATGACGAGGGGATTTGAAGTAGGCTTGATAGGGATTAAAATAAACTCTTTAGATTTGAAGCTCGATGGCTCCAACATGATTCTTTCCAGGAGTTTCATTATGGTCTTTGGGAGTCTTCTAAAGATCAAGTCGCGTTGAGTTGGCGCAAACAAGTGGATTTTTGTGGATCACAATTAAAGATATGACATAAGGATGTTTATTCAGGGTCCCAAAATAGATTGGGGTGGCTCCTTAAGCGTCTCAAAGTAGTCTGTAAGATGACCCATTCTGAGACAACCCCTATTTTAGCGACTTAATTAATTACTAATTAATTAAGTCGCTAAAATAGGGGCTGTCTCACCTTCTCCTGCGGTGATTGAAGAGTATCGATCGGTGGAACATGAGATTAGAGGGTTGAGGCGTCAACAAGAGACGGGTGTATGGCAACGTTGTAGACCCTTTGTCCTTAAAGATGGGGATAAGAATTCCGCATACTTTTATTCCAAGGTGGCTATGCGTAGGCGGCGTAATAAGCTCAAAGGTCTCGTTGATTCATACGGTGTTATGCATTCTAGTATTGAAGGCATGACAAAGGTGGTTTGGGATTTTTGTTCTAATTTGTTTGAGTCTTCCAGAGAAGAGATTACCATTGATGATGTTAGCTTTATTGATAGGAGGGTGATGTCAGATATGGCAAATAATATGCTTTGTCCTTATCAACGTGGGGAAATAGAAGAGGCTCTTAGTCAATTGCATCCGTGCAAATCGCCTGGTCCCGATGACTTACCGACTCTTTTTTATAAGCATTTTTGGGATATAGTAGGTGATGATATTTTTGGGTTGGTTCTTAATTTTTTGAATAATGGTATTATGCCGGATGATCTCAATTACACACATGTTGTCCTTATTCCCAAGATTAAGAATCCGACAAAAGTTACCGATCTTCGTCCCATCAGTCTGTGTAAGGTGTCTTACAAACTCATCTCAAAGGTGCTTGCAAACAAACTAAAGATTTTCCTCCCTTAGATTGTTGATGAGAATCAGAGTGCTTTTGTGTCAGGGCGATTGATCACCGATAATATTATTTTATCTTCAGAGGTTTTTCATCATATGCGCTATAACCATGCCAAGAAAAGGGGTCTTATGGCCCTTAAACTTGACATGAGCAAGGCTTATGACCGTCTCGAATGGGACTATATTGCTTGTATTCTGATTCAGTTGGGGTTTCCGGCTCTTTGGATTGAGAGGGTTATGCAGTTTGTGACTTTAGTAAAATATTTTTTCTTCATAAATGGGATTGCTTCGGAGGTTCTTGTTCCTAGCCTTGGTCTTCGGTAAGGCGATCCATTATCGCTCTATCTCTTCCTTCTTTGTGCGCAGGGCTTAGGCGAGTTAATCAAGCATGCCCAGTCAGTTGGTTCTCTTCATTGTGTGGCGATTGCTCGAGGGACTCCGATTATTTCACATTTGTTTTTCGCCGATGATAGTTTAATTTTTGCTCGTGCCAATGAACAAGAGGGTCAAACTATTCTCGACATTCGTCTTTTGGGGCAAAAAGTCAACCTTGATAAGAGTGAAGTTTCTTTTAGTAATTGTTTGTCCCATGATATTCGTCGAAGAGTTAGCTCCCTCTTAGGGTTCAAAGCAGTGGTGAAGCACGACAAGTATCTTGGTCTTCCTACGTTCTTTGATCGATCCAAGAGAGTTTCTTTGTCGGGCATTATTGATTGTATTTGGAAAAAACTCCAAGGGTGGAAGGAGAAATTGTTATCCAAGGCGGGAAAGGAAATCTTAGTTAAGGCGGTAGCTCAAGCAATCCCGACTTATGCTATGAGTTATTTCAAACTCCCGGTGTCGTTTTGCAATGATACTGAACGTATTAGTTTTTTTTTTGGGGGGGGGGGGGGGGCACTTCGACTTCGGAGCGGGGAATTCCGTGGAAAGCATGGCACGATTTATGTCGACCCAAACGTGATGGGGGTCTAGGGTTCCGGAATATTCATCTTTTTGATGATTCTTTATTGGCCAAGCAGTTGTGGCAGATTTATAATACTCCTGATTCTTTTCTTTCTAGATCTTTAAAGGCTCGTTATTTCCGAAGGGTTCGATTTGGGATGCTAAGGTAGGCTTAAATCCTAGCTATGTTTGGCGAAGTATTTGGGGCTCCCGCGGTCTTTTAGAGTTGGGTGTTCGCTGGAGGGTCGGGGATGGCAAATCAATAAAATTATGGCATAAGGCTTGGCTTGGAGGTGAAGGGTGTGGCAAGCTTATTACCCCTGTTCGTATTTTAGGGCTAAATGAGACAGTGGATGCTCTTATGGATAAGCGGAATAAGTGTTGGCGTACGGACATTATTGCTGATGTTTTCTTGCCTATAGATGCGGATCGTATTTCTCAAATTCCAATTAGTATTGAGAATCAGGTTGATCGTCGTATTTGCGTGGCTAGTAGTGATGGTGTTTTCCGAGTTCGGGATATGTACTCTTTTGCGCTTCGCTCTCAACATGAGACTTCATGTTCGGTTGGGAGTTACCCTATGTGGAATAAACTTTGGAAGTTATAAATTCTCCCAAAGGCTAAACATTTTTTGTGGAGGGCTGCGTGGGATATTTTACCTCCTGGTTCGAACCTTCGGAAGAAAGGAATAGTTGGTGTGGGGTTCTGTCATCGTTGTGGGGCTGTGGAGGACACTTCTCATGCTCTTAAGGATTGTTCATGGTTCGTCAGGTGTGGTCGAATTTAATGAATATTCGGGATATTCCTCCATATGGCACGTTTCGAGAGTGGCTGGGGCTTATGATAGATCAAAAAAACAACAAGAGGTGGAGCTGTTTGGAGTGTGTGCTTGGAAAATTTGGGGCGCTAGAAATGAGTTACTCTTCGATAAGATTTATGTTTCCCCGGATCTTTGTTTCAAAAGGGCTGCGGATATACTCATGGAGTATAAGAAGGCTTCGTCTGTTGAGTCTGAAGGAAGGTAAATGCTAAGTGGGTTCCTCCGGATGATGGCGTTATTAATTTGAATGTTAATGCTGCTGTAAGTACGGCTGATAGCAGGATTGGGCTTGGCATTGTGGCTCGAGATAGCAGGGGTTCAGTTCTTCTTTCGGCTGTCAAATCCTCTTGGCCTTTCATTTCGGTGGAAAGAGCGAAGTTGGACGCATTCCAATTTGCTATTGACATTATAAGAGAATATAAGTGGAGTCATGTTATTGTGGAGGGCGATGCCCAAAATATTGTAAATGCTTTATGCGACAAAACAAAGAGGGGGGGGGGGGGGGGGTCATTCCCAAGTAGTAGTTGATAATATCATTTCTTTGTCAAAGTTTTTAGGGGTTTCCTTTGGCTTTTGTCTTCGAGAGGCTAATAGCTCATCGCCTTGCTAGACGGGCGTTGACGAGTTTTTATTCGAGTATGTGGGTTGATGGGGGTCCGATTTGGATCTCCGATCTTGTACATTTGGATTCTTCTTTCTAATAATATAGTCTCACCTTGATATTCAAAAAAAAAATAAATAAACAATTTCGGAAAATTTGCTCAAAATAATCCAACTATCACCCGTTGGCCCACTACAAAAAAAATGCACTTTTCCGACTAAAAATTTTCCGACTAAAAATTTTCCGACTAAATTGCTACTCAATTTATTTTTGGTCGCAATTTAAAATTAGAAAAAAAAAGAAAATTATAAATTTAAGATTTCCGACTATTTTCCGACTAAATTTTAGTCAGAAATTTTCCGACCATTTTCCGACCAAAATTCGGTCGGAATCTAGTTGGTAGAACTTAAACCAAGTTTACATTTCCATTTTCATTATTATGGCAATTGAATCACTTTTCTATTTTCATTTTTATGGCAATTGAGTCAACAATTAATTCATTATTAATTAGTCGGTAATAATTGTTCTAAAACCAAGAACAGAATCAACATGCCTATCCAATTACTTGCAAATATTGTTCAAAAACCAAAAATTTTATAATTTAATCGGTAATAAGATATATACTAAACATCATCACCGACTAACTAATTGTGTTCAACTAATAATTTATTAATTATATTACACTAATAACACTAACAATATACTAATACATCTAATACTAATAATAATATACGAAGAATACACTAATACGAGTAATATACTAATCAACTAATAATACAATAATAATAATACACTAATACAACTAATAATAAACTAATACGATTAAGTGTATACTATGTAACTAATAATAAACTAATACGAGTAATAATATTAATATACTTATAAACCTATACTTCCTCCATTCCACTGTAATTGGTATATATATATATATATATATATATATATATATATATATATATATATATATATATATATATATATATATATATATATATATATATATATAATTCGATCCAAAGTTTGATGGCCACTTTCCATACTTTTTCGAGGGCTTCGGGTCTGGAAGCTAACAACAATAAAAGCAATGTCTATATTTCAGGGGTTGATGAGCAAAGCAAAGATCAGATTCTGGCACACCTTCAGATGAAGGAAGGGTCTTTCCCCTTCAAATATCTTGGGGTCCCGTTACACTCCAAGAAATTGAACTCCCGTGATTGCAGACCTCTTGTTGAGAAAATTGTGGGGCGCATAAACTACTGGTCTTCTAGGCTCCTTTCTTATGCAGGCAGACTTCAGCTAGTGCGCAGTGTCATTGGTGGTATTCACAACTTTTGGGCCCAGATCTTCTGCATTCCAAAAAAGGTCCTCAAAATGGTCGAGAGCATTTGTAGATCTTTCATCTGGACAGGCAAGGATGGGTTGTCCAAAAAAGCTCCGGTTGCTTGGACTCAAATGGGTCTCCCCTACGCGAAAGGTGGTCTTAATTTAAGGGATATGTTTTTGTGGAATAAAGCAGCCATCCTAAAACACCTTTGGAACATCGAGAGCAACAAAGAGAACTTATGGGTCAAGTGGGTTCACAGCTACTATGTGAAAAAGCAAGACATCAAGAATGTGAGACCTTCGATGCATGCCTCCTGGATTTTCAAAAAGATCATCAAACATCATGAGCTGGTCGAGAAACTTGGTGGGTGGGAGAAAATCACAAATGGAGGTAACTTCCGGATTGGGAAAGTTTACGAGCTTCTTATTGCAGATGTGCCAAGAGTCGCATGGGGGAACATCATGGCCAAGAATGTTGCTAGTCCTAGTGCCAAGTTCATTGCTTGGCTCGCCATCCAAAATAGGCTAGCAACGAGAGACAGAATTCAGAAATGGACAGACATCCCAGATGATACCTGTGTGTTGTGCGGCATTGCTCCTGAGTCCACCAACCACCTGTTCTTCGATTGTGTGAATGCTAAAGCAGTCAGAGCCAAAGCCTTCCATTTCCTCCATCATCAATTTGATCATTCTGATTTTCAGACCGAGATTAGGGAGATCAGCAAAATCAGCAGTAAGAGGACGGATCGAGCTAAACTGATCGTTGGCATATGGACCGAATTGATTTATAGCATCTGGATGCAGCGGAATAGGAAGATTTTTGACAACCACTCCTTCACACAGAAGGAAGTTAGTGATTGTATAGTCTTTAGATTAGCTGGGAGAACTAATAGTAGGATGAATGATTTGCTTGTATCTAAGTAGGTAGTTGTTGTTTTTGGGCTAGTGCTCTCCTTTTTGTATAGAGCATTAGCGTTTTTGGTGGCTCGGGAGGAGTTAATTTCCTTTCCTGGGCGTTTGTTTCTCCCATTTTTGGTATATAATACAAATCAATTGACAAAAAAAAAAAAAAAAAAAAAAAAAAAAAATATATATATATATATATATATATATATATATATATATATATATATATATATATATATATATATATATATATATATATATATATATATATATATATATATATATATATATATATATATATATATATATATATATATATATATATATATATATATATATATATATATATATATATATATATATATATATATATATATATATATATATATACATAGGGATAAAAAAATGGGTAGTGTGAGAAAGCCTAGTGAGAGAGGGTGTGGGGTGTGTCGCTCATTTTTTCAGCATTGCAACGGTTATTTTTTGAATTTCAAAAGCCAGCGGCGCTTCTCAACGGTTTCTACAGCTGGTTCAAAGCTCCGGCACTATCCTTGGTCTGCTACTGCGTCCTCCGTTAGTCATCGAGGGTTTGCCCACCCCTCTCGGCGGTGGGTGCCTCGGGAGCTGCCGGGGTCGCATATCGCTTATCATCTAAACACTCCAGCCTCCTTATTCGTGGATTCTCTACCCTTTGGAATCTCTCGTTCTTGGGTTCATGGCTTATTTTCCGGCGCCGAAAAAGTGGTAGATGTCTACATATCAAAAAAACAGCGGAAGAACAATAAGTTCGCCTTTGGATTTGTTAGATATCAGAGTAAGG